>CM021101.1:148360499-148527268 GCA_007115665.2 Sequoiadendron giganteum | reverse complement strand
GGATTTGAAGACCTATGAAATGGAATGAGGCTCCATTAGCATTCACTTACCCACCTCAATGTTCTAGTGTAGTTTTTTGGGCCCCACAAGGTATGAAAGAACAAGAATGAATATTGGAACCTTTATGTTGCTCTCAAATGAGGCATTTTTCAAGAATGCATTCATCATTAGCATGGTCAGATAGTCTAGATTTTAAAAAATGAGAAAATGTATTATATCTTCTAGAGGGATGTGACATCCAACTGTAGGTGTAATGGGGACATTCATAGGTGCCATAAATTGAGAGAATAAGCAAGAAAAAGTTTGGATTTTTTTTTCTTTGAGGGCTCTTTGGATATTGCATCAATTTTTAAAAAAACTGCCTCTATGTTTTTTATTTTCATCGATTTTTTTTTTATAAACTCAAGTGATGGAAATTTGCAAAACTTGTACAATTGCACAAATGTGTACCAATGGCATCTAAACACATACATTGTTATACAAACTTGTATGGTCATACAAATCCATACAATTGTGTGGACTTTTAAAGCTTGAAATTTGTGCCCTAAAAAAATGCTTCAAAAATCAAAGTCTCAGATTTTCATGAAATGACAGTTGATTTTTAAGTTTTCAACTGTTCTAAATGTAATGGCGAGGTTTGTTTTTCTCCAAGATGCACCAAAAAATTGCTCAAAGCTAGATCCCTCAAATTTTGAATAGGAGGTTGTAGATCTAGTGTTCTAATACCATATTAGAGTTGATGATTTAATCCCACAACTCTCAAAAGTCACCTACAAGCAATTATCTCATCACAAATAAGAGATCAAAGCAAGATGATGTGTTTAAAAGCTTAAGAAATTGTATTGATGCAATAACATGAATGAATGGTTACGATGAAAGGTGAATGTTTATAAAAGAAAAAATGAAGACCCTAGATGATGATTTGATTAAATTGAGACATGCGTTATCATCTAATGCAATGAGACAACATGATCTAAATATGACTCAATCTAGTAATAAAAAACACTCATAAGTTTAATTTAAGTATCTAAAGTAATGAGACCTAATAATTAATTAATGACTAATTAATCAAAGGATGATTTTTCTAATTACTCCAATAGTATCCTTATGATCACATAATGGACATCGGGGATCATGAAACCCCAAATGGGTTAACCTAGAACTAACAAGAAGACCTTAAAAAATAATGTGACAAAATCAATACTTCTACACAAAATCATCCACCGATTAAAAAAAGTGTTACCTATTAGAAAAGATTTACATAAAATTGATAGAACCTTATTTTTTCTCCAAATTTCTAACATTTGACAAGTACACCCTACTTCATGTATCTTCTAAATTACGTTTCACTTCTCCAAACAAGCCTACTGATCACTTTAATATTCACATTATACCTATTGAAATAAAAAATAAACTCTACTTTTGATCTCATCTCTAGGCATACATCCCTAATCTCATTCACACCATCTCCCCCAACCAAGGGTCCACTTCTTGCTTCCAATTCTAACCTTTGTTGAGCCTACCATCTAACATACAACCCATCTGAAAGGAAACAAATTCCTTATTCAAGATTCAAACTGTGTCAATTTTTTATATCAATATTTCGGATCATCTCCATGATCCGAAAAATAGTTGACACAGACTGAAAACTTGACGCTTTTAAAAGAATTGTTCAATTAAACAACTCCATTCCAATGAAATCGCCCCATGCTCTGCTCTTGACAATATAATCAACTAGGTAGGTAGGGTCTTATCGAGCTATAAAGCTCAAAAAAGTGGAGCTCAACGATTGTCAGAGTAAAGACATTCGAAGAACCGTATGAATTGCATTAATAATCAAAGTGCCAGCGCCCTGGCTGAGGATGAGGCTGTTGAGCAGGGTAGTGATGGGATGTTTCCTTTGCTGGAGTTTTGTGACTGTTTTGATCTCTGGTTGTGTCAGCTGCTGCCTCTGACAATGTGCCGGCTGCTATCTCGGAGATGATCAGATGGGGACCTTTTGGGCGGAAGAACCTCCGGACCCCCCCTTATGTTCTGTCCCTTCCTTCTGTTGCAGATGTTAAAGGGGATCTCTTTCAGTATCCAACTCTGTTATGAGCACATTTGTCTCCAAGGTAGTACCTATACTCGATCGTTGCCAAATTTCTGAGAGCAAGGCCTAACATCTGCAGATTTCAGTGATGAGAAAGGGTTTTTTTCTCTCTCGAATGAGGAAGATGGTAATCAGATTTTCTCAACAGGCCTGTGGATTATTCCTCAAAAAATGGGTTTCAGGAATTGATACCGCAAAGGAAAATCCCAATAAGATTTTTGATTGGGTCAGGTTTCCTGGGCTTCCTGGATACTAGGAGAATGAGGTCTTGTCAAGCATTGCAAATTCACTTGGCCAATTTTTGGCAATCGATGTGGTCACTAAATCTAGGAAAAGATTGTGTTCCCTAGATTTTGTTTGTTGGGGTGGTAGGCAAGGTTTTCCCATGATTGATTTTGTTTATTATTATTTTTTACAATGAATTGACTTTCACATATAGATCTATATAATAGTTTCCAATAATAGGTTTACATTGGAAGTTATAATAGATCTCTCATTTTATTAATATTTTTATGGTTTCGGTACTAATTTCATGTAGTTTCTTTTTAGTTCTACTAATAAATTTCTTCTATTTTTTCTATATATACAATCTTAATAAACCTTCTCTAATTAGTATTCATTAATTTTCCATCGTTTCTTTTTTCATTTTGATTTCCTTCTCACTCCTTATTCTCTTATTGTCACCCTTTGAGCTAGAGAGAGCCTCCCTTCAAATTTTATTGTAAATTTTGCCTTAGGTTTTCTTACCCATTCATCTTATTCCTTTTATTCCATTGTTGCATAAATCACCTCAACTTTATTTTAATGTTTGATCCTTAGTATCATATTTTATTTCCTTCATCATCACCCATCTCTCATTTTCCCTTTTGTGAGCCGTAGAAAGTATTTCCATAAATTTTGCGTCCATTTTCTTTTAAATATCCCTAATTCACCTATCAAAACCTATCACATCAATCTATCCACCTTTAATTAATTTATTGTCTTTTATTTCCATATTGTTGTCTTTTTGCACCCCCTAGCTCATATATTTCCTTTATAAACCCTTAAATACTACTTTCAATTTTATTCCCCAATTTCCTTCCAAAACCACATTAATTTTCTCTAAAATTATGTTTTCCACCTCCTAACTTTTCCCTCATTGGACTTCCCTTTCTATCCTTTTGCCTATTTTTCCATTTTGCTCTCCTAATTTTTCTCCCCGCCTAGCCTTTGTTATACCTTTACCATTCTTGTCATAAATTAACTTATATAATAGAATTTGGTGTTTGTACTTAGAATTTGACTAATTTACGAGTATAGGCTTTACATCAATATTTTATTAGTACTTTATGCCATGTGGACTTCATTGGAATGCCCATAAGAGGACTAACAAAGATACATTTCTCTTTAACAATTATCTTTTCTAGGTTTTCTTTTGTACACTTTTTGTCTCACAAGTCAAACATAAAAGAATGAATGTTGCTAGATCCTATTGGATATAGTGAGAATAACCTTTCCTATTTTATTTTATTTGATAACTTGGACTTAGGTGACCACCTAAACCAAATAGAATTGATTGAAAATTAGGCTACTAGGAAACTCAAGGGATTGGTCCTAAGAGCTATTTTGACCATAAAATGGTCTGGTAAGTCACTAAAAATATGTACTATAAATTTCCAATCCGCACTTCTTAGTTTACCAAGTATATATCTCACTATACATGTTTTTGTTCAATTTGCAGTTTCTTTTAATTCATCATCCACCTCTTTTTCTATTGTACTTCATTTTTTGGTCTTCTCCTTGATAGGTACCCACACAAGAATTTTCTCAAGAATTTGTATCCAATCTCCCCTAAAGTTTCTAGATATTTTTGAAGTATTGGTTTCAAGCCTTAACATGGAGGTATTAAAGTCAAAATTTAACCAAATTTAGTTTTTGAAATCAATAAGATGTCATAATTCTAAATGTGATAGATATATTGAGCTACAAGTGCATGCGTTATAAATCCCTTTTCTTTTTTTCTCTTACCTAGTATAGTTTGTGAGTGTGTTTCTAATTTGTTGCATGTTGTCAATCTCAATTGTATTGATTGTTAATTAGTGTTGGCTAGTATATAGCCTTAGGTAACATTAATTTTTATTATTTTTCAAACACAATCACATTACAAAAAGAACCTTCACCCTCTTATGGTTCATCTTTTAGGTTCTTTAAGAAATGCAATTCTACATTTCATATTTAATACCATTTTTAAATTATATCTATTCAAATCATTGCCCCAATTATATCTAACTTTGATTTTCACGTAAAATATGTCATTTTTTTACCATTTTCAACACTCATTATATTTCACTTACCTATCATACAAATAGTCTTCACAAGTATGTCCTTCCTGATCACAATTAGTACACCAATTTATGGAGCTTCTTGCTTGTGTAATGTTGGTTGATCTCTTATCCCTCCATCCAGTATTTCTCATTTTCTATTTGTGCATGGGTGTCCTTTTCTCTTTTCCAAGAATGCACTTCTATTGTACAAACCATTTCTAATTCTTATGAGAGTGTGTCAAAGTCTTTTCCATCTATTTCTATTATTAAATATGGTACAAATACAAATGCAAACAATTCTAGATTATTTGTCCATGTATCATCTAGGTTCATCTAGTTTTTTTACTATAATTTTTAACCTTTGATCATAGTCTTTAACTAATTCATTTTCTTTTCACACCAATTCTCTCATTTTGGTTACAATATAGTTGGTAGTTTTAGAAAATTGATTTTTTTTAAAAACTCATTTGTAATTCATCCAAGTCAAGTTATGGTTAAAGCTAACTTCCATATACCATTTTAATGCTTCATCTCTTAAGGTTGCCAAAAAGTTCGATATTTTTTCTTGCAAGTCATTAACACTTACTCATCTCCAATATAATTTTGACAAACAAATTCACCTTAGGAAATTTAGTATATTTTCCAAATACATGTAACTCCATTCTATTTATTTTCACAGTTACTTAACTCTTTCTTTCTTAATATTTCCCTCTTATTTTGTACTATCTTATCTTCCTCAATTGGAAAATGGGATGACATTAGGTTAGGAAGGTTTTAATCCTCTTCTACTATCATTCTTTTTGGAGATATATCTTTTGGGGTATAATCCTCTATTCTTACTAACCTTTTTACCTTCTTTTCTATTTCTACTTTACTTATATTATTTTATCTCTTAAGTATAGGTCATAAAACCTCTTCCCTTATATTCTACTCTATCTACCATACTTTCCTCTCTCAATAATTTTTTTCCTTGTTGCATTCCTCTTTTCTCTAAACCCAGCTTACATTATTTTCTACCTTCTAGAAGTAGGTGTCATAAGATTGATCATGATTCTTTTCCTTTCTTCTAACCAATAAGGTCCATTTCTAGATAATATTTTTGTTGTAGTTTTCTATAAAGAGTTTTCCAGTTTATATTTCCTATTTATGTTATATTCATGGATTTACCCATAAGAACCTTTGTATTTATAAACTATTGTTGTGACCTATGTTTTAGGTTACACCCCTTCGAAGGTTTTTGGTTCCTAACATTCTCATGGTGTAATATTTTTAATTATATACCTATGTTCCTTGAGGACACATTCTTGTACCAACAACATTCTAAATATGCAAAGACACCTTAGAAATAGAAAAACTATGTATAGTAAAGGTCAATTTTATGAAAAAATCCCAAACTCAATAAAAAATACATTTTATTGTCTACATTTATGGGTCCCCATGCCACACTTAATGCTAAGTAAATAAAAAATTCTCACTCTTCCATTCCAACCCTTTTTTTATGCCAACAAAAATGAATGTCCTTCCACCATCTTAAAGCCTTATGCAAATGACACTTCCAAACCCCACAAACCTCTTCTCCAATTTGTGGTGAAGGGGTTGGGGTAGGGGTAGAATGTGGTTGTATCATGTTTGCAACATAAGTTTTAGAAGGAGCTACACCAATGTGCATTATCATTTATTGGTTTATCTAGGTATGTAGTGCAGAAAAATGTATTCCTTTGCATTTTTACACTATGTTTGGGTCCCTTAATTAAATGGAGTTAATTAAGCTTCCGATGACCTAAATTATGCATTCATAAGCCTTATTATTCTCATTCTCCAAAAGGGAAACCAACATTAAACAAATGCTAACATTATTTTAAACACCTTGGAAATTGTGTGTCCTAGATTTAGGTCCCAAGACCCATCCACCCAAGGGAAAATGGGACCTCCTTAAGTGCCAAGACCCAATTTTTAATTTTTTTGGTGGCATTTTAATGATTCAAATTCAAGTTTCAAATGTTGGCTTGTGGAATCTAATTTTCAAGAAATTAGATAAACACCTATTAATACAAGGTATTTTTATCAATTCAAATCTAACACACTTTATGCAAGGATTCCTAGAGAAAAATTATTGTTAAGAGCATTAAAAAGTAGATTTATCAAGCATCCACAACAACAATCAAGATCATATTATCATTTCAAGATTCATGTGTGTTCATATTATGTTTTGGAGCTAACATTGTGATGTAGGTTTCAAGCATCCAAGCATCAAATCAAGTAATCATTCAAGCCAATTCAAACAAGATCTAATCCTTAGAGAGAAATGTGATGGACTTTTGTCCTCTAAGGACAACCATTAAGGATTTGGTGAGTTGTAACAAGTCTTGTTCATTTATCATTCCTTACATTTTATCATTATTTCATTATCAATGTTTAATTACCAAACTGGGGTTTGACCACTTGACAAACTAAAATTCGATCAAAGGAGAAATTTTGCAAAGTTCTCATCAAAGTTTTCGAGCCACAACAACTCACCTATAGAATTTATTTATGAATTTAAGATATTGGAATTTGAATAAATCAAGAGCTAAGATCCAATATCAAAGGATTATGAAATTAGATTTTTGGCCACTGTATAGAGACCTATTCGCCCTAGGGTGAATCTATCCTTGTAGGACACTCATAACACACTTTTGGTGTTAGGTACACATCGGTCTACCCTTCTCAGATCTGTTTGAAATTTGTTGTTTATGTTTGTGCTATCCTTAAACTCTACATTTCAAGTTTTACATCATGTAATTGAGTTCATTAAGTATTTTATTTTCATATCCCAAAAGTGCATTTCAGTCATTTTTGTTATTAGGTGTAGACATCCAAATTTGATCACTTTTATATGATCAAAATTGTCTACTTTCATATTTAATCATTATTTCATTTTCTACCTAAGGTTCCTAAAGTATCTAATTAAATAAATTAAATACTTTACCTTACCCTCTTGTCTTCTCTTCTCTAAATTAAATAAACATGACAAATTATTTAATTTAATCATTTAAACCATTTGGATTAAAATCAATTTTTAATTCCTTTTTTCTCTCTCCTTATCACATTCTCCATAACCCTCTCCTAATTCGGATTAAATTAATTAATCTATGATTATGATGTGCACCACTTAATCAAGATTAAGTGTCACATCCTCCATAATCTCCCACTTGCCTCTAATCTCTCATTAATTACCTTAATCATGTGTTTGCACAACCTTAATCAGAATCATTAGCCACATTTGGCTTACCTTTTCTGGTCAACCTTCCCACTTACCATTTTTGGTATGGACTCCCTTCCCCATGTGAATTTTTAATTCACATTTATTCAACCAAGGTTCCCCTCTTCCCCATGTGAATTTTTAATTCACTTTTATCTTTCCAAGGTCTTCCCCATCCCCCATGCAAGATTCTAGAAGCCTTGACTTGTCACTTCACATGTGCCAAGGGCTTCTAGAACCTTGGACTTGTCACATCACCCACATGTGACAAATCTCCAGCTTTTTGGAGACACTCTCTTATCCAATAGATTCTTCCAATCATTGTGAATTTTAAATTCACTTTTATTCCTCCAAGGAATCTTCTCATCCCCCAAGATCCACCTCATCTCCACATCACTCCACCCTAAGACATCTCACCTTCCACATGTCAAGATGTGAGGGCTTCTGAGTCCTCAACTCACCATAGCCCTTCATCTTGATCTTTGTTGGATCAATCCCAACCGTTGAATTCTCTAGAGAATTCAATTTGGCCTATAAATACCCCTTCAATTCCTTCATTTTAGAGGATCAAGTCTTTTGCAAATAAACTCTTGCAAAATTGCCATTCAATCTCTCATCTATTTTAGCATCCATATTGCATCAATTCATCTTGCATCCACTTCATTTTCATTGCCATCCAAAGAGCACACAAGACTTCAACATCAAGGGCCAACCAAAGAAGCAACAACATGAAGGTATAACAGCAGTTTATTTGTTTATCTTGCTTTCATATTGTTCATCTTCTTAGGCTAATCATTGAGGTACCCTATTATCTTGTTGTTTCTCTTTATTGCACTATTAGTTTCTTATCTAATCTCTCACACTTTAGGAAGCAACATTTTATTAGGATCACATTTCTGGCACGCCCGGTGGGACCCACTTAGGGGTCTCTTTCTTTCACATTTTTTGTTGTTTGCTTGTTTGCAGATTCAGGTCGCAGAGGGGCGAACTTGCCCTCCCGGACGCCACAGAGGGGCAACCTTGCCCTCTGTTTCTGACTGTTTTCTGCAGAGGGGCGACCCTGCCCTTTTAGGCTACTTTTGACTATTTTCTGCAGAGGGGCGGCCTTGCCCTTTTAGGCTATTTTTGATTGTTTTCTACAGAGGGGTGGCCTTGCCCTTTTAGGCTACTTTTGACTGTTTTCTGCAGAGGGGCAGCCTTGCCCTTTTAGGCTATTTCTGATTGTTTTCTACAGAGGGGCGGCCTTGCCCTTTTAGGCTACTTTTGACTGTTTTCTGCAGAGGGGCGGCCTTGCCTTTTTAGGCTATTTCTGACTGTTTTCTGCAAAGAGGCGACCTTGCCCTTTTAGGCTATTTTTGACTGTTTTCTGCAGAGGGGCAGCCTTGCCCTTTTAGGCTATTTCTGACTGTTTTCTGCAGAGGGGCGACCTTGCCCTTTTAGGCTATTTTTGACTGTTTTCTGCAGAGGGGCGGTCTTGCCCTTTTAGGCTATTTCTGAATGTTTTCTGCAGAGGGGCGAATCCGCCCTTAACAACACATTCGGGAAGTCAGATTTGCTGCACATCACAAAGAAGGGAGAAGATAAACAACTAACGTTTCCTTGCAGGACCTTCCTTTTTATTTTGATTTTTAAAAGTCTTTCCTTGCTACTTTATCTAGGTACTTAGTATAAGTAGGGGAAAGTAATATTTGTTGTTTGTTGTGTCTATTTTACTTATTTTACCCTAAGGGGGCATTAGTTTGTTTTCACCTTCCTCCTTTGCACGTTGTGCGGATCCGAAGGAGGTAGTTGTAAACAATTAGTGTCATCTTCTTAGCGGGACCTACTTGGAGATTTCATCACCCCAAGGGATGAGCCCAACCACGCTTACTGGCGGGGTATATAAAGGGGGGAGAGCCAAAGCTGTACCTCAATCCAGTTACATCGTAATTGGCGAAACGTCGAAGCTAGGGTGATACCTAGCTAGACATGAAGAGTTGGTCCGAGCCTTTCAGTATTTCGCTGGGGCTCCCGACTCACGCTTGTGACGGACTGGTGTTCACGGTTGTGCCTCACGTACCGAGCGTATATCGAGGACTCCCTAGAAACCTTGTTCATCCTAGAGTAAGACCTTTGCCGGCCATACCCATTAAAACATTAATCATAGGATTGTGCTTGTCCAAAGTGTCTTTTTGTGAAAAACCAGTAAATTTTGGTAAGTGAAGTTGTCATTAAACCATTTTAAGTCCTTGCCAAAATCCCTTATACAAACCAAGTTCAAGTTTTCACTGCAGAAGGGCGACCTTGCCCTCTGTTTTCAGCCATTTTCTACAGAGGGGCGACCTTGCCCTCTGTTTTCAGCCATTTTCTGCAGAGGGGCGACCTTGCCCTTTGTTTCAGCCATTTTCTGCAGAGGGGCGACCTTGCCCTCTGTTTCATCCATTTTTTGCAGAGGGGCGACCTTGCCCTCTGTTTTAGCCATTTTCTGCAAAGGGGCGACCTTGCCCTCTGTTTCAGCCATTTTCCGCAGAGGGGTGACCTTGCCCTCTGTTTCAACCATTCTCTGCAGAGGGGCGACCTTGCCCTCTGTTTCTGTCATTTTCTGCAGAAGTGCGAATACGCCCCCTAAACAGACAGTTTCACCCGTTTGATCATTTTGAATCTCCATTTGAATCCCCGAAACCTCCATTTGACCAATTCAAACACCCATTTGATCAATCCAAACCTTCATTTGGCCATTCCAAGCTCCCGTTCACCCCTCCCAACCATCTATCTATCCAACCTGAATATCCGATTACCTGTTCTGAGTGGCCATTCCCTTGTTCCGAGCATCTGTCAACATTTTCTGAAAATCAACGTTTCATCGACCAAAGTGCATAAGTGCTTCTTAGAAAATCATTGGAGTCCATATCTATCATCAAACCATCCATCTCAATCACCTAGACTTCATTTTTGATTTTTTTGATTTTTATTCCGAAACTTCCGAAGGCCATAACTTTTGACTCGGATGTGGGTTTTGGCTGAAATTTTATGGGTGGTTGCATTAGGAGATGGCATTTGGATTCCCAATAGACTACTAAGTCCATTGGATCCTCCTTTGACGCGTTTTCAGAGCCTCAAGCTTTCATCTTGACCCTCAAAATCACAAATTAGTATTTATTTTTTTCAATTTTCTAGTTTTTAACGAATTGTTTCGTTAATAACTCTGAATAAATGTCTCATATTTCTGATGTTAGTTGGCAATTCATCCTATCTTAGTATTGGGTATTTTGTGGAAAAAATTGGACTCTCAAATGTATGCCTACAAAGTTTCCTAAAATGGCAAAATTTGATAATTTTTGAAAACTGCCAAATTTGGCAAAAATCTGATTGTCAACACCTTACGTCCTCTAGTTGAAACCCATGATCTTGGTTTCAAATCAATTGTATCATATCCTCTAATCCAATCCCAATATAAGCTCCAATCCAATTCTAATCTGAATGTTAATCCCATCATCCTAATTTGAGCTTTTATTCAGTCCTAATCTGAGCTTTCATCCAATCCCCATATGAGCTTTCAATTCATCCTAGTTCTCTATCCATCATCTATTCTTTCCTTCTAATCTATATCCATCATGAATCTTTATCCCCCTCTCACACGACCAATAATAGTAGTCAAGGGGAATCCTAACTCCGTTGATGACGATAATGAAAATCTTGTTGATCATAAAGATTGTTATATAGATTCCCTTGACGCTATCATTGCTAGCAAGCTCTCTCCAACCGCCTCCCAAAATCCCACTACTTCTTCAAACTATCCCACCATGCCTTCATCCACATCCAATAACGGTTCTTATGTTACCCTTGACAAGGGATATCCAACATCCTCACCATCGACATATTCATCATGTCCTCTCGTTCAACCTCTATCCTATCCAACATCCACATCCTCTTATCCTCATCATCATCAACAATCCCAATATCTCTACCTTAATCCCACATCCCAATCTTCTCATCCTAATCCAACACCTACACCTTCCTATCACAATCTACCATCCCAATATTCCTCCTATCCTCATCCACCATCTCAATCCTCTCATCCTAATCTACCATCTGTATCCTCCTATGCCAACCCACCATACATGTCTTCCTATGGTGGTTCACCACCTCAATCTTCCTATTCTAATCCAACATCCACACCTTCCTATCACAATCCCCCATCCCCATACCCTTACATTAATTCCACATCTCCCCATTCTAATCCTTCATCTACATCTTCCTACTATCACTCCCCATCCCACTCTAATCCAACATCCACATCTTCCTACATCACTCTCCCTTTCCCCGCATTATATCTTAATCCTCCATCTAATCATAATCCTACATCTCCTCCAACCACTCCTAGTACTCCATCTAGTCCCATCCCTTCATCTAATCCTAATCCTCCATATCTTCCTAGTCCTACATCCAATCCCATCCCTTCATCTAATCCTAATCCTCCATCTCCTCCTAGTCCTACATCCAATCCCATCCCTTCATCTCCTCCTAGTCCTCCATCCAATCCCATCCCTTCATCTAATCCTAGTCCTCCATCCAATCCTAATCCACAAATCCCTAATCATAATCCTCCATCTCCTCCTAGTTCTACATCTAATCCTTCAATTCTTAATCCTATTCCTCATCCACACATCCACTCATATAATCCTCCATTCTTAATCCTAATCCTCGATCCAAATACCCACCTAATCCTCCTAATCCTCCATCTCCTCCAGTCCCCATCCAATCCCTAATCCTAATCCTCCATCTCCTCCTAGTCCTCCATCCAGTCCTCCATCCCCATCCCTTCATCTAATTCTAATCCTCCATCTCCTCCTAGTCCTCCATCCAATCCTATCCCTTCATCTAATTCTAATCCTCCATCTCCTCCTAGTCCTCCATCCAATCCCATCCCTTCATCTAATTCTAATCCTCCATCTCCTCCTAGTCCTCCATCCAATCCTATCCCTTCATCTAATTCTAATCCTCCATCTCCTCCTAGTCCTCCATCCAATCCCATCCCCATGTCTAATCCTAATCCTCCAATCCCCAATCCTCATCCTCCATCCCTTCCAAATGTTTCCCAAGGACTCATGCAAGAAGAGACACCATGCCCTCCCACTTTATCATGTACTATCACTAGTGATGAGGCCCTCCTCCATCCTACACCTATCCCTCTCATCACCCTTCCTACCACCATCCAAATGATTGAGCCGGTCAAACCCATCGAATCCATTGAATCCCCATATTCTACTACTAGATCCACCGAATCCATTGAAGACATCCAATCCCCTCCCCCTAGTCCTAATATTCACAAACTTCAATCCAATGACCTTCATGAATCCTCCATCCTCCTATCTCCCCCAATTGAGGAGTCCCTCCAACACTCTTCCATCATCATACATCCCACACAAGATGAGTCATGCCAAGAGATTGATCCAAAGCATACAAGCATATCCCCTCCTCCAAATCAAGATCACTCCATCCCATCTACTCTATCTCAAGAACATAGTCTTCCATCCATTTCATCTCATGATCCATACCCTCAACCAAGTCCTATCCTCCCATCCACCCCATCTCAAGATCACGCTATCTCCTCCACTCCATCCCATGATCCCCTTTGCATTCAAGATCCAATGCCTCCATCTCATGAGCCCTTATCATCCACTGCCATAAATCTAGATCCCATTGTACTCCCCAATTCCTCTCATGATCCCTTATCACTCATTCCTCCTAATGTTGCTATCCCCTCATCTCCATCGCATGATCCTTCATCGCCATCTAGTCTTACCATCCCAATGCCACTTTTGTATCACCTTGGTAACATTACATGCGTCCATGGTGGTCTTATTGCAAAAGCAAAACAACGCATATGCACCACCCTACCTCTTCCACCTACTAATGCACTCGCATCATGCTTCCAAGAGAATAAGCATCCTACCATAAATCACATGCTACAAAATATGAAATATCAAGGAAAAGGTTTAGGCCTTCATGAGCAAGGTACTTTAGAGCCCATCCAAGTCAAAGAACATCCAGGCACACATGGTCTTGGATATATCTCCCAAAACCTGCACTCTAAAGATGTTGGTACAACCTTCGTACATCCTAAACGATCCTCTTCTAAAGGCACAAGAGGTACTTTCCATCGCTCTACCAAGACATATACCGCCATCCCCCCTCCTCCATCATACTACCTACAAACAACTATCCATCTTCCTCCCTCATCCTCTAAATCCATTTTGGGTCCTTATGTCCCTCCATCCATCATTGCTCATCCTTCATCTACTATGGTTTCCTATAGCCCTCCATCAAACCCCACACATCTTTCATATACACCGTCCATTTTGGGTCCTTACATCCCAAAATCACCCCCTCCATCTTATCCTATTCATCCAGCCCCTCTCCCTCATACACCACATAAATATCCTACATTCATAACTCCTAATCAGGATCAGCAAAGGCACATACCTACACATTCTCCATCTACACATAGTCCCTCTAACCCTACCTCCATCGCTCCACATCATCCATCTCTTCGCACCTATCCCCTTGCTACTAAAAGCACTTTGGATGCCAAAGCAAAAATGTATAAATCCAAATGTCCACGTGAATCTAACGCTCCTCATGTCCCCTTCAAAAGACATGTTGAAGAACAGAAAAATCAAGTCCCAAATCTGAATCAATCGAAAAGGCCACAAAGGCCCACCGAAGCAAAAATACAAACCATATGGATCCCAAAGAAAAAAGGTGCCATACCTTCAATTGAAAATTCCATAACGACATCTAAAGTTGTTATTTCCCCACAAAACCATTCACCTCCTCCATCTCCTAAATCTATTTTGGGTCCCTACATCCCAAAAATCACTATCCCAACTCCTCCATTATTGCCACCCTCTCCATCTATTCATCCACCTATCTTTTCGCATCCACCATCACATGTGCCAATGTTGGTCCTGAACACCTTCCCCCATCATACATCCACTCCATCATTACATCCATACACTTTCCAACATCCCCTCCACTATCCTCTCTATCTCCCCCATCAAATTCCTTTAATCCATCCTCTTGCATAAACCATCCAGTCTAATAGGGTTGTACCAACATCCGCTAGCCACTTCAAACATGGGCTCTTATTACCTCATATGGAACTTGATGCGTGAGTCCTTCATCCCTATCCTTATCAATTTCCCTCTAAAAATCCGCATATCCATCTCCCTATCTTTATCCATCTTCGTCCACATCCTCGTCCAAAAAAAAAAAAGAGCAAAAAAATCAGAAAAATACAAAAAACAAAAAAATAATATAGAGAAAATCATTCGTCCAATGGTGAAAACTTGGCAAATAAGTGCCTTGGATAAGTACCATGATGAAAACTTGGCAAACAAGCATCATGCGTAAATTCCCCATCTAGTCTCCTTCCACGATTGGGGGCAACATCCATCTCCTACATCTGCCTATCTTCCGCATCATATCCATCCTATCCCATTTATCCCACTCCCTCCATCTTCCTTGTGATCTTGATAAATGTAGGGGCAAACCTATATACATGCTTTGGACACCTCTTGGCATATATTCCCATCCATACACTATCATATTCCTTATCCACATCTATCTATCTTCCATTTCCCATCTCACTCCCTTATCCACCCATCTTGCTATCCCTCTTGCCTCGTCATGCATGACACATATAGAGTGGGGGCATCTCCTTATTTGCATTTGGGTCCTTGGAGACATCGTCCATCCATTCCGCCAGGTAGTCTTCTCGATCTCCCCATCCTCTCATCCCATAGTCCTTTTCATCTTTCCATCCTTATCTCTCCATTCATCTATCCAAACATCCAATCCATCTCCCTATCCTTATCTTCCTATCTACCCATCCACAAGTCCTTTTCAATCTTTTCATCCTTATCTCCTCATCCATTTATCTACCCAGTAATCCATGTCATCTTTCTGAATCCTTATCCTTCTATCCATATATCCTAGAATATTTCTATCTCCCCATCTTTATCAATCCATCCATTTTCCTTCCATCTCATAGTCCCTTGTCATTGGTCTCTAGCTATAGGCTACCCTCATGCAATCCAATGACTTGATATTTCACTATCATCATTCCTATCTATTTCTCACATCTTTCGAATCTTCATCACTCATCTATCCATCATCTATCCACCTATCCTAGCATCTTCTTATCCATCCATCCATTTCCGTCCATTATCCCTTGTCATTGGTATCTAGCTATAGGCTACCCTCATGCAATCCAAGGCCATTCTATCTCACTATCATCATTCCTATCTATCATCTATCCACCTATCCTAACATCTTCTTATCCATCCATCCATTTCCGTCCATTATCCCTTTTCATTGGTATCTAGCTATAGGCTACCCTCATGCAATCCAAGGCCATTCTATCTCACTATCATCATTCCTATCTATCATCTATCCACCTATCCTAGCATCTTCTTATCCATCCATCCATTTCCGTCCATTATCCCTTGTCATTGGTATCTAGCTATAGGCTACCCTCATGTAATCCAATGCCATGTTATCTCACTATCATCACTCCTATCTATTTCCTACATCTTTCTGATATCTTATCACTCTTCATCATTCATCTATACATCCTCTCATCCTCCCAATTCATATTCTAATAATCTAGGTCACTATCCCATCCTTGAGCTTCGCATAACTCACATCCCACATATCGACCATCCAATCCTGCGGCCTATCCTGGCTCATCATATCCTCCATCATTTTATCCATTTATCTTGGTCATCTCATCATCCCTTATCCATTGTCTGTCGTCGGTCTTTGGTCGAACTACGTTGCCCCTGCGCTTTCACGTAGGCAAGGTCGGTCATTTGATCCACCCCCGGGGTTCTATCTTTTGTCTGTCTTGTCTCTTCCATCGTCTATCTTTGGCCTTGTGTCGAGCTACGTGGCCCCTGCGCTTTCACGTAGTCAAGGTCAATCATTTGGTCCGCCCCCTGGGCATTTTTTCCATCTGATCCTCTATCTTCATCATCCTCTTTCCACTTTTACCATGGTATTTTCCTGAACTACGAGGGCTCTTTGCTTTCACGTAGGCACGGTTGATCTTTGATCAACCCTCAAGCCCCTAGGTCTTTAGGGTGTGTTAGTCCTATTGTCTTGTCATCTCGTCGTCTTGACATGTCATCAAGTATGTCCCTATCCTAGCTGGTGCTTATCAAACAACGGTCATCTATATCACACGATCCAATCAGTTTCTAGTATCCTACGTCATATTGATCTTTTAGTTTACTATCCATCATCGGTCTCAACAGGATGTATCCTTCCTAACAGACCTCATCAACCCCATCCATCATCTTGATCCTATGGCAAAGGATGTTTCAAACTTGATTGTGATCTTTTGATGTTTTTGACATTTTGTTTATCATTTGATCTCCCTATCATCACTTGTCATGGTCGCCTTGATCTATCATATCATGGTGTGCTTTGACTAGTAGACATAGGGGCGTATCTTGATCTTTTTGGTTGTCCCACGTAGTACCCACCAAGACTCTTGTGGTCTTCTGTTATACTGGGGCATCCTTTTGTGCTTGTGGTTATCCCAATACCAGGCCCGACCACTGTCTTTATGACTTTGGGGTGTTGGAATAGCCTTCTTGTTTGTTGTGCTTGTTTTATGCATTAGACACTAATTCGTCTTGGTTTACATACCTTGATGCCCGGTGTCTTATGCTATAGCAAAAATCAGTGCTCTAAGGATGGAAAATTGCATTAGGATTGCATTTCATTTTCCATTCCATCATCTTGCATATCTCCCCCATCCTCATCCATTCAAATAATCTAATCACACTCTTGGTTTTAGCCTTGCTACAAGCCTTGATCCAATCATCCTCATTATCCTCATCATTCTCATCTCTGGGATGTATCCTTCCCTATCCTTCTGTTGTTTTGGGATGTATCTTTCCCTCATCAACAACGCTCTCATCGGGATGTATCCTTCCCTATCCTTGTGTTGTTTTGGGATGTATCATTCCCTCGTCAACAACACTCATCCTCATCCTCATCATCAGTGGGATGTATCCTTCCCTATCCTTATGTTGTTTTGGGATGTATCATTCCCTCGTCAACAACACTCATCCTCATCCTCATCAGGATGTATCCTTCCCTATCCTTGTGTTGTTTTGGGATGTATCATGTCTTCATCAACAGCACTCCATCAACCATCCGCCCAACCTGGATTGTACCTGGATTGGGGCAACATCACATTTTTCCTTGCATCCATTTGTGCTCACCTTTATCTCCCATCGCTTATCATTTTTTTTTTTTTTGTTTCATCACTTTACATTGTCATTTTCATATCCCCTCTCATCTTTCATCCTTTCCCCCCATCTGTTTCTTCCTATCGAGAGGTCATCTGGGACCCCTCTCTTTTCCCCCGTCGCCCTCTCGAGGGGGCATACCCTTCCCATTTATCTATTTTCTCAGCCATAATCTTCATCCATTTACTTGCTAATTTGGATAGCTCAAGTCCTATGCTGGGGCATCATCTTTTGGTTACTTCCTCGATAGATTCATCTGCACTTTCTTTTCTTCGAAGCACGGTTATTCTAACAGTACTTCGAAGAGGGGAAAAATGTAGACATCCAAATTTGATCACTTTCATATGATCAAAATTGTCTACTTTCATATTTAATCATTATTTCATTTTCTGCCTAAGGTTCCTAAAGTATCTAATTAAATAAATTAAATACTTTACCTTACCCTCTTGTCTTCTCTTCTCTAAATTAAATAAACATGAAAAATTATTTAATTTAATCATTTAACCCATTTGGATTAAAATCAATTTTTAATTCCTTTTTTCTCTCTCCTTGTCACATTCTCCATAACCCTCTCCTAATTCGGATTAAATTAATTAATCTATGATTATGATGTGCACCACTTAATCAAGATTAAGTGTCACATCCTCCATAATCTCCCACTTGCCTCTAATCTCTCATTAATTACCTTAATCATGTGTTTGCACAACCTTAATTAGAACTATTAGCCACATTTGGCTTACCTTTTCTGGTCAACCTTCCCACTTACCATTTTTGGTATGGACTCCCTTCCCCATGTGAATTTTTAATTCACATTTATTCAACCAAGGTTTCCCTCTTCCCCATGTGAATTTTTAATTCACTTTTATCTTTCCAAGGTCTTCCCCGTCCCCCATGCAAGATTCTAGAAGCCTTGACTTGTCACTTCACATGTACCAAGGGCTTCTAGAACCTTGGACTTGTCACATCACCCACATGTGACAAATCTCCAGCTTTTTGGAGACACTCTCTTATCCAATAGATTCTTCCAATCATTGTGAATTTTAAATTCACTTTTATTCCTCCAAAGAATCTTCTCATCCCCCAAGATCCACCTCATCTCCACATCACTCCACCCTAAGACATCTCACCTTCCACATGTCAAGATGTGAGGGCTTCTGAGTCCTCAACTCACCATAGCCCTTCATCTTGATCTTTGTTGGATCAATCCCAACCGTTGAATTCTCTAGAGAATTCAATTTGGCCTATAAATACCCCTTCAATTCCTTCATTTTAGAGGATCAAGTCTTTTGCAAATAAACTCTTGCAAAATTGTCATTCAATCTCTCATCTATTTTAGCATCCATATTGCATCAATTCATCTTGCATCCACTTCATTTTCATTGCCATTCAAGGAGCACACAAGACTTCAACATCAAGGGCCAACCAAGGAAGCAACAACATGAAGGTATAACAGCAGTTTATTTGTTTATCTTGCTTTCATATTGTTCATCTTCTTAGGCTAATCATTGAGGTACCCTATTATCTTGTTGTTTCTCTTTATTGCACTATTAGTTTCTTATCTAATCTCTCACACTTTAGGAAGCAGCATTTTATTAGGATCACATTAGGAAACATCAGATCCCCATCCCCATAGAGTTGACTCACCTCAAGGTTGAAAGTAAATTATATCCTTGGGATATCTCTTTTTCTAATGAATCTAGGAAAAGTAAGTGTGTTAGGTCATCATTTCATTTTGGTGAACCTACAACATCAATTTTTTTCATGTTTCAAGATATAAAGGAGAATGATAAATTAAAGGTTAATATATTTCTTATAGAGGTAAAAGAAAGGTCTAAGGGTGTGTTGATACTAGTCCAACATGAACAATCATCTGTACCATTCATGGTTGTTAGTGGTAGTGGTGTTGTTTCTGTAAGAGGAAAGATAAAGACTGGTGGTATTGAGAGGTTGAGGATAATTGTAAGCACATTTAATATGAAAACACAAGATGTGATAAGTCTTTCATTGCCAAATTTTTCTATGCCCATGTCATCCCATTTCATATGGCATATTCTCCTTCTTCAAATAAATATTCAATGATGCAGTTTTTGTGTCCCTCATTTATCCCCTAGAGAACATAAACTTGTATTAGAATGGTTGCTTTATTTTCATGGATGGGTGGAAATATATTAGATATTGGCTACTCATCAACATCATAGTCATGTGTGTATGTTGATCATATTTTTATAGAGCTATTGATTTTTTAGGGAGGTGTAATCATGTGAACTTCCACTTTTAGATTTTGAGAGAGGCCATAGAGAAGATTGGGGCCTCGAATGTTGTATAGTGGGTGACTAATTCAACACATGTATACAAATTAGTTGGCATGTTGGTGGATAATTCTCAAACTTGCACATCTTTTTTACCCCACATTATGCTTAGGTATTGAACAACACATTGAAAGACATAGGGAAGATAGATTAGGTGAAGAAAGTGGTAGCATAAGATAGAGATATGTATATGTTCATTTCCAACCACCACGTACCTCACTCTCTTTAAGAATTTTTGGAGGAAGGAGTTCCTCAAACCTATGGAGACTGGATATGCCAATTATTTTATTTTGTTAGGGAATATTCTTGAGGTGTAAAAGAATCTATAATTGATGATGGTTAATCCAAAGTGAGGTAGATGGTCTAATGTAGACACTACTAAAGAAAAAATTGTGAAGAAAAATATTTTTGATGATATTGGTGATCCATTATGAGGTGAGATGATTCTAATTTTCTTATTCATTTACTAATGTTTGTAACTTGCTAATCTTATTAATTTTTGTATTAGATTTTACTCTATCATTTGAGTCTTTTTTTTTAAAAAAAATGTTTGCATATTTTTTCTCCTTCATCTCAATTGTTGTGGATGTCATTAGATACATTCATACAAAATCTCCTAGTCTTGGAGAGATTTATGAGACATCTGACAACATGCTTGGGTAGAAGAAGAAATAAATTTGTTATAGGATCCTAATTTGGGATTATATGAGGAGCATTTCAAGCCCATTGTGATGTAGGGGTGGAACACTATGAGTAATTCACTTTGTATAGTAATATTTTCTCTAAATCCCAAATGGTATGCACATTCAAGGCTCGAAGGTAGTCTTCTTGTGATAATGCAGTGGTGAAAGAAGTTTTAGTGAAGGTCCCTCAAAAGATGTATTCAAGTAAGGAGTCAAATTTACTTTGCACATAATGGATTTCCTTTGCTAATCTTCATAATCCAATATTAGAAAAACTAGAGGTGAAGATAGATGGAGCTACAATAACTCAAGTTGGCCCTATTAGATGGTGGACACAACATGACGATGAAACAAAAAATTTGAGGATGCTTTTTATTTATCTTATTTTCCTATTGCCAATTTTTTTGTTAAAAAAAGGAATTGGTCTACATACAACTTTATCCACTCTATCAAGAGGAATAGGCTTACCTCTAGATGAGTGGGGAAGCTGGTGGCCATGCATAATGCATTATGACTTCAAGATTGAAAAACTCCAAAGTATGGACGAACTCTAGTCATAATTGGATGTTGATCTTGAAGATGCCACCTAGATTAATGAGGCATAAGAGGGATTGGTTAGAGTTCAATTGGATGAGGAAGCTCCTCATAGTGGTAGTGACTCAAACTTATAGACTTTGATTTTGTTGAAATGCTAGTAAATGTCAATTGGCAACAACATTTTTTTTGTTTTTATCATTTGTAGTTGAAACTTGTATTCTTTGGGCATTTTATTGCAACTTTTATGTAATATATTTGTACAATGAAAATAAAAGCAATTTTTAATTTTGTTAATTTTTTTGTTGACTTTCATGTGAACTCTCAATTTGACTCTAATGTTATGTATTGAAGGTCTAAATTTACAAAGTGAATTCCTTATTAGTGTTATCATATGAATATTTTAAATTTCCTTATATATTTAAAAATTCTCCTTTTCTTTTAATGGTAATCCCCTACCATCCCTTGTTGTCCCCTAAAATAGTCTCCAAATAATATTTCCTTGTTTTGTATCCTCCCAATGGCTACCGTCCTTGTTCATAAAAACTTGGTGTATGATAGTTGCAAACTCTTATTTCTTCCACTTTTCATTTTGGCTTTTCTTATCTTCTCCTACCGATTTATTTTCTTGTTCCATATAACTAACTATTCTCCTACACTATCCCCTATAATACATTTTAATTATTTATTTCTAAATTATGCCTCGTTGAATTCCTTTTCTTGCCTCTTCCATTCCTAATTGCCTAGTCCCTTAAGAAAACAAGGTCACAAGATTGCACTATCCCCTCTTTTATCAACAACACCTTAAAATAAATATTCCTCGAGCATCTTTCAAAAACTTTGCCTCCTTTGCATCAAAGCTTAACCACCCTTCTATCACCCAAGTAATTACAAATTAATTAAGTGTTGTTTAGAACCAATAAATTACTTGCACCAACAAACAATCTAACTCTACACTTTTCCAAACTTCACAATATCAATCATCTCTTAGGTAGCTTCTAACAAACTTTGTTGTTTGTGTTATCCATAGCACATGAAATAACAAAACATGCACCAAAACTCTTCATTTTGCAATTTTGCTCTACCTTTAGAGTAGGGGAGAGGACCCACTAGTTGAGCATGTTTCAATAGTTGTGATAGTAGTTGTTAATATAATGCCCAATAGTTGTGATAGTAGTTGTTTATATAATGCTCAATAGTTGTGACATAAGTACCCCAGCTTAAACAAATTGTATCCCTTTGATCTAAAAAGCAACCAATCATGTGATGCCACATCAGTGCTCAACTACCCATGATGTGAATGCACAAGTATTGGTAGCACTTTTTTTTGGGCCTTTTTGGACACCTTGACAAAAAACATGCTGATGTGGCATCATATTTGATGATGTGGCCCTGAAACAAAAGTTATAAGCGAGGGACTTGCCATGTAAGCTGCTGTAAAAAAATTGGAGTGATATGAGATTTCCACGTAGGATTTTGAGAAACATGAACTTAGGGTGCACAACTACTGGATCCTCTCCCCTATGGGACCTTATTTTTATCTACTTCTTCCCTAATGAATTTAGTAAGTTTGCCTTTCCACCATTTTTCTATTTGTGTTAATGCACATTTCCATAGTGTTATTGTCTCCTCCACCTTAACTAGTAAATTATCAAGACTAGATGATAACCCAAACATTGATAAGAATTATCAACCAACTGACTTATAATTTTTTATAAAATATCCTAAAGAATTAATACAACCAAAAATATAATTATACATATATATATACATGTATTAAATATTTACTAAAACAATTGCATGCATATACCTCAAAATACGTATCCTTATATCCTTCGTACATGTCTTCTTCTATACAGTCTACCTCATATCTCTTACATGTGTAATACATAATATGTATTTGGTCCATGTGACATGTCTGTATAATGTATCCCTTGCTTTGTAGTTCATTAGTTTGTGCCACATTATTATTACTCTACGTTGACTGGTAAGTTGATTGTGCAGTACCAATCTTGATAAAAGTGGTCAGTTACCTAATACTATTCATTCCTGCCAACAAAGGCATAGCAAAAAGAGTACAATCTTCCTCATTAATGGCAATTCAAAGAAGTGACTATGGCACTAGACACAAGGGCATGCCAAAAAAACAATATATCAATTTGCTGAACAAGATGACAAATGGGACATTTGGGATGTTTCCTTAGCTGGAAATCAACTACCAACAAAGCTTGAAGACAAAACAACTCGAGTTATCCTAGGACCTAAACTTGTCCATAATGGTCTTTGTAGTTTGGTGAAGACACAATCATTAGAAGAGAAAGAATGTTTTATTTTTAACTTTGATGAATGAGGAGTAGGTAGTTCTGAAAAAATTCTTGGAATGTTAAAATTACAACCTCCTAAACACCACAGTAGAATGGTGTTATAAGGAAGAAAAACCAAGAACATATAGGAAATAATTCTTTTGGACAAAAGAAAGGGAAAACTTAGAACTATCATTCACATTTTTGAACAAAAGTTTACCACCGAATGGTGTTTGTAGGGAGGAAAAATAGAATATTCAAAATGATCCATTGTTAGTTGATAGGACAAAATCTCACAAACATTTGAACAAAATCTGTGCAAATTGTAGTACTCCCACATTTTTTAAGAAAATGAATTAAAAAAACCATGTTCAATAAGAAAAATACATGTAAAAAGTCATCTGAAATCATCTGATATGGATTACAAGGTGAGTGACCCCAAATACATCCTCTTATTTGAAATTCTTCATCCACATTGACCAAAGAAAACTCTTTCCATAGCATCAATCTTACATAGACAATTGTATATGCATATATTTTGCTATCGAATCAAAAGTTTAATTGATGGGCCCTAATTCCCCTGGAACAATAATATGGTTTTAGAAGATGAGATATAATCTATTATTGCCGATGGAATTGTTTTTATTTTATAGTATATTCTGATATAGAATGTTGAAGTCTGTTCTGTCTATACCCTAGCTTTAACTTGCAGATTTTGAAATGTTTCGACCGTTTGACTTTATGGTCTTATGGCATGTATAAGCAGTAAGACTATTTAGGTTTGAATCTACCTTTTCATTTAAAACCTGAGTCTCTTGGAACTTGGATATCATCTGGAAAAACCACTTCTAAATATGTTAATTCTATGAAAGAGGCCATTAAAAGATGCCTTACTTTTTCTATGGAAAATAAAATCAAAAGTTGTGTGAAAACCCTAAGATTTTTAATGTCCACTTTGAAATGACAGCATTTTTAATGTGCAGTTTACATTTTTGACGTCCAATTTACCACAATATTGTGATTTAGATTAATAGAACTATCCACTAGCTATTTCCGTTTAGATGAACAGTATTTTTTTTAATAAGAAAAAAAAAAATCTAATATCAAGATTCAATTCTATAATTTTTGAGTCAATTTCGTTGATTCATATTTATGAGTTGTGGTTCATATAAAATCATTTTATGACAATGAATGATCTACTTAATGATCATTATATATTTAGGTGGTGATCACAATGATAAAGCATCATAACTTCCCAAAAGATCACCCATCACATTACTATTCCCATGAAGTTTCCCCGAAATCAAACCCAATTAACTTTCAATCTATTATCATCTAAATACATTGTTTTTCGAAAGTTTAGAACACATCCTCAACATCCTTTTCAGATATGAATGCTAGGTGTCTATGTTCCCAGGATGAATATGGGTTGTTGGGTAATGTATTTGTCAAAAAAAAAGGCTATTGATAGGTCTTTTGCTTGAATAGCATTGAGCCAACTAGACATTAATGTTGGTGTTGCAGCAAATGGCCACAATGACCAAAAGGAAGGCTCGCATCCTCGTTATCTTACAGTCTCAATCCCCACAGGGAAATCATCACTGCAGTGGTCGAGGGAGGGATGGACTAAGTGTGGAAATTTTTACTTTGGTTTTAAAGTCCTTTCTGAAGTGCAAGAAGTAATAAGGAATTAGCCATGAAAATTTCACCCAGTATAGCTTCTAGTCAATTCTTTTGAACTTTCATTATTCAATGACTCCCTTCTTTTCTTATGTCCCAAAGGGTAACTTCCAGGCAACTTTGCTAGATCATATCTATTCAATTCCTATATCTAACCTAACTTGTTCTAAATTACTGATATGAAATCAGTTATTGCCACACAGTCTAGTGCAGTTAACACCATAACCTTACCTATAAAATCTCCACTAATCAAGGGAAACCAGAAACCATTTGCCATTCAAAATCTTCTTTAAAAATGTGCCACTCAAGTGTTTTGAGCTTTGCACCCAATGGGTATTTCACGTACCCGTGTTTCTTCTACTAAACCTAAAACATGTTGGCGGGTGAAGTCCAACCGCTTCTTGGACATCCGTTACACTGTCCCCTGACACCTCTTTTCTCCTGTAGATGCTCTTCTTGGCAGGCGTTACAACTACTCCTACGGATGCTCTTCTTGGCAGGCGTTACAACTACTCCTACAGATGCTCCTCATGGTAGGAGTTACAACATACATTGGAAGAAAGCATATAGTAGCAGTTTTCACCTTTATGCTGCTGTGAGAAAACAGAGAGTGTAAAACAGCTTTATGACATACTTCTATAACAAAGTATATTTGATGAAGTTTAATATATGAGATCCCTGCTCCTTTGTGGATGTAGCCTAAATAGATGAACCACGTGGTGCATTCTCTTTCTCTGTGTTTTGTATCCTTGAGTTGTAGTGTTTTTTAATTACTTCTGGTACTGTTATTGTTTCTCTTTCATTTGATTTGTTTCTCAACAAAACATGTACAAGATTAAAGATTATATGACTCCAGAAATCTATTTTCTCTGGATGTTTTATTTGCACTACTGTGTTGCAGCTTCCATGATCCATTATAGAAAGAAGGATCGAGAAAGTTTTCTCTTATTGGTTATCTGTGGGTCATATTCCTTTTGAAGGTATGTTTATAGGGTGGGTTAACTCTGGGGTTTGGCTTAGAATTGTACAAAATCTTATGTTTTATTTTAATTGGACATACTCATTTATATAATTAATTAAGGCTTAATACAATAAGAAATATGATCCACCCTATACATTGGGCACTTAGTAAGAGGGAGGTTTGATATTAGATGTGCAATAAACTAAGGTTCTATAGTTCTACTGTTGGTTGATATCAGTACTAGTTTATAGGGTACACATGTTCTAACCTTCTAGCAATTTGAAAGGGTTCTCATATGGTTTAACAAAGTCATTTTGTCAATTCAATCTTTGTTTTATTTTGTTAGTTATTTTTCTTTGTTATAGTCATTAATAGAGATTGTTCTTTTTTACTACTTTTTAATAAGATTTTGCATCAAATGGTAGTTGGCAAGTTCCATAGTGGAGAAAATTCTTTTTTTCTCAACATATCATTGTTGAATTACAAGCTAACCATTGCTCACATATAACATTTTCAGAATTTCGAGCCATGTCCTTAACATGGGTTTGGCTGGATAAAATGGTGGAGTGATGATATCAATTATATCTCCCATTTTCTCAACATATATGGATGTTGGCTAGTGCTTTTATGCCACTACTCATACAAGGACAACACCTTAGAACTCCATCTTGTCATCATTGAATTAGAAGCATAGACATTTGTCACTACCTTATAACTATATGTATGCACACAAAAATTAATTGAATACTTGCTAATATCCACTCTACCAAGGGAGCTTATATATGTATGAACGCAAAAATGGTCTAGAGCACAAATTAATTAAATAATTAATATTTAATTAATATTTGTAATTCTTCTACTATTATAAATAAATTTTATATGGTTCATTATTTTAATTCTTCTTTTCCAAAAATTCACTTTCTTCTTGAATTAATTAAATGGACAAATTAAATCAATTTGTTATTTAATTGGTTTTCCCTCTTCAACTTAAGTTTGAATTTAATTCAAATTGGCCTCAAAATCATATTCTTCTAAAATTGGTTAAAATGCACAAATAAATTAATTTGGCATTTTGTTAATTTACCATCTCCATTTAAATTGAGTTTTTAATTCAATTTAAGCACATTTCTACATATTTCCTCTAACCACCTCCAACTTGTTAGGTCTCAAAAACGCAGGTTTTAACCATGAGAGGTTGCCAAGCTCTCACAACATTTTGGCTAATGTACAAAGCCAAATAATAAATTTGAACCTTCTACTTTTTAGGCTCTGCTAGACCTAGGCGGGTGTCCCTATATGAATGAAGCAGATTTGAACTGTGTGTTTTATTGCTTAAGCAATCTATCCACAATGGAAATTTGGAAGTGGAAAGATTCAAACTTAATTTGGTATAAATTGTCCAAGCAATACAAAAATCTAATATGTTTAGTCAACAGATGTAAAAAATGGATGAAACTAAATAATGAAATGCATGAGACTAGTGCCTTGTTGGGTAAACGGAGTCTAATGAAGACCTAGAAAATGTGACATGTAATGGCAATAACTCAAACTATTCAACACACTATTGTGGGTTTATAACTTGTATAAACATGCAAGCAATTAGTTGACAAACTCTACTTGAGACAGATTGACAACCCTAATTATATGGCTCTTCTTATTGATCCAATTAACACTCCCAAATTACTGTGATTGACCAGAAGGACTTAATCTTTACTTGAAAGAACCATATAATCATATCACACAAGTACATCAAATGTGCATTGATAAATTGAGTATATACTTGATATATCAATTTAAATAACAAAGAAGCTTTAAAGTGGAGACAACCAAATAATTGAATAATTCCAACAAATAGTTGATACCACAATTAAGCCACAAAATCAGATACCTTCATTGACTTCTTCAGAATTTATACATGCATCATGGTCTTCACTGTGTAAAAAACCCTTTGAAAATTATATTTATTCCCCTTATTCTCTATCAATCTTCTCCTTTTATACCCTCCCAGAAAATATTTTGCGCCTTTTGGCCTTGGTCTTCTCGCATTCTCATGAGAGGCAGCAAGCTTCAGACCAATGGTCGCGCCATTTGATAACAAAGCAGGAAATTAAATAAAAATGTAACAAAAGCTAATAATAATCACAAATCCATTAATGTCTGAGCAAAAGTTGTCGCTCTTTTCATTCACAGCTTCTTCTTTCGCGGCTTCGCCTTTAGTTATGAAATCATTCGCATCTTGTTCGAGGCTTTCCATGTGGCGTTCTATCAGGATTTTCCTGTGGGCAGCCCTCTTCTTTCTTTCTGCCGAGCTTTGACTGCTTAAAAAAGTACTTTCTCTTTTTTCAAACAAAAGCCTTTTAAAACTCAATCCATCCCATGCATTTCAAAATGCAACACCGGGCCCAAATTTCAGGTGGCACCTTATCGGGGCTCCTGTGTGGGACGCTGCTTTTATTTTTAGTCAGGCTCCAGTTGCATGCCACGTGGCACCATATTGCACACCTCGCAGGTTTTAACTAGTGAGCACCTTGGGGGTACGAACTAGTGAGCAAGAGTGGGGATCGAGTTGAATCTTCATCTTCACTTGTGAGTCATTGATCATGTGCTATCTCCCTTAGTATTAGCTTCGTGTGGGGCTTCTCCATGTACTTGTGGGCTCCACTCATCTGCAATTGCAGAGTGTATGTGGTAGCTTCTTGTGATATCGTGATCCATAAAGTGTGCTCATCTTTCGATCGTGATATGGCAGGGAACGGTGGTGATCATTCCCCACACTCTGATTGATACTGTTGATCTTCAGGCTCCAAGCGCTGGGGTGGGATAGAGTAGGTAAGCCCTCTCTCGGCATCGGCGTCCAGGCATCAATATTCCACACACTGCTCGACCATTTTGTGAAAACCTTGCGAGTTCAACCCGGAATGATCTGGATATGATTATTTCATATTCATCTGACGGCTAAAATTCTTGCACATGCGATAAATGTTAATAAAAAAGGGGAACTGACTAAGCCAATGGGATGACACCCTCAAGGGTCAGTGACTTAAGCTTAAGTCGTTTATAATCAAACATTAAAATCAGGCGTGAGGGAAAATTAAAGCGATCGACGATCACAAGGTCTGGGGGTCGGTAGTGAATGTATCTCGATGGCTCAAAAGGAAACTAATAAAACCGGAAACCGAGATAACCAATCAACACAAAATTAGAATACTCAATGCAATTAGAAAACCCAAGACCACATTTGGCCCAAAACCCAAATCCCCAAGACCAGAATGAGTGAGCAGGGAAAATTGTGAAAGTTGCAACAGTGGCTCTAACTGGCGATGTATGCCCCCCGTGGGCATAGCAAGAATCTAGATCTCTGGGAGAACAAATCAAGACATCAAGGATGTAAAAAATGAAAGGAGGCAGAAGATGGAGGAGATGGAAATGATCCTATACTACTATACATGGAGAGAAAATTTTGTTTTCAATGAGGGAATTCTGGGATTGTCCATGTACTAGCAAGTCCCAACACCCTTTTGAATTCTTAAACTACTGTGCATGGAAAAAGAATGTTTAAAGAGGTTTGTTAAGAATTGTCCATGCACCGACAATCCTTAATCCTCGGTTACTCCCTAAGAGAAAAAATTCTTTAGGAACTGCCCATGTACTGGCAATTTCTGCTCCTCTCCAGACATGTTCTACAAATAATAAGAATCCTCCCCTCCTTTGCCAATGATCACAAAAAGTCCCAACCACAGGGCTTCAAAATTTCCATGTTTTCCCTTCTCCTGACATCAAGCATTCCACATTAGCACCAAATCATTCTCCTCAAATTTCTGATCTTTGGCCTTTTTGTCAAAAAGATATTTCACCCATGATTGCAGCTTCACATTTTGCTTCTGAGTCATTCTCTTTACTTCATCAAGTTCTGCAAGCTGCTCCATTCTTTCCTCCATTGGTTCAAAAATATCCAAATCCTCTTGTAGAATAAAATTATAAACTGGTAAAAGGTTCTGTAGTGGCATCCTGGCTTGTGTTCCATACCCTAGTTCAAATGGAGATTTTCCAATTGCCTTTTTCACTATAGTCCTATCCGCCCATACAACCATTCTCAACTTTGAGTCCCACACCTTTTTATTTGTATCTAACATCCTCCTTATTATCTTTAAAATACTTTTATTACTTGACTATGCCTGACCATTTGCTTGTGGATGATAAGGGGCAGCATAGGAAATAGTAATGCCATATGTATTACATAAGTCTTTAAATTCATCAAATCTAAAAAATATCCCATTATCTATGATCACTCTTACCGGTGTGCAAAATCGAGTTATGATATTCTCCATTAGAAAATTCATCACCACCTTGCTTATTGCTTGTTTAGTTGGGATTGCCTCCACCCACTTAGTAAAATAATCTGTAGCCACTAATATCCATCTATGTCCTCCACTTGAATTTTCATGTATTTCTCCAATGAAGTCAATTCCCCATTGGTGGAAAGGGGCTTCTACCTGCAAAGGTCTAAGTGGTAAGGCTCCTTGATACTTCAATTTCCCTGAAAATTTCTGACAAGCCTCACATTTCCTTACATATACAAAAGAGTCATTGAAAACTTTAGGCCAGTAATATCCAGCTCTGAGAATCTTATGTGCAATGGTCTTGGAAGAATAATGGCCTCCACACACCCCTTCATGCATCTCCCTCAAGACATGTTTTTCTTGTGATGCATCTAGACACAACAACAACATTCCATCCCTATTCTTCCAAAATAGATCCCCTTCTATAAAAACATACTTAGATGCTTGCAACTTCAAATTTATCTTTTGATTATCATTCAACCCCTTAGGGAATTTCATGTGCTTGAGATAATACATTATATTTGTGTACCAAGAAGTATGTTCAATACTTGCAACTGCATTCTCCTCACCTTCTATATTACAGATTTGATTTGCTTCAATGTTTGTTTCTGTCATTAGCCTGGCCAAACCCTGTCCTCTTACCAACTTGGTAATCTGAATTTCCATATTGAACTCTTGGATTTTATTAATCCATCTGCATATTTTCCCTATCACCTCTGTTTGTACTAGGATATCTTTCACATCTGCATGTGGGACATAGGCAATTACTTTAGCTCCGACGAGATATGGTCTGAAAGTTTTTATTGCTTTGACCAATGCAAAGGCTTGTTTCTCCATAATATCATATTTCAATTCTGACCCTTGCAAAGACTTGCTGAAAAAAGATACAGGTTGCTCATGACCTTCATTATTCTTTTGTAACATAATAGTTGCTATGGTGTGAAATGAGGCAAAATAAAATATTTGAAAAGGTTTGGTAAAATCAAGGGACTTTAGGATGGGAGCTTCCTTTATAGCTCTTTTGATAGATATAAAGGCTTCCATGGATTCTACAGTCCAATCTATCTTTTCTCCCCTTTCTAGCATCTTGGTTATAGGTTTGACAATCTCAACAAAATTTGATACAAATCTCCTAACAAAGTTAATTTGACCAAAGAACAATTGGATTGCTTTGACAGTTTTGGGAATGAGAATTTTATCTATGGCTTCTACTCTCTTAGGGTCTATTGTAATCCCATCGTTTGATACAATATGTCCCAGAAGCTTACCCTCTATAACAACAAAATGACATTATTTGGGATTAAGACTAATACCATATTCCAGAGCTTTGATAAATATCTTCTCCAAGTGCCCCACATTATCTTTTTCCCTTTTGGAATAAGCAGTAAGATTGTCTTGATACACTATCATTATGGCATTAATTAAATCTGCAAACGCCACATCCATGGCCCTTTGAAAAGTGGCCCCTACATTTGTGAGACTGAATGGAATTCTAACATAAACATATGTTCCCCATGGTGTAGTAAATGTTGTCTTGTATTGCTCATACTCTTTGACTTTTACTTGGTTATATCTAGAAAATCCGTCCATCATTGATAGTAACTCACACCCTGTTACTTTGTGCAATACTACCTCCATATTTGGGAGAGGATAATTATCTTTAAGGGAAGCAACATTCAAATTTCTGAAATCTACACAGTCTAATATCCCCATTCTTTTTTCTTATTGGAACCAAGTTTAATAATACCTCCATCTCTGAGTTTTGCCAGTTCCTCTTGCATCTTAGGTTCCAAAGTTGGGTTAATAGGCCTCTGCTTTTGTCTGAATGGCTTTGTATCTAGTTTAAGTGGAATCTCATGTTGGAAAATATATTCTCTATACACCTTGAGATCCTCATAAGACCAAGAAAACACATGTTTGTATTTTCTCAATAAGGAAATCAGCATTCTCCTGATGGTGGGACTTATCTTCTTCCCAATGTAGACCTTTTTTGGTGCTAACTTAGTTCCTAGATTTATTTCTTCAATATCTTCTCTCTTGACTGGTGTCTGCTTCATGAGAGAGTGATCATTCCCATCATACACTCTTTCTAATGCCACAAGCCCTTTGGGGAGCTTGTTGGTTCTAAGCTGCAAAACTTCCTTCCCAAATACAGCCTGTTTCCCATCCACTTCTTCCACAAAAGCACTGAAGTCAGTCTCCTGTGCCTCATAATGATCTATGTAATGAAGAAAATTTAGAAGGTCAACATCATCATTGAAAACTTGCCAACTATATATGTTGTCAGGGATATCAGGTCTTTTTTCGAATTCAACCTGAGATATTCCAACCAAGGTGATATCGTCTTTTTTCAGGGCTACATTAGCTAAAAAATCTGCCGTTAAATTTTCTAATCTATCTATCCAATCAATTGAGAAATCATCAAATAATTCAATTGTATCCCACACAACATTTCTATATTGTTTCAATCTATTGTTCTTTGCAACATATATTGATCTAATTTGTGAGACAACTAGCTCAGAATCTCCTAGGATAGTTAGCAATTTGATCTTGTGCTTGACAACCATATTCAAAACAATCAACAAGGCCTCATATTTTTCCACATTGTTTTTACACTCAAAGGTTAGCAAAAAATAATATTTGAATGGTACAACTTTAGGTGATATAAAAACTACTCCAACTCCATTGCCTTCTTGGCTGCATGCCCCATCAAAATAAATTTTCCATACACCTTACTGATATTTAGAAACATGCTTATCAATTGGGTCAGTATTTGCTAATTCAAGTTGAGATGGTTCCACTCTGAAGCTCCCTACATCCACATCACAGAAAAAATTAAGCTATTCTTGAGGAACATACTCAAAAATTTGATTCATCCTTGGCTCTCTATACAACTTGACTTCCTCACCATTGACTAGTATTGTGGCATATGATAAATCAAATTGTATATTTCCTCCAACTGTTGTAGTCCATTGTCTTGACAAAAGCATTCCTAATTGAGGAGGTGTTTCAATCACAATTATATCAATAGTATAAGTCGCTTGTGGGTAAGTAACCAATTTCACTTCCACATCTTTCATAATTCCCACAACCGGGACAGGTCTACTATCCATAGCATAACATGTACCACCCTCAACATCTACCCACATATCGAGTTGTTTCATCACCCCTACTAGCATAATGTTCATAGAAGAACCTGAATCTATCATATAATTTCTTACCAGCTTGCCATTTATGAGTAGGGTAGTAAAGAATGGATCAATTTGTGGTGGATTCATCAATGCATCACTTAGACAAACCTCGAGAACTTTTATCTTTTCCTTCCTATTACTAATTTTAGGAATCTCCTTATTTTCAAGGTTTGTATTTTTATTACCCCCACTAGACATTAATTGAATAGCACTTTCCCTATACTCTTTAATCTTCATCATTTCAAGTAATGGGACATACATCTTTACCTGGGACAAAACTTGCATGAATCAAAAGAGGCACCTTCTATTCTGATCATCTTCTTTTGCTCTATTGACTCTCCTTTGCTCTCCTCTTTCTCCTTTTTGTTTTTCTGATTTGACTTGTTTTTCCTTGGGCAATTCTTTGTTCTCCTCCTTAAGAACATACTTTTGTTCTTTTTTATCAAGCTTCTTATCATCTGTCATTTTTGAAACTTCCTAGGGAATTTCCTTATCCTTCAAAAATATTCCTCTTGGAACACCTTCATTCTCATTTACTGTTCTATTTCTCAACCAATATCTGCTTTTGGCCTGCTCAACTGCTGGAATAGTTAACCTTTTAATTTCTTCCTCAGTTGGTCTTCTCATATTGCTTTTATTCGTCTGATATGATGTACTAGGAGGACATTGTTCATCATCACTTTCTTCATGATCAGAAAAAACTTGTTGTTCTACCATATGGACATTGTACTGTTGGTGATCAACATCATATTCATACCCTCCTTCTGAAGATGAATATCCCTACTCATTAGAGTGAAGAGTATGGGAAGTTAAATAGATATTATGGTCCTCTTCATTGTTGTCTTCTAGTATGTCTTTTCATGGTATCGATTGAGCTACAATACAATGATCTGGGGAATGTGGCAAGTCACAAACTAAGCACCAATGACTATTGTTTACCATATATGCCCCTCTTTTCTTTAAAGGATCGGGTGTCTCTTTATTCCTTGGCCTATCCATCACTGAATTTCCATCCTTCCAATTTGTATTATATGGCATGTCATGCAACTTCGGCCTTTCTTTTCTGTATGTATTTTCTTGTCTAGATGGAGGAGAATATTGGGGAACCCTAGGATTATCCCTCTTGCCAATCATTCCTATAGCTTTCCTATTATTTTCAATAGTTAGTGCTATCTTTTGAGCTTCAACTAAATTCTTGGTATACCTGTTCCTAAGCTCATATCCTGTCTTAGGATCAAAAGCTTTTAAATAGATACTCAATGCAACATGATCAACTAATTTGGATCCAAGAGGTATCTTATTATGTAATTTAGAAAACCTCTAGTTGAATTCATAAGATGACTCATTTTGATGCTTCTGGATAGTTACCAATTCATCCAGGGAAAACTCTGGTGCACAATGATTCCCATACTGCTCAAGAAATTGTTCATAAAACTCCTGAATGGAGTCAATAGATGTTGTTGGCAAACTGTTAAACCAATCTCTAGAATATTCAATTAATGACATCATAAACAATCTCATTTGCATATCCTCATATTGCATATCCAAGTCTTGAATAAATGCATTAAAGCTCCTTAAGTGTTCTTCAGCTATGACTGCACTAATTCCTGTGAATTTTGGGACAAGGCTTCTCCAACTGTTATCCATGGGATAAGGATATATTTGAAATCCAACCAAATAAAATTGTCTGATCATGGTTGTGTATGGTGGAGGAGGTGGATTTTGAGGATGTTGGTATTGGTACAATGGATTTTTGTGAGGTGGTGGCATATATTGTTGACCTTGTGGAGGCATGTGTTGTTGACCATGTGGGTGTATATATTGTTGGAGAGGGGGTGGCTGAGAATTTTGATGTTGTGGTGGAGAATTTGGGGTCTATATTGATTCCCTGACTGATTTTGTTGTGATTTCAGGGGATTTGAAGGTTCTGCATTCTTATTGCCCTGTCTGTGAGGTGGCACATATTTAGGTAAGTTAGCTATCTGAGCATTGATTTGGGCTTTCTATAACTTCAATTCTTGAATCTCTTTTATTGCATGGAGCCTCTGCTCATACTCCATTCTTGTTCTTTCCACTTCTTGTCTTTCATGTTCCAATCGTGTATTTATATCATCCCGAGCCATGTGCTCATAGTTCTCTTCAGAGGCTACTTCATAGCCAAGTCCATCCTGATTTTCTTTAAGTAATGTCATTTTATGATCATATTCATGTTGTCTCCTTTCCCTTTTAGCCTCAACTCTAGCCTTGAACTCCTCAACTTTCTTGGGGTCTGATTGTTAGAAGGGATTCCTCTTTTCCTCAAGAGTGTGAGGTTCTCTAGATGGGTTGTTATCATTTTCCAGTGTACCATAGGAATTATATGTCTCCAAGTGTGCTTTTGACATTTTGTCTTTATTTGTTGGGCCCATGTCATCAGACACCTTCTTGCCCTTATCATTCTTATGAGTCCATTAAATTTTTTCATTATTAGGATCCTCCTTATACAAAGATCTTCTTCCCTACATGTTGTGAGTAATTTTGATAGTCTGAACTCTAGGATGGTTCCTTTCTAATGTATATTTCACTTTATCAATTTTAATTCACTTGTTCATTTAGAGTCACCACTCACTTTCCAAAAGTGAGAAAATTTTGTAGTTCGTTGTTCCCAGCGGAGTCTCTTGCAAGGTACTGACTCTATGATGAAGTCTTGAGTTCAATTTGACGCATCCCTAGTGGAGTTGCCAAATTGTTAGGTCTCAAAAATGCAGGTGTAGACATCCAAATTTGATCACTTCCATATGATCAAAATCATCTATTATATTCATCTATTCCATTAACGGTGATTAAATAATTCATTTAATCATTAATTCATTTTCTGCCTAAGGTTCCTAAAGTATCTAATTAAATAAATTAAATACTTTACCTTACACCCCGTTCTTCTCTAAATTAAATAAATATGACAAATTATTTAATTTAGTATTTTAACCCATTTGAATTAAAATCAATTTTTAATTCCTCTTTTCTCTCTCCTTGTCACATTCTCCATAACCCTCTTCTAATCTGGATTAAATTAATTAATCTGTGATTAAGATGTGCACTACTTAATCTTGATTAAGTGTCACGTCCTCCATAATCTCCCACTTGCCTCTAATCTCCCATTAATTACCTTAATCATGTGTTTGCACAACCTTAATTAGAATCATTAGCCACATTTGGCTTACCTTTTTTGGTCAACCTTCCCACTTACCATTTTTGATATGGACTCCCTTCCCCATGTGAATTTTTAATTCACATTTATTCTACCAAAGTTCCTCTCTTCCCCATGTGAATTTTTAATTCAATTTTATCCTTCCAAGGTCTTTCCCATCCCCATGCAAGATTCTAGAAGCCTTTCCTTGTCACTTCACATGTACTAAGGGCTTCTAGAACCTTGGACTTGTCACATCTCCCACATGTGACAAATCTCCAGCTTTTTGGAGATCTCCTTTTATCCAATGAATCTTCCATTAAATGTAAATTTTTAATTTACATTTATTCTTTCCACACATTTCCCCTTTTCCCATGGAGATTTTTGAGGAATTCTAAAATTCCTCAAAAGTCTCTTTCATCCTCATTTGGGGACAAGAAGCTCCTTTTTGAGGAAATTTTCTCATTCCCCAAGGTACCTCAAAGGTACTTGTCCTTCATCCACCTCATGTACTTCCCTTCCACCTCTTGTCCTTCTCTTCCACCTCATTTCCACATCACTCCACCTTAGAACATCTCACCTTCCACATGTCAAGATGTGAGGGCTTGTGAGTCCTCAACTCACCATAGCTCTTCATCTTGATCTTTGTTGGATCAATCCCAACCGTTGAATTCTCTAGAGAATTCAATTTGGCCTATAAATACCCCTTCAATTCCTTCATTTTTGGGGGATCAAGTCTTTTGCAAATAAACTCTTGCAAAATTTCCATTCAATCTCTCATCTATTTTAGCATCCATATTGCATCAATTCATCTTGCATCCACTTCATTTTCATTGCCATCCAAGGAGCACACAAGACTTCAACATCAAGGGCCAACCAAGGAAGCAACAACATGAAGGCATGAAGGTATAACAACAATTTATTTGTTTATCTTGCTTTCATATTGTTCATTTTCTTAGGCTAATCATTGAGGTGCCCTATTATCTTGTTGTTTCTCTTTATTGCACTATTAGTTTTATCTAACATCTCACATTTAGGAAGCAACATTTTATTAGGATCACATTTCTGGCACGCCCGGTGGGACCCACATAGGGGTCTCTTTCTTTCACGTTTTTTGTTGTTTGCTTGTTTGCAGATTCAGGTCGCAGACGGACGAACTTGCCCTATCGGATGCCGTAGAGGGGCGACCTTTCCCTCTGTTTCTGACTGTTTTCTGTAGAGGGGCGACCTTGCCCTCTGTTTCTGACTATTTTCTACAGAGGGGCGAACCTACCTTTTACTATTTCTGACTGTTTTCTACAGAGGGGCGACCCTGCCCTTTTAGGCTGATTTCTGACTATTTTCTGCAGAGGGGCGACCCTGCCCTTTTAGGCTACTTTTTGACTGTTTTCTATAGAGGGGCGACCCTGCCCTTTTAGGCTAATTTCTGATTGTTTTCTGTAGAGGGGCGACCCTGCCCTTTTAGGCTACTTTTTGACTGTTTTTTGCAGAGGGGCGACCTTGCCCTTTTTAACTATTTTCTGCAGAGAGGTGACCTTGCCCTTTTTGATTTTTTTCTGCAAAAAGGTGACCTTGCCCTTTTAGACTGTTTTCTAACTATTTTATGCAGAGGGGTGAACCTGCCCTTTCTAATATTTCTGACTATTTTCTGCAAAGGGGCGAACCTGTCCTTAACAGCACATTCGAGAGGGTAAAAAGGGGCACTTGAATTTTGTGTTTGTCTTCTTGTTTTTGTTATTTCATGTGCTAATCCTCTAATCTCGTTTGGTGGTGAGTGAAGTCAGATTTGCTACACATCACAAAGAAGGGCAAGAAGATAAACAACTAACATTTCCTTGCAGGACCTTCCTTTTTATTCTGATTTTTAAAAGTCTTTCCTTGCTACCTTATCTAGGTACTTAGTATAAGTAGGGGAAAGTAATATTTGCTGTTTGTTGTGTCTATTTTACTTATTTTACCTTAAGGGGGCATTAGTTTGTTTTCACCTTCCTCCTTTGCACATTGTGCCGATCCGAAGGAGGTAGTTGGAAACAATTAGTGTCATCTTCTTAGCGGGACCTGCTTGGGGATTTCATCACCCCAAGGGACGATCCCAACCACGCGTACCGGCGGGGTATATAAAGGGGGGAGAGCCAAAGCTGTACCTCAATCCAGTTGCGTCGTAATTGGTGGAACGTCAAAGCTAGGGTGATACCTAGATAGACGTGAAGAGTTGGTCCGAGCCTTTCAGTATCTCGCTGGGGCTCCCGACTCACGCTTGTGATGGACTGGTGTTCACGGTTGTGCCTCACGTACCGAGCGTATATCGAGGACTCCCTAGAAACCTTGTTCATCCTAGAGTAAGACCTTTGCCGGCCATACCCGTTAAAACATTAATCATAGGATTGTGCTTGTTCAAAGTGTCTTTTTGTGAAGAACCAGTAAATTTTGGTAAGTCAAATTGTCATTAAACCATTTTAAGTCCTTGCCAAAATCCCTTATCCAAACCAAGTTCAAATTTTCACTGCAGAGGGGCGACCTTGCCCTCTATTTCAGCCATTTTCTGCAGAGGGACGACCCTACCCTCTGTTTCAGCCATTTTCTATAGAGGGGCGACCCTGCCCTTTGTTTCAGCCATTTTCTGCATAGGGGCGAATACGCCCCACTGAACGGCCAGTTTCACCCGTTTAACCTCCGTTCGAATCCCCGAAGCCTCCATTTGACCATTTGATCAATCCAAACCTTCATTTGGCCATTCCAAGCCCCCGTTCACCCCTCCCAATCATCTATCTATCCAACCTGAATATTCAATTACCCGTTCCGAGCGGTCGTTTCCCTGTCTTGAGTGGTCAACATTTTCTGAAAATCAACGTTTCATCGACCAGACTGCATGAGTGCTTCTTAGAACATCATTGGAGTCCATATCTATCATCAAATCATCCATCCCAATCACCTAGACTTCATTTTTGATTTTTTTTATTTTTATGCCGAAACTTCCGGAGGCCATAACTTTTGACTCGGATGTGAGTTTTGGCTGAAATTTTACGGGTGGTTGCATTAGGAATTGGCATTTGGATTCCCAACCGACTGCTAAGTCCATTGGATCCTCCTTCAACACGTTTTCAGAGCTGCAAACTTTCATCTTGACCCTCAAAATCACAAATTGGCATTTATTTTTTTCAATTTTCCAGTTTTTGACGAAGTGTTTCATTTTATAACTCTGAATGCATGTCTCATATTTTTGATGTTAGCTGGAAATTCATCCTATCTTAGTATTGGGTATTTTGTGGAAAAAACTGGACTCTCAAACGTATGCCTACGAAATTTCCTAAAATGGCAAAATTTGACAATTTTTGAAAACTGCCAAATTTGGCAAAAATCTGATTGTCAACACCTTACGTCCTCTAGTTGAAACCCATGATCTTGGTTTCAAATCAATTCTATCATATCCTCTTATCCAATCCCAATCTAAGCTCCAATCCAGTTCTAATCTGAACGTTAATCCCATCATCCTAATCTGAGCTTTCATCCAATCCCAATCTGAGCTTTCATCCAATCCCCATCTGAGCTTTCAATCCATCCTAATTCTCTAATCCATCATCTATTCTTTCCTTCTAATCTATATCCATCATGAATCCTTATCCCCCTCTCACACGACCAATAATAGTAGTCAAGGGGAATCTTAACTCCATTGAGGACGATAACGAAAAGCTTGTTGATCATGAAGATTGTTATATATATTCCCTTGACGCTATCATTGCTAGCAAGTTCTCTCCAATCATCTCCCAAAATCCCACCACTTCTTCAAACTATCCCACCATGCCTTCATCCACATATAATAATGGTGCTTATGCTACCCTTGACAAGGGATATCCAACATCCTCACCATCGACATATTCATCATGTCCTCCCTTTCAACCTCTATCCTATCCAACATCTACTTCCTCTTATCCTCATCATCATCAATCCCAATACCTCTACCTCAATCCCACATCCCAATCTTCTCATCCTAATCCAACACCTACACCTTCCTATCACAATCTACCATCCCAATATTCCTCCTATCCTCATCCACCATCTCAATTCTCTCATCCTAATCTACCATCCATATCCTCCTATGCCAACCCACCATACATGTCCTCCTACAATGGTTCACCACCTCAATCTTCCTATTCTAATCCAACATCCACATCTTCCTATCACAATCCCCCATCCCCATACCCCTACATTAATTCCACATCTCCCCATTCTAATCCTTCATCTACATCTTCCTACTATCACTCCCCATCCCAATCTAATCCAACATCCACATCTCCCTACATCACTCTCCCTTTCACCGCATTATATCTTAATCCTCCATCTAATCATAATCCTACATCTCCTCCAACCACTCCTAGTACTCCATCTAGTCCCATCCACTCATCTAATCCTAATCTTCCATATCTTCCTAGTCCTACATTCAATCCCATCCCTTCACCTAATCCTAATCCTCCAACCACTCCTAGTCCTACATCCAATCCCATCCCTTCATCTAATCATAATCCTCCATATCTTCCTAGTCCTACATCCAATCTCATCCCTTCATCTAATTCTAATCCTCCTAGTCCTCCATCCAATCCTATCCCTTCATCTAATTCTAATCCTCCATTTCCTCCTAGTCCTCCATTCAATCCTATCCCTTCATCTAATTCTAATCCTCCATCTCCTCCTAGTCCTACATCCAATCCCATCTGTTCATCTAATCCTAATCCTCCATCCATTTCCATCCCTTCATCTAATCCTAATCCTTCATCTCCTCCTAGTCCTACATCCAATCCCATCCCTTCATCTAATCCTAATCCTCCATCCATTTCCATCCCTTCATCTAATCCTAATCCTCCATCTCCTCCTAGTCCTACATCCAATCCCATCCCTTCATCTAATCCTAATCCTCCATCCATTTCCATCCCTTCATCTAATCCTAATCCTCCATCTCTTCCTAGTCCTACATCCAATCCCATCCCTTCATCTAATCCTAATCCTCCATCTCCTCCTAGTCCTATATCCAATCCCATCCGTTCATCTAATCCTTATCCACCAATCCCTAATCCTCCATCCATTCCCATCCCTTCATCTAATCCTACATCCAATCCCATCCCCACATCTAATCCTAATCCACCAATCCCTAATCCTAGTCCTCCATCTATTCCCATCACTCTACCTAATCCTATGTCTCTTCCAAATGTCGCCCAAGGACTCATGCAAGAAGAGCCACCATGCCCTCCCACTCTATCATGTACTATCACTAGTGATGAGGCCCTCCTCCATCCTACACCTATCCCTCTCATCACCCTTCCTACCACCATCCACACGATTGAGCCGGTCAAACCCATCGAATCCATTGAATCCCCATATTCTACTACTAGATCCACTGAATCCATTGAAGACATCCAATCCCCTCCTCCTAGTCCTAATATTCACAAAATTCAATCCAATGACCTTCATGAATCCTCCATCCTCCTCTCTCCCCCAATTGAGGCATCCCTCCAACACTCTCCCATCATCATACATCCCACACAAGATGAGTCATGCCAAGCACTTGATCCAAATCATACAAGCATATCCCCTCCTCCAAATCAAAATCACTCCACCCCATCTACTCCATCTGAAGAACATAATCTTCCGTCCATTTCATCTCATGATCCATATCCTCAACCAAGTCATGATCCTATCCTCCCATCCACCCCATCTCAAGATCACACTATCTCCTCCACTCCATCCCATGATCCCCTTTGCCTTCAAGATCCAATCACTCCATCTCATGAGCCCTTATCATCCACTACCATACATCTAGATCCCATTGTACTCCCCAATTCCTCTCATGATCCCTTATCACTCATTCCTCCTGATGTTGCTATCCCCTCATCCCCATCACACGATCCTTCATCGCCATCTAGTCTTACCATCCCAATGCCACTTTTGTATCACCTTGGTAATATTACATGCGTCCATGGTGGTCTTCTTGCAGAAGAAAAACAATGTCTATGCACCACCTTTCCTCTTCCACCTACTAATGTGCTCACATCATGCTTCCAAGAGAATAAGCATCCTACCATAAATCACATGCTACAAAATATGAAATATCAAGGAAAAGTTTTAGGCCTTCATGAGCAAGGTACTTTAGAGCCCATCCAAGTCAAAGAACATCTAGGCACACATGGTCTTGGATATATCTCCCAAAACCCGCACTCTAAAGATGTTGGTACAACCTCCGTACATCCTAAACGATCCTCTTCTAAAGGCACAAGAGGTACTTTCCATCGCTCTACCAAGACATATGCCGCCATCCCCCCTCCTCCATCACACTACCTACAAACAACTATCCATCTTCCTCCCTCATCCTCTAAATCCATTTTGGGTCCTTATGTCCCTCTATCCATCATTGCTCATCCTTCATCTACTATGGGTTCTTATATCCCTCCATCAAAACCCACATATCCTCCATATACACAGTCTATTTTGGGTCCTTACATCCCAAAATCACCCCCTCCATCTTATCCTATTCATCCACCCCCTCTCCCTCATACACCACATAAAAATCCTTCCTTCATAACTCCTAATCAGGATCAACAAAGGCACATACCTACACATTCTCCATCTACACATAGTCCCTCTAACCCTACCTCCATCGCTCCACATCATTCATCTCTTCGCATCTATCCCCTTGCTACTAAAAGCACTTTGGATGCCAAAGCAAAAATGTATAAATCCAAATGTCCACGTGAATCTAAAGCTCCTCATGTCCCCTTCAAAAGACATGTTGAAGAATAGAAAAATCAAGTCCAAAATCCAAATCAATCAAAAAGGCCACAAAGGCCCATCGAAGCAAAAATAAAAACCATATGGATCCCAAAGAAAAAAGGTGCCATACCTTCAATTGAAAAGTCCATAACGACATCCAAATATAACGACATCCAAAGTTGCTATTCCCCCACAAAATCATTCACCTCGTCCATCTCCTAAATCTATTTTGGGTCCCTACATCCCAAAAATCACTATCCCAACTCCTCCATTATCGCCACCCTCTCCATCTATTCATCCACCTATCTTTTTGCATCCACCATCACATGTGCCAATGTTGGTCCTGAACACCTTCCCCCATCATACATCCACTCCATCATTACATCCATACACTTTTCAACATCCCCTCCACTATCCTCTCTATCTCCCCCATCAAATTCCTTTAATCCATCCTCTTGCATAAACCATCCAGTCTAATAGGGTTGTACCAACATCCACTAGCCACTTCAAACATGGGCTCTTATTACCTCATATGGAACTTGATGGGTGAGTCCTTCATCCCTATCCTTATCAATTTTCCTCTAAAAATCCGCATATCCATATCCTTATCTTTATCCATCTTCGTCCACATCCTAGTCCAAAAAATCAGAAAAATACAAAAAACAAAAAAATAATAAAGAGAAAATCATTCGTCCAATGGTGAAAACTTGGAAAACAAGCGCCTTGGATACGTACCATGATGAAAACTTTGCAAACAAGCATCATGCGTAAATTCCCCATTTCGTCTCCTTCCACAATTGGGGGCAACATCGACTTACGCATTCCTTTCCTCCATCTCCTACATCTGCCTATCTTCTGCATCCTATCCATCCTATCCCATTTATCCCACTTCCTCCCTCTTCCTTGTGATCTTGATAAATGTAGGGGCAAACCTATATACATGCTTTGGACACCTCTTGGCATATATTCCCATCCATACACTATCATATTCCTTATCCACCTCTATCTATCTTCCATTTCCCATCTCACTCCCTTATCCACCCATCTTGCTATCCCTCTTGCCTCGTCATGCATGACACATATAGAGTGGGGGCATCTCCTTATTTGCAATTGGGTCCTTGGAGACATCGTCCATCCATTCCACCAGGTAATCCTCTCCATCTCCCCATCCTCTCATCCCATAGTCCTTTTCATCCTTTCATCCTTATCTCCCCATTCATCTATCTAAACATCCAATCCATCTCCCTATCCTTATCTTCCTATCCACAAATCCTTTTCCATCTTTTCATCCTTATCTCCTCATCCGTTTATCTACCCAGTAATCCATGTCATCTTTTTGAATCCTTCTCCTTCTATCCATATATCCTAGCATCTTTCTATCTCCCCATCTTTATCCATCCATCCATTTTCCTTCCATCTCATAGTCCCTTGTCATTGGTCTCTAGCTATAGGCTACCCTCATGCAATCCCCTCATGCAATCCAATGACTTGATACCTCACTATCATCATTCCTCTCTCTTTCTCACATCTTTCCAATCTTCATCACTCATCTATCCATCATCTATCCATATATCCTAGCATCTTTCTATCTCCCCATCTTTATCAATCCATGCATTTTCCTTCCATCCCTTGTCATTGGTCTCTAGCTATAGGCTACCCTCATGCAATCCAATGACTTGATATTTCACTATCATCATTCCTATCTATTTCTTACATCTTTCCAATCTTCATCACTCATCTATCCATCATCTATCCACCTATCCTAGCATCTTCTTATCCATCCATCCATTTCCATCCATTATTCCTTGTCATTGGTATCTAGCTATAGGCTACCCTCATGCAATCCAATGCCATGTTATCTCACTATCATCACTCCTATCTATTTCCTACATCTTTATGATATCTTATCACTCTTCATCATTAATCTATACATCCTCTCATCCTCCCAATTCATATTCTAATAATCTAGGTCACTATCCCATCCCTGAGCTTCGCATAACCCACATCCCACATATCGACCATCCAATCCTGTGGCCTATCCTGGCTCATCATATCCTCTCCATCATTTTATCCATTTATCTTGGTCATCTCATCATCCCTTATCCATTGTCTGTCATTGGTCTCTGGTCGAACTACGTTGCCCCTGCGCTTTCACGTAGGCAAGGTCAGTCATTTGATCCACCCCCGGGGTTCTATCTTTTGTCTGTCTTGTCTCTTCCATCATCTATCTTTAGCCTTGTGTCGAGCTATGTGGCCCCTGTGCTTTCACGTAGCCAAGGTCAATCATTTGGTCCGCCCCCTGGGCATTTTTTCCATCTGATCCTCTATCTTCATCATCCTCTTTCCACTTTTACCATGGTCTTATCCTGAACTACGAGGGCTCTGTGCTTTCACGTAGGCACAGTTGATCTTTGATCAACCCTCGAGCCCCTAGGTCTTTAGGGTGTGTTAGTCCTGTTGTCTTGTCATCCTGTCGTCTTGTCGTGTCATCAAGTATGTCCCTATCCTAGCTGGTGCTTATCAAACAACGGTCATCTATATCACACGATCCAATCGATTTCTGGTATCCTACGTCATATTGATCTTTTAGTTTACTATCCATCATCGGTCGGTCTCAACAGGATGTATCCTTCCTAACAGACCTCATCAACCCCATCCATCATCTTGATCCTATGGTAAAGGACGTTTCAAACTTGATTGTGATGTTTTGATGTTTTTGACATTTTGTTTATCATTTGAGCTCCCTATCATCACTTGTCATGGTCGCCTTGATCTATCATATCATGGTGTGCTTTGACTAGTAAACATAGGGGCGTATCTTGATCTTTTTTTTTTATGTTTTTATCTTCTTGGTTGTCCCACGTAGTACCCACCAAGACTCTTGCGGTCTTGTGTTATGCTGGGGCATCCTTTTGTGCTTGTGGTTATCCCAATACTAGGCCCGATCACTGTCTTTATGACTTTGGGGTGTTGGAATAGCCTTCTTATCTATTATGTTTGTTTTATGCATTAGACACTAATCCATCTTGGTTTACATACCCTGATGCCCGGTGTCTTATGCTATAGCAAAAATCAGTGCTCTAAGGATGGAAAATTGCATTAGGATTGCATTTCATTTTCCATTCCATCATCTTGCATATCTCCCCCATCCTCATCACCCTCATCCTCATCATCAGTGGGATGTATCCTTCCCTCTCCTTGTGTTGTTTTGGGATGTATTTTTCCCTCATCAACAACAGTCTTATCAAGATGGATCCTTCCCTATCCTTGTGTTGTTTTGGGATGTATCATTCCCTCGTCAACAACACTCACCCTCATCCTCATCATCAGTGGGATGTATCCTTCCCTCTCCTTGTGTTGTTTTGGGATGTATCATTCCCTCATCAACAACACTCATCTTCATCCTCATCAGGATGTATCCTTCCCTATCCGTGTGTTGTTTTGTGATGTATCATGTCCTCATCAACAGCACTCCATAAACCATCCGCCCAACCTAGATTGTACTTGGATTGGGGCAACATCACATTTTTCCTTGCATCCATTTGTGCTCACCTTTATCTCCCATCGCTTATCATTTTTTTTTGTTTCATCACTTTACATTATCATTTTCATATCCCCTCTCATCTCTCATCCTTTCCCCCATCTGTTTCTTCCTATCGAGAGGTCACCTAGGACCCCTCTCTTTTCCCCCGTCGCCCTCTCGAGGGGGCATACCCTTCCCATTTATATATTCTCTCAGCCATAATCTTCATCCATTTCCCTGCTAATTTGGATAGCTCAAGTCCTATGCTAGGGCATCATCTTTCGGTTACTTCCTCTATAGAGTCATCTCCACTTTCTTTTCTTCGAAGCACAGTTATTCTAACGGTACTTCGAAGAGGGGAAAAATGTAGACATCTAAATTTGACCACTTCTACATGGTCAAAATCGTCTACTCCATTCATCTATTCCATTAGCAGTGATTAAATAATTTATCTAATCATTATTTCATTTTCTACCTAAGGTTCTTAAAGTATCTAATTAAATAAATTAAATACTTTACCTTACCCCTTTTCTTCTCTAAATTAAATAAATATGACAAATTATTTAATTTAGTCTTTTAACCCATTTGAATTAAAACCAATTTTTAATTCCCCTTTTTCTCTCTCCTTGTCACATTCTCCATAACCCTCTCCTAATCTAGATTAAATTAATTAATCTGTGATTAGGATGTGCACCACTTAATCAAGATTAAGTGTCACATCCTCCATAATCTCCCACTTGCCTCTAATCTCTCATTAATTACCTTAATCATGTGTTTGCACAACCTTAATCAGAATCATTAGCCACATTTGGCTTACCTTTTCTGGTCAACCTTTCCACTTACCATTTTTGGTATGGACTCCCTTCCCCATGTGAATTTTTAATTCACATTTATTCAACCAAGGTTCCCCTCTTCCCCATGTGAATTTTTAATTCACTTTTATCTTTCCAAGGTCTTCCCCATCCCCCATGCAAGATTCTAGAAGCCTTGACTTGTCACTTCACATGTGCCAAGGGCTTCTAGAACCTTGGACTTGTCACATCACCCACATGTGACAAATCTCCATCTTTTTGGAGACCCTCTCTTATCCACTAGATTCTTCCAATCATTGTGAATTTTTAATTCACTTTTATTCCTCCAAGGAATCTTCTCATCCCCCAAGATCCACCTCATCTCCACATCACTCCACCCTAAGACATCTCACCCTCCACATGTCAAGATGTGAGGGCTTGTGAGTCCTCAACTCACCATAGCCCTTCATCTTGATCTTTGTTGGATCAATCCCAACCGTTGAATTCTCTAGAGAATTCAATTTGGCCTATAAATACCCCTTCAATTCCTTCATTTTAAGGGATCAAGTCTTTTGCAAATAAACTCTTACAAAATTGCCATTCAAGCTCTCACCCATTTAGCATCCATATTGCATCAATTCATCTTGCATCCACTTCATTTCATTGCCATCCAAGGAGCACACAAGACTTCAACATCAAGGGCCAACAAAGGAAGCAACAACATGAAGGTATAACAGCAATTTATTTGTCTATCTTGCTTTCATATTGTTCATTTTCTTAGGCTAATCATTGAGGTGCCCTATTATCTTGTTGTTTCTCTTTATTGCACTATTAGTTTTATTTAACATCTCACACATTTAGGAAGCAACATTTTATTAGGATCACAGTTTCCATATGTCAAGTGTGAATAGGAATTTTCCTATCTATTTGTCGATTCAAAGTCCATGTCACTAGATACAACACCATCTTGGTTGTTTTTACCTTGATGCATCATATCTATTTGTTATCAAACATAAGGAAAGTTGTTGTGTTCGTGTCCCAGTTCCTAGATAAGAAAATCATCATCACTCATCAAGATATCTAATAAAGTTTCAACAATTTATGGACTTGTTGGACTTCTGCATCATCTCAGACTCAAGGGTTGATCCCTCTTATTCTTCTTATTCTTCTATTTTTATTAACATTTCTATCCAAGTATCAAATATGTGTGATATATCAAAATATAAATGAGGCTACCCATGGCTGATGATTGTTTATACATCATCAAATTTGTCTACATCAAATATTCAAGGTTTCTAGTCCTCTTTGAGCTAAACTGGTCCTAAATCTTTATCACGATCTCGACCCAAAAAATAAATTTGTTGTCTGATCTCTCGAGGGGGCATTGTAGTTGCGTAATTACTTCCATTGAGGCAATAATGGGGCATTCAAAATAAAATTTTAAAAAATGAATTTTGATCTCGCTGGTGTTTTTCTTTGAACCAACGCAACTGGTACATTGCTTCAAAGAAGAGAAAAATGTAGACACAAAAATAAGCCTAACTAACATTATGCATCTAATTTTGATTAATTAACATCACTTCTAGTATTAATCAAGTAATTAAGTATATTTGATTAATTCACTTCCTACTCACTAATGTTCATCCTGTTTAATTCGATAATTTAATTTATTTAATTAAATCCCTAAACTCCTCTCATTTGATTTAATAAATCAAATTAATTAAATTAAATGTCATAAACCCCCTTGATCCCTTCAAAGTGATTAATTCTAAATTAATCTCTTTCTAATCATCATTATCTATTTCTCTAGCTTTTAAATCCCATAAAATTAAATCAACCCATGGTAAACTAACTAGATTGCACATGAAATTGATTTCTTTTAATTATCTAATTACTTTATTTATCCTCACAATGACATATTCCTAGGAATATTCCTCCCTACCATCCCCTCATTTAATTTCCCTCCAAAAGCCTCTTACACACTCATAAATACCTCTTACAAAGTCATTTACTCCCTCTTACATTCTATTTTGTCTCTTACAATGGCATTAATCTCTCTTACATCCTCAACCATATTCATTTAATCCTCTTACATCCTCTTTACTCATACATTCCCCAAAATGTGCACCATATTCAACTATTAGCCTTGTGACAATTGTCACATTCCTATTGGCTCCCATTTTATTTTTACATTCACCAATTTCACTCTTTCTTCAATCTTTCACTCTTATAAGTAGAAGCCTCTTCTACTTGAAATGGATCCACAACTTGAAGCATTCTTATTATAGGCATTTTCATTCATATCACTCACTCTTCTTTTATCATTTTAAGCTTGTTTTCATCATCACTTAGCATCAATCTCACACTTGGAATCATATACATCATTGGATCTTATCAAAGGGATTGGGAAAGGGCTTATTTCCACATCAAAGGAGCATCAATCCCCCTATGGGAAGGAGGTTTGGTTCATTTATTTAATTGTGTGCTATCATTTGCTTTGTTTCACGCTTTCATTTCATGTTTTCATCTTTGTTTAACCAAGAATCTCATAGGGAATGCTTTGTTTATGTTTCTAGCATGACTAACTATTGTTTGTTTTTCTTTTGTTAGGAAATTGCAGATTAGGCATTCCCAGTTTTACACCCCCAATAGTAAATGTAATTGTCTATAATGTTGGTTTTTAAGGCATCATATACCTCAGTCATCCCATGGCTTGGAGGTGGAAATCCTTGAGAAATAAAAATTGATCTTGATCTCTTTTTATGATGGTTAGTTGTCCCATTATTTTATGACCATTATCTTGTAATGTGTCTATAAATAAATGCACATGAATTAAGGTTATCAAAATAAAATAGTAAATATATGGAAAGTTTAATCTATTGAATTGACTCAAGAAGATAGAGTTGAAGGTATCATATATCTCCTATTGAGAGCACTAAAAATCTAAATTGCATTGTTATCCTTTTATGGAGATTAATACATTGAGAAAACTTTGAAGGCTATTTTTTGTAAAGATCTTCTATGGTACATCTTGTGTTATCTCTTAGTTATTTCTCTCTTAAAATTATATAGATTTTATCTTTCTTGAATTATTTCTCATAATATTAGTTTAGATCTAGAGTATATTTTCCTTTCATTTGGTATCGAATTTAGATCAAATTGATGTATCTATGGAAGGAGGGGTCATTGTATTAATATATTTTTGAGTGGTAGCTTTAAATATGTTGATCTTATCAAATCTAGGCATTACATAAATTTTAATCTCAATCTAGACTTCATCATATACACACCAATTTTTTGGAATTTAATATTGACCAAGTTAGATTGGTTAAAAAATCAATATTTTCAAAAAAATATGTACTAAATAAATAATAATAAATTTATTGATGAAAAGTCTACAAATATTTATTACCACTCTACACAAGTGTTATTTACATTTACACAAGGTTTAAAGAGAAAATATTACCTTTTTCTCATAAAAGTTGGGTAAAATAATCACTACTCTTTATTTGTTTACTTAAAACTTTAAGTAGAGCCTTTATTTCACTAGAATTAATTAAACTTATTCAAATACAAATCAATAGTTTATAAACTACATTCAAATGTTAAAAAATTGACTACTATTTTGTTTTAAATAAATAAACATTTTGATTTGTGATATGAAGTTACCTTATGTCTATTTGTTAATATTGCATCACCACTTAAGGTTGATGATTGATGCATCATTAGCTTGCACTAAGTTGAATTATTTTTTATATTAATTATTGAGAGTTTTATTGGGAACTTTGCCCTTGAATTGTGAGGGTAAGACCCGCATCCCATACAATCCATTTGTAGGGATGCCACTTTAACTAAGGGCAAGAGCAAGATCATGATAGGTTGAGCAAGTAACCCTAAGTAGCAATTAAAATACAAAAATTAATCTTCAACAAATTCATGTGAAAAATGGTCCCCCCAAGCCTAGCTAGCTAAAGGTCAATTTTGAAGGCTCAGCCAAACCCAATCTAGGTAGGGCGGGTAGGGGTGGGGTCTTTCATGACAACGGGGGTAGATTTGTGATGGAATATGTAGTTAACTTGGGGACCCAGTCCTCTAGTTTTGTTGAGGTGGCGACAGATTTCCACGGCATCAAAATTTCCACACAAGTTGGGTTCTCTAACTTAATTATTGAAGGGGACTCAAGGAATACAATTCTTATGTCGACTGGACTTGCTTCTCCTTGCTAGACTCTTTAAGACCCTATGTCCTTGGCTCACAATCTAATAATTTCCCTTGGGAATTGAAGAGTGTATCATGTGTTCAGGAGTGGTAATAAAGTCATTGATGCCTTAGCAAATTTAGGAGCCTTTACTCCTAATTTGGTAAAATTGGATAATATCTGCCATATCTCGAGTCAGGTTCTTGACTTAATTCGTAATGATGTCAAAGGACAGTCAATTTGAGATCGGGTTCGATTTGTTGTTAGCTCATTTTTATAGTTGCCATGCTTTTCATTTATGGAAACTTAAGCTTCTTAATCATGCTTTGATGGGTCAATGTTACTTACTTTGGCTCTAGTTTTTTAAAAACCATCTCCATTTCTAGTTTTTTTGCACTTTGTTTTTTGTCAGTGGCACGATGGGTGGTAATTTAGTCCAAGAGGAACCTACTACTTGTGATGGTTGGAAGCAGGATAAAGAGGTCTGGGCAATTCTTGAAAGGGGAAAGTTGGCCTCATAGGTGGAAGGGATGTAGGGTGTTAACCCCAAATTATCCATGGAATTTTAAAACTCATGGGAAGATGTGACTATGATTGTGGGTGGCATTTCTTTTGTGGTGACCCATGAACTTGTTGGTTCTCAAAAATGTAGGTTTTAACCATAAGAGTTTTCCAGGCCCTTACAACATTTTTGGACAATGTACAAGGCCAATTACTCAATTGAACCTTCTGCTCTTTAGTCTATGCTAGACCTAGGTGGGTGAACCTATGTGAAACATGCAGATTCAAAATAGATTTCCTGCTAAGCAATCTACCCACAATGGAAAATAGGAGTGGATAGACAAAATGAATGCAACTACACCTACTACACAAAAGAAAGATTTGAATATATTTTTTCATTATGAATTATATCCTTTGGGATATGGTAGATCAGTGCCTTCTATCTATTGGACAATGGAGTTAAAAAATAACAAGAATTCAAGGTGTTTCCCTCTCCAATTTAATTCAAGTTGTTAGGCATATTTAAAGTATGAAATTTGATGACCATCATATTATTTCACCCAATTTATAACTTGCATAAATTATGCTTGAATGTTTCCTTACCAAGTTCTTCTTTAATCATCCAACAAAAATCCTAAAATCATTGTGACTTGCTTAAAAGAATTTAGTTCTAACTTTGCATACACCTATTAATCAAACCACACAAAGTGAAAATTGCACCATGCTAAACCAGATATATACTTGTTATCCTGATTTAAATGATTTTAAAAAATTCTAATTGGAGACAACCAGATAGGAAATTCAAAAATTATATCATCTTAACAACCGAATTAAGAAAAGATTTCACTACTGTATATATATTTTCTCCATTACACCTTGTTTCAAGAAGGATTGTTCATCATTTTTCCATCCCAATTCTGTTACTGTTATTTTTCTCTCTTCCCCCTCTCCAGTTAACCGAATTTACAAAATATTTATACCATGAAATCTAAGGGTCACGACCCTTCACTGGACATGTAAAATTGTTTACAATTCACAACAGAAATTAAAACATTTAATTGCATTGCCTTATTGGAAAATTAAATGTTTTAAACTATAGTCCAACATTTGATTTTGCTTTTATATTTTCCCGCCTTCATTTTGCTTTAATACTTTAATCGCTCTTAATATTTTACTTTATACGCTGTCATAACTTCTTTTTATGCCAACCTCTCTACCACGTTCAACTTGTTGACCGGTTGTGGTATAGCGGTGACTGGCTCTATCACGGTTATCTCCATTGTTCACCGCCTTACCACGGTCTTCATTTTCCTTGTTGGCGGTTGCGCGGTATTTGAATTTTCTCCTACCGCCCTACTGTGGTCTCTGTCTTTCTCCCTAGCAGTATGGCATTCTTAACCATCATGGTGTTCTCCCAGCCGTTACCGTGCTACCACGGTCTTTATGGTGACTAGTGGCGGTACCGTAATAGCCGTCTTGACTGCTACCTCCGTGTCTACTGCGGTCTCCATTTTATCCTCTGGCAGTACTGCGGTGTGACCGCTAGCCGCTTCCCCCTCTATTACCTCGCTATCGCAATCCCTTCTCTAGCCGGTCATGATATGGCGGTACCACCTTGGTTGTCGGCTTCGTTGTCTGCTAACGATTTACCGCATTACCATGGTCACTAGCTTAACTACCAGGGATACTGCGGTAGCTATCATTGCCACTTCCTCTATCATTGACTGCTGACCTCCATCCACCGCGCCACCACGGGTACTATTCTGATTGGCTACGGTGTAGCGGGAGCCGCTTCATTGCTAACAGCTGCGTTGGTTACTAACCGCTCACCGCGCCACCACAGTCTATGCTTAGAGCACACACGGTGGCGCGATAACCACTTTGTGCCTACTTGTTCACTACCACCGCCATATCATGAGCCCATTGTGGGAGGCTGCGATAAGGTGGTGAATGACATATAAAATGCAAACAAAGGAAGCGGTATAGTAAATGTGTCATTTTTTGGTATTTTGGATGGGGAAAATGAAAAAGAATTATAGAAAGATAGTGAAAATATGGGTTCAAGTGGGAAAAAAAGACCTTGGAATTTTTAATGAAAATTTGGGTTTAACAGAACTTATTGTGCATGTTACAGGGATTCCTTTGGAGGGAATTTTCTTCTACACAAGTCCAAGAGCCATTACTAGGAGGACATGAAATGGTTCCTAAAAGATGGTGAGAAGGTTAACAAATTGCAAAATGGTCTCAATTGCATGGACCTTCCTAGTGTTTGGAGTGCCATAGATGAGATTCTCATGAGGTACATCACTTTGGAAGGGCATTTTTTCCATTTTCATGCCCACATTTTCCCAATGCTCAATCACCTTAGGTACAATATTAAGATGAATTTCCCTTTCTGGAGTATGTTTTCACTTGAATAGTCAATCAAGAGTGTCTAGGCCAAAAGCAAAAAACGTCCCCTACATCAGGGCTTATTCCTATGTTTATGTAAGTTTCATGAGGCCTTGCTTCCCTCCCCTACTACTATACGCAAGAATACTTTAACTATTATGGACCCCATTATTCCCTCAGGAGACCCTAGCCCTTCTGTCACTATTGACGAAACTCCTCCTACCATCTACCATAGTACCCGAGCCTAGGGTAAAGCCCCTCCTAATGATAATGCCCCTCTTGTCCCTATCAATTGCAAACCCCTCTTTGAGTCTACACCCTTGACCATACCTTCTAGGTCGGGGGAGTTTGATAACACCAATGATGATGATGATTCGTGGAACCCTACCCCAACTAATTCCCTTGTTGAATCCTTGGCTTAGGGCCACGACTCGGAGGTCTCCAAAACCCCACCCAATGCTAACCCTATCCCTCATAATACCCTAGGAAGGTTCCTAGGTCTATTATTTTTCCTACTAACACCATAAGTAAATAGTTGAATGAAATTGTTGATACTATCAACATTCATAAATATATTATTAAATGGATCTTGGGGAAGCTAGTTATTGCTCAGGAGAGGATTGAAATCCTAAAAGGAAAGGTGTTGGAAAAGAAGACTACATGACCTAGGGAGGTGGTGAACAAAGCACATTGGGATATGATTGCATCCTTGGCTAGGTCCTTTGAGAGGTGGGAAAGGTGGGAGAAAGAGTTGGACAATCTTCGGGCCATTTTTGGGTCGAAAGAAGATAAAAAGATCTTAATGGATGAAATTGATGCCATTCACCAGACCTGGTAGAATACCATGTAGTGTGTGAGGGTTATCATCAACTAGAGCAAGGAAACTGTGAAAAATACAATCTCATTCTTTAAATGTTTCAAGATGAGATAAGAAAGAGCCAGGGGAAATTAATTGGATATGGGGAGGATGATGGTTATGTGTAGAAGAATGAGGGTAAGAAGGTGGACACCTCACCTCGCGATGCTACCAAGGATACCCAAGCCAGTCTTCAAGGGCCTATGACTTTTGAGAAGAATCTCGAGTTCCTATCCCAAGAGTGGAATGCAATCATTGGTCTCAATCTTTTAGGATACATGTAGGTGTTTGGTTTTTTTGTGTTCATCTCGGTCCTATGGTTTCTTTTTGTTTTCTTCTTGCAGGTCAATTTTTTTAAGATCTATTTTTTTGTTTTCTTTTTGGTCTTCTCACTACTCATGAGTCCCTGGTTTGCCTCTATGGCTAGTTTTTAATAGGTACTGGCCCTTCCAGATTTAATATAATCAAAACTTCATGTGAAAAAATAAATGAGGATTCTTTCTATCTTTGAAAACTTTCTCCCTCGAGAATCTATGAGATCTTGAGATGATTTTGGAGCTCTGCTAAGGTTTCTTGGCTTTGTAGGGTGCATGTCAAATTGTAGTAGTCTATAGTATCCTTCTAGAATTTTCTCACATTTATTGTGGCCCCTTTCCATTTTATAGGCTTGAGTGCCTTTTTCCACCCCTTTAAATGGCCTCAACCTCTCCTTCCTCTATAGTTATTGTTATTGGAGTTGAAATATTGGCATCGACCATCAATTGCTTCCCCACTTAGATGACCCAAGAATTTCATCATTACGATCTTTCATAAGGCAATTCCCCTTTTGATGAAGCCTAAAAATGGCTTGAGAATTTCACTCTTATTGATTATTTTGTGGGTAGAGTTTCCCTTGAAAGTGTGCTTTATGATTGGTTTGAAAATCATGGTCTCCACATGAGATTTGGCTTGTTGTCGTACAAAACCTTACTAAGGGGTTTTTAATTTTTTCCTTTGTTGAATTCAATCATGCCCATGCTATTCTTATCTGAGGCTCATGGCTTGTTTATTCTTCCTCCTCATGTTGAAACCTTCAACTTTTCAATCTCTCAAGAAGGTTCCCATGTTTCCCCGTCTAGGTTGAATTCTCAGGTTTACCTTTTCCATGCTAAAACTTTCTTACCTAGATTGATTCCTCGGTAGGCTTTGTCATTTGTGTATATTTGTCACATCTTCACAATCAAAGACCAAAAAGGGAGGATGAAAGTCAAGGAGACAACCTGCATTCTTTGAGTATGGTGCAAGTATAGGTAACAAAGATAGTTTCTAGCCTCACTATTAAGCAGTATGGCATCTCCTCTCCCCATTGATGACCACATGTTGGAGGTGTTGAGTGATGGCATAGGAATGGGCTTACAACATTGCCATTAAAAATTAGATAAGAGATGATATATTTGTGTGCAAGCCAAGGCTATGGTTAAAAAGGAATAGAGAATGAAGAAAATGGGTGGAAAAGAGAGGTCGATTTGGGGTGAGGAAAAAATGGAGGGGGGCTTTATTTTGGAAGGAAAAAATGAGAGAAAGAGAAAAAGGAAGAGAGAAGAGGGTAATTGTGATTTCCCTATCAGACACTTACATAGAAATATGAAAGCATGCAGGTGTGAAGGTGAGATAACTATTAGAAGAAAGGTGTTCTCATTGGATACCATGAGTGCAGGTTATGCACATAATCAATTTTCTGAAAAGGCTTTCAAAAATTTCAAGAAAATGAAATTTGACTGGTGTAAAGCCAAATACCACAGTCAATATAGGCACCCTCCTTGTTGATGATGGAATGGGAGATTTCAACAAGTTATGGACATCCCTCAAAGAATAAGGGAAAGAGGAGTTTCTTTATTGTGGGTGTGTAGGCAGAGAAAAGAGAGGAAGGAGGGATGTGGAGTTTTGTTCAATGGTAGAGGGGATTTTTTATTCTGTCGATTCTTCCCCTCACTTCCACCACACTCACCTTACTCTTCGCAGTCACCAAGTTGCCTATGGACCTCTCCTGACCTATGTTGGCCACTCAAGACCAGCTCACCAAACTAGTAGGCATTATCTTTATCTACATCATTATGTCCTCCATGCCCTCCTTCAGCTACATGTAGGATTCCATGATCCTCTTCAATCTAGTGGCTCTCTCCATCTTTTTTGTAATGATGGATGGCTACATATGCACACAACTAGCTACACTTCAATAACCCAACAATTATCTTGTTACTTTATGTGTTGCTTATGCTTGCACTCACCTATTGCTTCATACTTGTGGTGGACATTGCATCAAAGATATTCTCACTATCCTCTCTAGAGCTGAGTACACCTCTTGATTGTTTTTTTTATAATTATGAATTATTCACTCTCCCAACTAAATGGAGTGGATCTACTCAAGTTATTCCTATGCAAATAATTTCATGTATGTTCTACATTTTTTATAGAACTTTTTGTCCAATAGTCCATCGAACTCTGTCAAACATATATATTTACCTAAGATATCATATAGAGTGGTTTTATGCTAGCTGAACATGCAACCTGTCAAATTACTTGTTTGACCTAATGGTTTTATTAAGGACCTTTTTGGGCTTAGATAACCCAACTCATATGGTAGACTAAAGTGGAGGAACTTTGGTAAACCCAATGAGAGGTTGTGCTTAGCCTTTTCGTTCTCTAAGATCTAGATAAAAGAAATTTAGGCAAGATATATTCATTATATTCTTTTGCTAAAGAATCATGATATTGGAAATTTCCATGTGTTATATGATATTCTCAATGGTTCTAGGATGTTCCCATTGAATTTGAGTTAACAATAGTGGGGATGTACATATTGAGATCAATGTGATCTTTTTGATGTATTATGTGTTATAATTAAAGGGTTGTCATAATACACTAGGATAGTGATGCTTGATATCATATAATCATATTATCATAAGACAAATCATATAGAATCATATTGATATTTGGCATAATTCTTGCTTTGTGGGGATAGTGTCTATTGTTTCCCTATGCCCTATCATGATTGAAATTATTTTATATTGACTATGTTGTTATACCTAGTTTTGGTGTAGGGATTTGATTTGGAAAAGTTATCCTTATAAGTGCCTATTGTTAAGGTGTGTCATTAAATATAGTTGTTAGTCCAATGCTTAGCTAATTATAAGATGGTTTCCCATTTAAACCATTGAATGTAGATGAAATTTGGAAATCTTGATCCTAGTAATGACCATCTTAGCTCATTAAAATAGTTCATTAGAGTAAGATCACATATGTTTCTTTTATGTTTCATTTAAATGGTCTCCCTTCATTAAACCCATCTTTGGTTTTTTTGGGGGGTAACCATCTATCAAGGTTGGGAAACCCCAATGTGCATATAATTTGTTAATGTATGTGAGAAAAATGCTTGTGTTTAGTATCTATATAGATCACTATCCTTGGAAAGTTCTTGTCTTATCCTGATAGTTGAAAATGGTTATGGTAACTCTTAAGAGTGTTGTGGGTTTCATGGTTGTGTTTTTCTATTTTTTTATATTACAATACCTATCATTAGAATCATCTATAAATTAGTCTGAGAGGTAGACTTTCTATAATAATATTACCATCTACACACCACTAAAAATACATCCTTGGTGAATGTGTTGTGATTAAAGGGTGTAATGTTGTAAATAATGCATGCAAGTGCATCAAAGGATTAAGAATGGCATTATTAATATTACTAAGTATGCATCTTCATATGATTATCTAAAGGATCTAGTGTTAAACAATTGAACCTACTATGACTCAAATGTTGATCACGTTTATATCAAGTTGTAATTGTTATCATATATATTGAGCTCTAGGAGGATGTCCTATATGATTAGGATTCTTGATTTTATAGAACCATATTATATACAAGACCTTACTTGGGCCCATGTTGAGGTTTTGGATTATTTGATACTTGGTAATGATATTTTGGACTACCACTAAACATGTACACTCTTTATTAGACATTTGTAGAGAAGGTGGATTCACTACTCACAAATTCTGCTTAATTCATAGAGCCTCATGGGGTGAACTACCCTAAACTACCTCAAAGGACAGTGGCGAGAGTTCTAGAATTAGAAAGAGCAAGTCATAGAGATTCTCTGGAAAAACTGACAAGCTTTCAGCCAAAGGACATCAACGTGGAATATGGACAACAACACGGTGTGTTGGCTTCCCAGAGGCACGCTAGAATCTCACACGAACCAGAAAGTGGGTTTATCACAGAAAATGGCAAGGTGACTTTTGGAAATTTGATTGCTAAGAACTTCTAGAAAGTGATAAAGCTGAAATGGATAGATGATAAAGACAAGGAGAAGAAGGGAAAGGAAATACTTAAAATCGTGTGATTGATGAAGCTTCCAGCTTGAAAATTTCTCCAATACCTGCACACAAGAGAGAGAGAGAGAGAGAGAGAGAGAGAGAGAGAGAGAGAGAGAGAGAGAGAGAGAGAGAGAGAGAGAGAGAGAGAGAGAGTGTGTGTTGGGATTGTATAGGGGTTTTCCTCAGTCAAACCCCCATTTTGGTGTTCCCACCTCTATGGACACCCAGATAGATAGATAGAAAAGTATGAAATGAATTACAGAGCACTAAAGAACTACAAAATAGTATTATGCTACTCAACCAAATAATAGAGGATAGGAGTGAAATCTTACCACCTCTGCCCAAAGCACTCAAGGCTAGTGAGGGAGAAAATGAGAGGAACTCAAGCCTCTGCTATCATGGTGTTTCATTCTACACTTGCTCTATTGAAGTGATGGAGTGTTTTATGTTGCTATTGTGAAGTGTAAAGTGTTACTTGAGAGTGAAGAGATAGTGAAGAAGCTTCTTGGAGCTTGTGAAGGGATAGGAGATAGCTAAAATGAAAGAAGGAGAGATGAATTTAAAGAAGGAGATGAAGGAAATGGCCATATTCGCATCGGTTGGCTAAAGAGGGCATTACAAGTCAACTTCCAATGGGAATCTGTTAGGGAGGTAAGTGTGTCATGTGAACGTCTGCGCGCCATGTAGACGTCTACGTGCTACGTGGGCATCCTCGATACTTATTCCTCTGCCAATGCACAAAAAGGATGCCAAGTGAAATGAAGGTAGTGGACTTATATGGAATTAAGCCTCTGAATTTAGTTTTCTAAGGTGAGGGAAGGTAAAAGGGGAATTGGCATTAGGGGTGCAAATTTTCTCCTATACATTTTTCCCCCACTTTTGTGAGCACGAATACTAATGAGTGCTTCGGTAAAGTAGATTAGGGAAGTAGTAGAGTTAGAAATGTATATATGAATTGTCGAGGAAGAAAATCACGATCTAGTGAACTCGAGAGTGTAGGACAAGAAAAGGACTTCATAACTCCATGTAACTATGAAGGTGAAGAAAGAGAGTGCCTTACAGACCCATAGACCTGCAAGGAAGGTATCCTCCAAGAAGTCTCATATGAAGGAAACCAAGAAAGAACCTCATAGATCCACAGACCTGCAAGGAAGGTACCCTCCAAGAACTCTCACATGAAGGAAACTAGGAAAGCGCCTTACAGACCCCTAGACCTGCAAGGAAGGTACCCTCCAAGAAATATCACATGAAGGAAACCAAGAAAGCACCTTATAGACCCACATACCTACAAGGAAGGTATCCTCCAAGAAATCTCACATGAAGGAGACTAGGAATAGCACCTTATAGACCTACAAACGTACAAGGAAGGTATCCCCTAGGAACTCTCACATGAGGGAGACCGAGCGAAATGGGACTCTACAGAGTCAGAAATGGCAACATGTTTACCCGTAGATAGAACATGTCAAGAAGCGGTCGCGTAGGCTAGTGAATGGATAGTCACACAAACCATCACTAAGTTGTAAGAATTTCAAAGGGGTCCCTCAGGAATCCTCAAAAGGAAGAGGGGTCCACTCAAGGGACACACTATTCAAAAGTGAGGTCTAGTCAGGCCACCCCCAAGCTAGATGCAAAGATATGAAGTAGGTCTAGATGGGTTGCCCCTGAATTAAATGCAAGGATAGGTCTAGACGGGTTGCCCTTGAGCTAGATGCAAGTATATTAAAAAGATATAGTCAGGCTACCCCCAAGGTAGACACAAGGATATGAAAAAGGTGTAGTTGGGTTGCCCCCAAGCTAGACACAATGGAATTCATTTTGAGATAGAAACTTTCAAAGAGGTCCCTCAGGAACCCTTCAAAAGGAAAAAGGGGGTTTGCTCAAGGGACGCTTCATTTGAAAATCATAGAGAGAGAGAGTTCCTTAAGAAGGATGCTCATCTCCAAAAAAAGGTATCACTACCCCTAACGTATAGGGGAGGAGAACCATGCAAGATTATTAGAAAATACAAGATAGAGGTAAACATCGACAACACTTGTCATTTGAAAGAAGAGGTAGGTGCATCAGCAAACAAATGAGTGATGGCACCTGAATCACAAAGTTGTTGTATTTTTTCCTTCAAGGCCTTACATTCACTAGTGGAATGGCCAGGCACTTGATGGTATGCACATAATGAATATTCTATTTTATCATGTTCATGAAATTTCTTGTGTGTAGGAGGAAGAGTAATTAAGAAAGATTTTAGAAGCCGTAACAAAATATGCTCTTGCTCTGGCAAAGGATGAGGATTAGGAAGCAACCCTTTCTCTTGTGGAGAAAATCTTGACTTCTCACAAGAAGCAGATACAAATGTAGAAGATAAAGGAGGATGGAGCAATCTACGAGAACAAGGTTGAGTGAACATCGTGTCAATATTCAACTATGGTTTCTACTCAGATGTTTTATTCCAAAAACCAAGCCCCAAGTTACGCTTACGAGGCACAAATTCTATAGGGACCTATATGCCTTGTTCATTATTCCCACAACCATTAAACTCATAGCCATACTTAGAGATGAGCTTAAAGTCGGGGCCATAACGTGTTTGTAAATCAAAAGAAGAGGGGGGATCCTCATAGAGAGCATTATTCTAGAAAGGGGGAACATAATCTTCTACGGGATCATCATCATCCTTCTTGATAGGACTGTCAGCATTATCCTCCTTAGCAGAAGCATAATTGTCTTCCTCAGAAGGAGGATCAATACTAAGAGCATTACAGTTCGCATTCACATTATCTCGCAATAGAGAAGGATAATCGTCTTTGATGGCAGGTGTGAATGACGTTGTCGAAAGGTCTAAGCAGATCAGGTCAACTTTCTATTCTTTAATGAAGGAATCTATAAAGTTTGAAGGACCCCAATCATCACTAAGACATGCATTCCTTTGAGAGGAAGTAGACTTAAGATTTTTTGCCTTGGAAGGATCTTCCTCAGGGACATCTATCTCAGGAGTATCCTTTGTAGTAGGAATTTTTGGAGTAAACATCAATGCATTAGAAGACACTGAAGGAATTAGAGTAGGCACAATCAAATCTTGACCAATAGCTGCCATCTCACATAAGTGCATAGCATCAGGGTCAACCTTGACTATGACTACCCGATTATTGCAAATGGACTTAATAGATTTATGCAAGGTAAATGGGATAGCACCCATATCATGAATCCACATTCTACCAAGAAGAAGGTTATAAGGTAAATTCTCTGACATAACATATACTAGGGTAGGTATAGTAATGGGTCCAAGCTGCAAAGGTAATACTATTGTACCTAGAGATTTTTGCCCAACATTATCAAACCCATGAATGCCAACAAAAGAAGCGTTAATAGAAGGTGGATCAATATTAATCTCAGGAAATAGATCAATGCTACATACATTGAGTGTCGAACCAACATCAATGAGAGTATTTCTAATACCAATCTTATTAATGTTGATTATAATCATTAGAGGATCTACTTGCTTCTGTACTTTCAGAGGTGGGCGTTCTTGTGGATAGAACATAATATTCGATGAATCCACACAAATATATTCTATCAATGCATTAGCATTTTCCAGCCTAGTAGAAGAAGGTAAGAGGATCATTTGCAAGTCTTCTTGAAGCATACCTTGGTAAACTGGGGCAGACTGAAGCAAGTCCCATAGTGAGATCTTAGTCGAGTAACTTGAGGTTTCTCAACAAGATCATGATCACCAAGTGCTTTAGTCATAGGTTCAGGTGCTTGAGGATGTCTTAGTTGTTTATTCATTCTAGTATCATAAGTATGGGCTACCTTTCTATAAGAGGGAGCCATAGAAGGATAAAGGGAATCACTATCAAATGGAACACCATCAATAGAACAAACCCCTTTATGAGAAGGACTAGCTAGAGTCATGTAAATGATCGGTCTCTTAGGCCTTTGAGGGGCACTAGAGACATAGATTACATTTACTGAATCATCATAACTAGTAGAATAATTATTCGAAGACATATTTTCAAAATTGATCCAAACAGGATCAAATGTGGAATGAGATTCATCATACACTAATGCATCATCTCTAGAGGAGAGTGCATTATAATAGATAAGAAATTCATCATTCACAAATACAATGTCTCTAGAAGAGAGTGCATTGGAAAGAGTAGGAGAATCATCATTCGTAAATGCATCATTTCTAGAAGAGAGTGCATTGGGATGAAGGGTAGATTCATCATTCACAAATGCATCATCTCTAGAAGAGAGTGTTGGCCTTGCCACTGCACCAAAAGATCGACCTGTCAATGCCTCATACAAGTGTCAGTTAAGATCCATAGGAGGTGGTTAAACTATGTTGTGAACCCGAAGGGAGATGCTGGTGGTTAGTCCAACAATCCCCCCTTAGCGTCACCAGAGGGGTTCGAACCCATGATCGGCTCTGATACCAATTGTTGGCCTTGTCGTTGCACCAAAAGATCGACTTGTTAATGCCCGATACAAGCGTCAGTTAAGTTCCACGAGAGGTGGTTAAACCATGTCACAATTCCGAAGGGAGATGTTGGCACTTAGTCCAACAAAGAGTGCATTGGAATGAATGGAAGGTAGAGTAACATTTAGAAAGGTATCAATGATTTCATCTTCTTGCAGCAAGATATCCTCTGAGGCAAGAGGACTCTCGTGAGAAGGATCAAAGATATCAAGTGATATGGGTAAATCCAAGTCACCATCACATGCATGAAATGGACTATCATTAATATTTTCAACATAATTAGAAACAAAACTAATAAAAGAAGATATTATATTCATTATGATTTTTTCGGTATTTTCTATGTTCTAGTAATTTGCATTTTCGGAGGTCTCCGAAGTGGAATTTGAGGTCGAAACTTACGTCAGGTTTTTAAAATTCGATTGCCAAAAGCATTAGTATTTTAGGGACTAAACTAGTTCTCTAGAAGACCTTTCCAATAGTGCAAACGGTTCTGAATTACGAGCACCGAGTCAAAAGTTATGACCCCACCAAGTAGGGGTAAAGAAATTCTTAGTTTTTGAAGAACACTATTCTTCATGTTAGGTTCACCAAAATGTAGAGAAAGGGGATTCACTACTCACGATTTCTCTTCATTCAGAGAGCCTCATGAGGCAAACTACCCTAAACTACCTCAAAGGATAGTGGCAAAAGTTCTAGAATTAGAAAGAGCAGGTCACAGAGATTCTCTAGACAAACTGACAAGCTTTTAGCCAAAGAACATCAGCACAGAATACAGACAACAAGGGAGCGCGCTAACGTCCCAGAGGTGTGTTGGCATCTCATACGGACCAGAAAGCAGGTTTATCATAGAAAATGGCAAAGTTACTACTGGCAATCTAATTGCTAAGAACTTCTAGAAAGTGATAAAGTTGAAATAGATAGATGATAAAGACAAGGAAAAGAAGGGAAAGGAAATACTTACAATCATGTGATTGATGAAGTTTCCAGCTTGAGAATGTCTCCAATACCTACACACAAGAGAGAGAGAGAAAGTGTTGGGGCTATATAGGGGTTTTCCTTAGTCAAACCTCCGTTTTGGTGTTCCCACCTCCACGGAAAACCATATAGATAGAGAGAAAAGTATGAAATTAAGTACAAAGCACTAAAGCACTAAAGCACTACAAAATAGTATTATGATACTCAATCAAATAATAGAGGGGAGGAGTGAAAGATTACCCCCTCTGCCCAAAGCGCTCAAGGCTAGTGGGGGAGAAAATGAGAGGAACTCAAGCCTTTGATGTCATGGTGCTTCGTTCCACACTTGCTCTATTGAAGTGATGGAGTGTTTGATGTTTTTGTTGTGAAGTGTAAAGTGTTGCTTGAGAGTGAAGAGATAGTGAAGAAGTTTCTTGGAGCTTGTGAAGGGATAGGAGATAGCCAAAATTAATGAAGGAGAGATGAATTTGAAGAAGGAGATGAAGGAAACGGCCATATTCAAGTTAGTCGCCTGAAGAGGGCGTTGCAAGTGGGAATCTATCAGGGACATAAGCACACCACACAAAATTTTGTGCACCACATGGACGTCTATGTGTTGTGCGGGCATCCTCAATAATTATTCCTCTGTCAATGCACAAAAAGGATGCCAAGTGGAACGATGGTAGCTGGCTTATGTTAAGCTTCCGAATTTGGTTTCTAAGGTGAGGGAAGGTAAAAGGGGAATTTGCTTTAGGGGTGTGAATTCGCTCGTATACAACATATATTCTTATATTGAGTTTGAATTTCATGAAAACTTGTGCTTAGGTATGTTAGATCTTCATGGTTGGAGAGATATATATTGGATAACATTATTCTTGACAAAACCTAGCTAACCCTTATTCTATGTGTAAGAGAGTATAAATATGAATACAATCCCAATGTGTTTGAAAATAAAATTAATATTAGTTGCTAACATTTAATTGAATCCCTTGGGCATAAATCATATTACCCAAGTATTTATTATTTGTACAAGGGATTATTTGTGTAGGAATTCAAGATGTATACTTCTTGAGAGAAACCTTGTAAGTAAAATTGTGTGACTTTAGTCATGTTTGCAAGTGGATATATAGGAAGTCCTTGGGTGAAGGATACCCTTGTGATCTCAATTCCATAGGGGAAAGGTTTGGGGGGATAACTCCAAGGTTTTGGGTTATTCCTAACGTGTTTGACCTTGCCTCTTCAATAGGCTTCTGTTTGAGGTTGAAACTAGTACTAGATGATGATGATGAAAGAGTTAAGGAAACTAGATAGCTAGTATTTTATAATGATGTAAAATTTAGCTAGAAAAACCTAATTTAAGGTGAACAATGGGTGTTCTCATTTTATAGGGGTCATTTTTCTACCTTTAAGATACACTTAAATTTTTGGATCTTATGATTGAGTTCATAATGGTGGCCTTTATCGACTACAAGGGTATTACTAATATGGTATGGTATTTTATTTAATATTATATGTGTGTATTAATCATGTCTATTAGATATTGTGTTAAATAATAAGTAATTGAAGTAAATGTACTTTAAATTATTGTAGAGATCACATGGATTTATGTATTTGTTTGGATAGAGGTCATCTTTAGGGATTCAATGTGTTACTTATGTGTTGGAAAAATTATCCTTGGACCTATAAGATAATTGAATATTTTATGAAATCCCTTCTAGGTAATGTACTCATATTAATTATCCATGATAAAACCTTTCCCATAATGTGTTTTGATCTATGTCCTAGTACTTTCTACTATCATAATATTGAACTAAAATAGATACAAGGCTAAATTTTAAGTCAAAATGAGAGATATGGAGTAAGGACCCTATGAGGGCATAGGTAGAGGTTGTATACCTCTAAGATGTAGGTTATTCCTCTCCATTTGAAGTGATAACCGATGGATATATCTTATCATTGTATTGATGCTCCAAATTAAAAATAGTTAGGGAGCATGCTCTTCTTGTAAAATTTTTATTCACATTTCATTGAGAGCAAGATGGACTTCACCAATGGCGTGTGGACCTTAGCCCCAAAAACATGCAAGCAATGGATACCCTTTGTTACTCTCGCAGCTTGGATGATTTCCACTAGTGGTATATGGGCCTGAGGGTTAGAAACATGCAGATGATGGTGCCCAATATTAGGCTAAAGGGTTGGTTGGTTTCCATAAGTCACATGTGAGATTTAAGGCCAACACCATGCAGGTGATGGTTGCTACAATCTACTCATTTCACGAGTTTAGCATATGTATTGGTGTATCAAGGGAATTCATGTGTGTTACTTGTGATGTTTTATTTTTTACTTATTCTTTACTCGATGATGATTGCAAGTAGTAGGATGATTTCCATCATCATGGTTTATGTAAAAGATCAAGGAAAAGGACATGAACCATAATATAGTGCATAATGCATCGATGTTCCTTTTCTATTATGGATTCACTAAAATAGTAGGTGTTAGTCACTCATTATGAATGTGTTAATCACTCATTGTGAATGTGTTAATCACTCATTATGTACATGTTAGTCACTCCCGATGTACTTGTGAAAATGGTCTAGGGTTTGTGCACATTGTTATACTAGTGCCCTTGTTGGTGATGAAATTAAGTAGTATGGGATGCTTGATTATTGTCATAGCAAGCTTATATGATTATGAATTATGTAATGTGACGATGCATGTAGTAGGTTGCATCCATTTCCACTTTACTAGATGTTCTATATCTAATTATGTGAAATTGATGTATGTGTGGATTGTTCACATGGAAATATGTGATGTATTCTTAATCTAGTCATAGATGTACTTGTGATGTACATACAAGCCCATCATTGTTGTTATTGTGATGTGTATATTTGATGTATGCTCAAGATAACCACTATGTGTGTGATCTTGGGATTATGGTATGATATAACTTCTATGTATTTTTTTATGTTTATACTCTTATCATTGGTAATGTTTGGTATAAATCTAGTACTTGATGAAAAATTATTATCATTTAATTATAATTGGACTAAGTAATAGCTTACACTTAATGAATAGTCTTGGATTGAAGGTGAGATTAGAGATCTCATATAAGAGGGGAGAATGAACTCCCTCTAACATTGGAGTGCAAACTATGAACCCTTTGATTTCACATGAGGAGATACATAGGTAGGTCCATCATGAATGAACCCTTGAGGCTTATGTTTGGGCCTAGGGATGACCATAACCTCATGAGCTTACCACTTTCATGTGTAAGTATATAGGCAATTATGTTGATTTGTCACCACCATAATGAATGAAGAAGCTATGATGTTAGCACTTCTAAGCTACATGGAAGAGAATATTATTGGTTATTGTTGTGCATGTTTTGCACACACACCCTGTTGTAGGCAGGGACCCCATCTTTTTGCTCCCGACGGGATGCTTTGCTCCCGTCTCATTTTGCATGCCCCTTTCTTGGAGGTTAGATCGGTCATGTGTCATCAAATGATCAAAATCCCCTAACCAAATTCACCTACCTAAGTTTCGCTAAGTATTTTTCTTTCGTGGAAGTGCCCCTGTGGGTTTCCCTTCGCCCATTGCCCTAACCCCTTCGAACCTCATCCCTGCTCACTCGGTTCACTTTTTCCTTCATTTTGATTGTGGGGACAAGTTTCCCATGGATTTGGGATGTTTTTGTGGTGCCTTAGTGAACTTCCAAGGTTTCATTTAGTTTTGAGAAGTTCAAAAATTTCATTCTGGAACTCTGTCGCTACGGGGCCCAGACTCCCCATTGCCCTTTCAAAACAACATTCTGGCCTCTGAGGCCTGGACTGTCCATTGCCCTTTCAAAACAGCATTTTGGACTTTGGGGCCCGAACTCCCCATTAACCTTTCAAAACAACATTCTGGTCTTCGGGGCCCTGACTCCCCATTGCCCTTTCAAAACAGCATTACGACCTCTCGGTCCAGGAACATCCAAATGCCCTCCCAATTTGGAACATCCAATGTGAATTTCCAAATTTGAAGTTGGGAGAAACCATCTGGGTCACCTTGCCTTGTTCTCCCTTTCAAAACAACATTCCTGCTAGGGAAGTCTGACCTCCGAGGCCCGGACTATCCATTGCCCTTTCAAAACAACATTTTGGCCTCTCGGTCCTAGAACGTCCAAACGCCCTCCCAATTTGGAAATAGACTTTGACCCACATGCTCAAATTGGATCCTCTCCTGCATGAACCTTTCAAATTCCAAATTTGAAGCTGGGAAAAACCATCTGGGTCGCCTTGCCTTGTTCGACCTTTCAAAATAACATTTCTGCTAGGGAAGTCTGGCCTCTAGGGCCCGGATTGTCCATTGCCCTTTCAAAACGACATTCTGGCCTCTCGGTCTTGGAACGTCCAAACGCCCTCCCAATTTGGAAATGGACTTTGACCCACATGCTCAAATTGGATCCTCTCCTACATGAACATTTCAAATTCCAAATTTGAAGCCAGGAGAAACCATCTGGGTCGCCCTACCTTGTTTGCCCTTTCAAAACAACATTTTGGCCAGGGAAGTCTTACCTCTCGGGCTCAGACCATCCAAACTCCTTCCAGTAAACTGCTAATGGAAATTCACACTGAATATTATGATCTTTTGATGATGCATGGATGGATATAACAAGGATTTTTCAAGATTTTATTAATGTTTGTCGTGATTTGTGTATGAAAGAACTTACAACACTTCATGAATGTAGGTTTCAAGAAGCCTACAGCGGGTCCATCGGGGAGACCCATTGAGAAAGTTGAACAAGGAAAGCGCATAGCTCCTACCACCATTCATTTTATATCCACCTTTCTTCGTAGCACCCATCAACAAAGCCGACATTAGAAGAAGGCATGTGCCAAAGAATTCAATGACAAAATACAAGGGGGTGGCCTTGAAGATGCATAAGGGGGTTGTCCTACTTTTCACTAGATAATGATGATCTTTAAGGGGTTGTCTGCCCAAATCAAGGGCAACCAATCCATTGATGCCAGTCATCAATGAGCCTGTTTGATCCAATGAAATCAGCTAGAAGACAAAACTACTACAACACCTGAGCACTAGATAAAAAAATAGGGAAAAGACAAAATATGTATTTTAAATTGCTGAATATTGAGGGGTAGGTGAGACCCTAATGTAAACAAATCTAGGCCACACAATGTAATTCAATCCTAGCCATTTATTTGGGCTTTGGAAAACTATAAATAGGGATCTCCCCCTCATTTGTAAAGGGTTGGAGAGTTGTAAAAAGGAATTCTGCAGCAATAGAAAGCAACATTGCATAATTTATGGGTGTTTCCTTTTGATTTTTCTCATTATGTGTGCATGGTTCTACTTCCCTATTAGTTTAGTTGTTAGTTTCTTGAATGGAAGTGATGATGGTGTTTGTTGTTACAGTATTTGATGAATATCTAGCCCATACTTTTGGCACTTGTTGATGACAAGTTGTTGTGCAAAGTTAGTCTGGGCTTCCATATTTCATTGTTGTAACTTAGTTCAATTGCATTTTCATGATGTGCATGGGCAATCTGAAAATCAGTAGTCCTTAGAAGATTGCACTTGTTTTGTGTAACTGTAGGTTTCTCTTGGCTAAGCAAAACCCAGTTTAAGGAGTTTGTCTACTGTAGCAGCCTCCATGATCACTGTTCATTCATAGTTTCAGATCCAGGAACCTTCTCTCTTCCTTGCCCTTTTTCCTTTTTTTTTTTAATAAGTAACCTTAGGAAAGGTTCATTGCACATTATAAAACTAAATTTGATGTTGAAATGGAGTTTTAGATTGTTGTTTGAACCTGCAACAAATGCTCAACAACTCTCCCATCTTAAGAACCCCATTTGTAGATCCAACTTCCCCACTTTGTGACTCATTCATAAGACTGCCTTGTGATTCCAACAAATCACATGAAACAATTGAGATATTCCAAGAACTATCAAGACTTGACATTAGAGACCTTGGGATAGTTTTCTGCAATTTTATTGTGGAAGATTATCTTTCAAGAAAGGTGATGCACCTATGCATCGCCTGTCTTGAGAAGTGCATAAAAAACACATCAACAGTTATTTAAGTTGGTTGTTGTGAATTAAATAAAATAATGGTAGCAACCAAGGTTTGGTTGTTAAAGATCTTGAGAATTTTTATTAGGCTCACACACAACATTGAGTTTGTGTCAAGGTCGACCTCTCCAAATACCTTAAGGAGGAAGTTTGACATTCAAATTAGTCAAACTTGCTACTCCCAATGTATCTAGTATATTAATCTCTTGAATATTTTCTGTTAGTGCCAAGCTTAGAGCCATAAGATTAAGGATTGTTTATTGGCTTCCCAATGACCTAAGCCCCTACCCATCACTTTGTTGGGTCTCCACCTCTCATAAAAGAGGAGGTATGGTCTACAATAGTTAATTGCAAATCCAAATTCACTAGGAAAGGGATTTCAACTCTGAATATTTCAAAACCCACTGAAACAAATGTGTTGGATGTGTTGACAACTTCTAGAACCCATCTTTGGTTGCTTCACAACTATCTACTGGTAAAGCTTGACATACCCCCCACCTATGTTGGATAAAAGGATATTTTGGAGCTTGTTTGGAAATTTGGAAGAAGGTGAGTTTATGCTATGACAAAAACAACATGGATGCCTCATATTCAAATTAGAAATTTTGAGGCACCCAAAAAAATGATTCAAAATAATTATTCTACCCTCAATAAGTTGGATAACGAGGAAATTCCCCTCAATTGTTAAATAAATTATACTTAGAATGCGAGGAATCTGACATACCTCCCTTTAAAAAACTATATTGGAGATGTTTGTGCCTAGTTTCTAGAGTTGACATTCTTTTCCCTCAAGAGGTTAAAGTATCAAGTTTTTTTCTTTCTATAGCATGGCATGTTATTTTTCCATCCAATTTTTTTCTCTATACTAAACATGAGACTAGTTGTGGTGGATTTTTCACTTTTATTTTGCTCACATGGTCTCAAATTTTAGTTGATAATAGATATGACCCCACTAATTGAGTAATATGGGCTATTTTCAATGTCAATAATCATCCCTTTGGGGTGATTAATTTTTATGCTTCCAATGATACTATTAAGATATCTTCCCTTTGGTAATGGATTTCCAATTCAATGTTAGAAACCACTTGGGTCTTGTCCAAGTATTTCAAAATGATTGATATGCCATAGTAATAAATCCAAAAAATTACCCATGTGCAGGGCGATTGGTGAGATGGAGGTATGGTTTATTATGCATAATAAATTGAATATATTTTATCCTAACTCTAGTTGCCACCATGACCATACATCTTGGTACACAAGGAGAAACTTTTGTGATGGACCTAATAGGATCTTAAAATGTCTTGATCGTGCCATGATTTCAGTGCAATCATTATTTAGTTTTACTAGCTTTTATTCCTTTCTTATATCAAACTATTAGTGGATGTTGTCTTATCTAACATCTTCCCTATATGGTTTCACATTGAGTATTTATCTTCAACTCCCAAGGCTACATATGAAGAGTCACTTCTTACTTAATATATCTCTACTTGACCATAATGTCATGGTATCCAAGATGTCTAAAATTTAAAGCCACATCCTTCACAAGGCATGAGGTGGATAACCTAGTGGAATGATGTCATCACCCATACATCTCATTTTATTTTCATCTATGGGCATTGACTAGCTTGTTTTTACCACCACCTATATGAGGCCACAACCCAAGATCTCTTCCTTACAACCAACACCTTGGAAGTTCAACCATTTAATTCCACTACCCAACTTTGATTGGCCCAGCTACAATAATAAAATCAAATAATGAATTCCTATGCAACCTATGGTGCCCAAATCAAGGCTTGGACACACTAGCTTAAAATTAGAGATAAGGTATAAAAAAAAATTATTCAAGAATTAAAGCTCATCATTCCTCTTATACCATTAAGAAAATTTGTGAATTACATCAACTTATTTAAGATTTGAAAAATATCCTTTAAATTTTGAGATATTTTTTGCGGCCCAAGAGTACACTCCTCCAAGACAACACACTTTGTAGCAATGTCTTGAAGTTGTTCCTTGCTAGCTTTTGAATTCTTAACAAATTCTTTGTGACCAGATCCTCTCATATGGTGACCTCAAGGAGTTGGTGTTTTCTATTACTAATGACAACCTCTAGCCTTGATGGCTTCCCTTGTAAATTTTACAAAGCCTTCCAGGACATAAGACTTCTAGGAAATTAATGGTAGCGACCTACATAATGTGTATCTCAAATCCATACAAATTGGGTTGTTAAGTAATATCATTAACAAATGTGATATTAAATGCATACCTAAGGTGGGGCATTTAAAAAATATCAACAATTGGTGACCTATCACTCTATTGAATGCCTCATAAAATACCATAGCCAAATTATTAGCTCTCAAGATTCATTTAAAGCTATTGCTTATTGTTAGACCTGAGAAAATCGAGTTTATTTAAAAATCTAGATTTATTATGGTTTGGAAAGGTATGAAATAGGTCCACATATCTCAACAACTTTCTATGTTCATCAAAATTGGCATTTTCAAGGCCTATGATTAAATTTAGTGGCTCTTAAGTTTGACCATGCTTCATGCTCTTAATTTTGGCCCTTTATTCATTCATATGGTCCATATGCCTCTACTTGCATTTCCATCTCCAATAAACAATCTTCCTCTTTGGACTATTTCAATCCATTAGACAAGGTTTTCCTCTTGCTCTGGCTCTTTATGCTATTGTTGTTGTTCAGGATTTGGTTACCTCCTTGATCAAGTTGTTTCTCAATCCTAGGTCATGAAGATTTATCTTTCTAATTATTCTCAATAACTTTTTAATGGTTATTTTTTCCAATAATTATTTTCTCACTCATTGTGAGGAAGAATATTACATCAATCAATCTCTCTAATTCTTGGAGATTTTTTTCAAGCTTTTGGTTCCAATATTTAATGACAAAGGCCTCTTACTATAGGCAATCCTTTTTTCCTAAGTAAGCCTAGATCAAATCTTTCCATTGGAATTGGATTGAACATGAGGATATCTTCCATTTTTTTAGTACATACCTTTTACTTTTCACACCAATCCTTTTGAGATTTGGCAATTTGTTATAGTGGGAATTTATAAGAATATTTAGTATTGGATCACTAAGCCCCTTTCAATGGTTGGGAAATTTTAGGTTTGTTCCAAGATATTGGTGGCCACTCATTTTATTATTCCTCATTCCCAATTCCTTCAAAAAGCATCTTATTTGAAGGTTGAAAGTATCCCTAAATATTTTCTCTAGGCCTCCAATAATGGGCATCAAGGCTTCCATCGTGTGGCCTGGAATTTTTGTTGCCTCCCTCATGAATCTAGAGGCCTTGGATAGATTTTTGTCTATCTCCAAGGCACTGCCTTATGTGCTAAATGGATCATTATGGCACTCAATGAAAATGAGGCCTATAAAACTCTTGCTAATCACTTTGTACATTAGCACTAACACTCCTCAGGGTTCACTCCCCCAAAAAGGACCAGATTTAGGTACTCTTCTCACCATGAGGGAATCAGATCTCATTCAAGAAATTTTTGTTATTAAAAGAATTTGGAAATAAAGGAAGCTATCAATCCCTGAATTCATTAGGATAGGATAATTTTCATAATGGTTTACCCCTTAACCAATAGTCCATTTGGTTGAACCCACTTCTATGTTCTCAAGGGAGGTTATTGGCTCTCTAACCTTGGACTTACACCTTGAATTTATTCAAAAGAGAAGCAAGAACTTTACCATATTTCATTCACCTAGCCACCGAGAATCCTATTCCTTGTCCTACTTTCAAAATGAAGAACAAACTTTCTAATTAGGACCAAGAAACTTACTAGATGATTATTGATGCCATCCCTCTATAGTTGAACCAAAAATTGGGTGTGCACTACCTCAAACCTTGGTGGAAATACTAGAAATGGTTTCAAGTTACTCCATTTTAGAGTTACAAAGTATTTAAAGGATATTATTGATTGTCTATGCACTTTCATATGGTAGATCAATTTAATTCTCATTGAAAGTTGCAAACCTCTAATGGGATGTGGCAAAAAAATATTCGAAGGTTTTTGGTCTACAATGTTGGAGCCTAAATTGGCTCACTTTACCTAGTTTTTATTGTATCAAGGCCTTCCTTTGGGGGCTCCTCTTACTCATATAGGCATACCTAGGCCTGATTGCCCATTTTGTGGTAAAATTGAGTCTCTCAAGAATCTCTTGTTGTCTTTTCCCCAAGCTCAAGAAGCATGGAATTGGATTCATGATTTATTTAATCCTTTTAGGCCTACCCATTTCTCTTGGAATATGGGTTTTACTCAAGGATTGTCCTTTCCTTCCTCAAAAATATACCCAAATTTTGCATGCTTTCAAAGTGGAAATTATCTTCAGTATATGGAAGGATATGAATACTACTATCTTTTATCACATCACTTTTAATAATAAAAAAATCCATTGTATACTAAAGCTATCATTTTCTCTAATGTTCTAATATAGATCCAGGTGCAAGCCAACAAGGTTGCACTTAAAGTTGCACATCTCCAAGAGTTGTTGGACCACTGGGGTAATATGGTCCCTTGCATTATTTCCCAAATTCCTCTTGAATCCACATACCCTCATGGGTGTCGACATGGATGTAGTCACTCTTCCCATCAAGAAAACCATTTAGGTTATGTGTTGCTTTCCATCTCTCTAGTTCACACTTAGCAACCTCTCAAGGAGAATGAAGAAGGCACAGTTACTCTCCCTAGATAGGATCCCATTAATGACTCCACCCTCAATAATTATTTGGGGAAACTTGATGATAAATATTTTCCTCCCTCTTGGCATAGCCATGACAAATTAATGTTTTAGGGCTAAACCATTTTTATTTTCGGTTGCACTTGTGTCTATGCCTTTTTACCAACCTTCTTTTTATAAATATTGTACTATTTTATTTTTATTAATGTAAAGTTAAATAGGAAATATTCATAAAATATAAACTGAGTTATCTACCTAATATGAAATAGGGAGTAGTAAAATATGTAAGATATTCAATGTTGTTCATGAACTATTTTTTTTTTTTTTTAAATTGACAAAAAGTGGATCTTTTAAATAAGATTCTACTTAATTTTTTTTTAAAATAAAAAATAGGTGCCACTTTGACTAACCTAAGTACAAGAAATTTTTTTAAAACATATTTGTATATAAATAAAGGATACATAAGTAGATATGACATATTTCTGTAATTTTTTAAAGTAAATAGTTAGTTATATTTTTTATTGCTTCTTTAATAATTAAAAAAATTGGTCAACATAACTTGGTCAAAATATTAAATTCAAATCCTTGAAACATATAGTTGATGATGCCTAGAGAGAGAGATAGAATTAGAGAGGGATGGGTTAGGAAGGAAGAGAGAGAGGGGGGTAGATAGAGAGAGGGGGAGATAAAGAAAATTAGAGAGAGGAGGAAAGGAGAGAGAGAGAGAGAGAGAGAGAGAGAGAGAGAGAGAGAGAGAGAGAGAGAGAGGTGAGATAGATAGAAGTATAAAGGGAAGAAGAGAGTGTGAGAGAGAGGTCTAGAGAATAATGGATAAAAAATGAGTGAGAGAGAGAAATAAAAATGATACAAGTTGTTGGTTATTGAAATTTGACCTATCGATCTATGATTTGACATGTTGATTACAAAAATTTGGTTAAGTGTGAAAAATTATATGATCTTCCAAAAACTAGAATTCACATTATAACTCATAGAGATTTGAAACCACTCTCAAACATCCTAAAACTATATACATGAAATATAACTTAAAGTATAAGAAATGAAATGTCCATATGTAAATGTCAGCTTATACTTTAAATAATATTTCATGTATAGGAAAGTAAATGTCCATATGTAGATGTCAACTTATACTTAAATTTGTATTCATGTATATAGTTTCCCTAAAAGATAACAAGAAGAAAGATAAAAAAAATAGAAGAACAAATTTCTATGAAGACCAAAATGTGAGCTCATTATAACGTACTCGCATTTTTTCAATACATTCACAAAACGCAAGTGCGTTATAATGCACTCATATTTTGGCAATGAATTAAAAACATATATTTTTTGAAATTCAAACCATAATGTGACCATGTTATAACACACTCACATTTTGGTTTGGAAATGATCGAGCCTAGTCTCAGTCACTACCAAACCATAGCACAAGTGCACTTTATTATAACGTCCTCACATATTTTCTATTTCAGGATGAAAAAGTGGAATGGCCACCTTTTGGCCTATCTTTGTGCACCCACCCTCTATCAAGAATTCAAACATAGGGTGTGTATAAAATTGATAATAAGTACCTATAAAACTATAAAGAGACACATATCATATTTTTTTAGCATCAAGGGTGAACTTGAGGAAAATTGATAAAGAACCCCCAACTCATGATTTTCATGAAAAATGAAACTTTTAGATTTCCAAGCCTAATTTCCATACAATCTTGAGATAATTCTAGGGGGAGGGGGAGAAGAAAAATTGAAAACAAAATAGAAACTGGTTTATTTCCTTTACACTTTGAAGTGATTTTCTTAGGTGGGGGAGGCATGGGGAATTTTTAAAATAAAACATATCCATTTTTAAATTGATATCTATTTCCTTTTAACTTACCAAGCCAAAAAAGTTATAAATGCAAGCATAAAAAAAGTTACAATTTTGGCTAACACTTTCACACATTTTTTTGTTCATTGCCACTATTTGGCCCATCGTGATCTCGTATTCACTCCTAATCCTCTAATAGTAGTGGATACCATTGTGGTTCATTTTAAACTACACTCCGCTTATGGTTATCTTATGGATTGACCATCTTACCTACTTCTCACCTCCTTTCTCCTCTCGTAGGGCATCCACTTTCATTTACTCCCTCTTTTGTTCACATAGCTTGAACACTTCCCTATTTATTTCTACACAAAAGCTACTCCTTATTCATCATTTATTTCCTCCTTCAACACTTCAAGGCATGCCACACACTATCATTTGAGTAATAATATCACTCTTGCACACCCTACTAGCACTAAGATGTCATTGGGAAGAATTAGACCCTTGTCTCCAACATGAGAAATACGTAGTTCTTCAATCTAATTGATGGGCTCTATAATTGGATAGTTTTCCTTTTACTGTTTCATAATTTTCATCATCTCTTTATACTTAGTTTTAATACATTAGCAAAATATTTTATACCTTTTATATACTTTTAAGTAGTCTTAAGCATGTGGAAATGAAAACATGCTATGTTGATATGTGCATATATGAATTCATGAATGTCCATGAAATTTAGTAATATTTTATGTGGAAATGAAAACATAAGGATTGTAGATTGTTGTAGAGAAGAAGTCAGCTAACTGGGGCACAACACTTTCAAAAGGAAATGAAGGTGATCATTCGCTAATCAATCTGAGAGTTGCCTAAAATCACTCTTACCTATTGATGAGGCAATGAGGAGAATGAGTCTAATTGTAGCGAGATTGAATTATGACATACTATTATGTGAACACATTTTTGTTATGAGTCGTTAAGTTGTTGGGCATAGAGTTCATATTTTGTTTTTCTACTCCTGTTTCATATCGTTATTGTTTTTTGTTTCAAAGTTCAGTCCTCTTCCTATCTTTGAGGAAGAGTTGAAATTTTTTTATAAGTTTATTTTCAGTCCAAGAATAATGAAACTCCTCTCAAACCCTATATAATAGGTGTAGACACTTAAAATCATCCTGATTAGTATTGTGTATCTGAATTAAATTCACTAACACCATTTTCATCCTGATTCACCTCTTTTCGACCATTTAATTAAATAATCTTAATTGTTTAATTAAAATCATCAATTTCTTCTATTAATCGAATTACTAATTTTATTAGGTTAATTCATCCCCTTTCATACTAATTTTCATCTTATTTAATTAGATAATTTAAATTATTTAATTAAACTTCTTAAGTCCTCTCATTTGATTTAATAATCTTAATTATTTAGTTGAATACCATTAATTCTATTTTTTGATTAAATGAGCTAATTGTTTAATTAAATCTTCAAATGCATCCATCATGCACAATTAAATAATGTTTTAATTATTTAATTAACTAATTTCTTTCATCCTCACACTTGCAAAGGAATATTCCCATGGAATATTCCTCCACTCTAATTCCATCCTAAATGGGAAATATCTTGTAACAACCTCATAAATTTTAGGATTTGTGCTTCTTCAAATCAATTTGAACCATTAATTAAATTGGTCAATCCATGTCAAATTTCAATCTCATCCATAGATTGAATTCTTCATCCATGCCAACTCCTCTCCTCCATTTTCATCCATTGATTAATCAAATCAATCTTGACCATTGATTCAACTATTTTTCCTATAGATAGTCCTCATTTATAGGAGAAAAATGATCCATATTCATTTATATCAACTATACTGTAGTGAATTGTAGAGGATTCTTCATGAGCATTTCACCATTTAGATCCATTTTCATCAATTTCCATCAATGGCATCAATCTTCAAGCTTGTTTCACCCAAGGGATTGGGAAAGGCCTGACATTCCACATCAATGCAACACTAATCCCCCAATGGGATGAGGTTTGATACATTTAGCTAGGTTTCCTTTAATAATTTTAGTTTATTTCATGTTTAATGGCTTCTTAGTTTAGTGTTTCGAAGAATTTCATGGGGAACTTGAATTAACTAGTTAGATCTTGGTTAATTTGTGTAGTTTAATAATGTTTATCTTAGGTTATAATCATGGTCACATTTTTGTGCTAGACGGAGGGCCTTACTAACTAGATTTGATAAATTATTCTTGATTTTTTTGTTTTGTAGATTGCAAAGCCCAACGACACAAGTATTTTGGGGCAGGGTGACACAATTATGAAATTGCCATGTAATTGATGTGAATTGGTGCACTATTGTTTGCATTGCAACATGTTTTTCATTTAGCCAAGGTGATGCAATTATTTTTTCATGCACTATTATTTTCATTACGATGCATTTTTCATTTAGCCAAGGCGACATAATTGTTTATCTAACACAATTGACATTTCTAATTTTTTTGGTGTTTCAGGTGAACCAAAGTAACACATTTGTAGAGTGATGCCTTTGTCTTCAACTAGAGTGATGCATTTGTTAGATTTTAACACACTTTTCTCACCCAAAGTGATACATTTTTCCAAACCAGAATGATGTGGTTGTCATACATCGATGCAATTGTCTTGAACTAGAGTGACGCATTTATCATACAATGATGCAATTGTCAAGTAAAAAAATGAATAAAATCTACATGTTTACTTTAAATTTTTAATTTGATCTACTCTTTTATCATTTATTGACTTCTAGTTTGTTTAAGGCTAACTATTTTATAGATTTGAAGTTGAGCATGAAATCGTTGTAATGACATCATTTAATCTTTCCTTCTAATTTTTTTTTAAACACTCATGGAAGGATAAACTAACTTACTGTTTATGTCATGCTTTAGATTAAATAACTTGCAATTTGGGCTTTAAAACTTACAATGCTATGAGTTTTTCAAAGTTGGCTTAAAATTTAACCCAAACATCCTCACACTTCAATTTGGTTTAAAATTGAAGAACATAAGCTCACACTCAATTTTGGTGCTATTAAAATGAATATGACATATAATTTTGGTGCACTAAAATGAATCGTTATCCTCTTTGTTTTCCATGATTGTGTAAAATTTTAGTTTGTATCCTCTCCCCTTACACTTCATGTGATCTTGGGTGAAGAGAAACACTCTAAGTTTACAAAAAAAATTGGGTCACCCAAAGGATTGCTACTTATCTTCTCCCCTTGAACTTCATGTGATCTTGGGTGAAGAGAAATATCATTCCTTTTCTTTTATTAGATATGGGAATACCTATTAGACCCATCCCGCAATGGAGAACTCATAAGTGACCCTAAAAGAACATTTACCGATGGGTTATTAAAGCATGTGAAATCGAAAGAAAGTAGCATGAATCTGGGACAAGAATTCCATAGCATGGCAATAGTCCTCATGTGAATGTAATGGGTTACACAAGTTAGACTAGAGTCTTAAGTGGCTCACATATTTGATGCATACCTTTGGTGTTCACGATGTCACTAAAAACCTTTGTATCTAGAGGCCAAACAAAAATTTTGAAACGTTCTTTGATGTAGTGTATCAGAATAGCATTGTTTCAAGAAGTTACTTACCACGTCTAGTTTATAGTTGAGGCATAAATCTTAAGATTCCATTCTCTTGTACAAAGCTAGGTGTATGAAGATAGTACATTTCCTTGGTATGGCCTATTTGACCCCCTCTATAAATTTAGATTCATCATTATATGAGGCATCTAAAAAGAGGCATACCTTTATTCCTTTAGATTTTTATTGACTGATTGTGTTGAACTAAACTAGCAAGTCTTATGGAAGAAGACTTGTGAAATATCCCCCATACCCATTGAGTATGGAATTAAAACAAACTCAAACAAACATCAACATGGTCAAAAAAACTCAAACCCTTTGATTATATTTGAGTGCACTTGAAGGACAATATATTGTTGCATACCTCTAAATATATCTTATTTTTATCAAAACAATATATTATTGGTTTCCCAATATATTTGACCATATCTCTACTCACTTATATCAAATTTAACCTAGGGAACTATGGCTTAGCTCTTTGATTTCCACAATGTCAAGCTTTTGTGGGAAGCATTTTGCCTTGTCATAGACATTCTTAGTTTAAAATTTAAATCAAGACATTTGATGTGGTAAAATAATTATCATTAAATCAAATTTTAAATCAATTGAACCCACAAAGCAAGTACACATTGGTCCTATTTTTCCAAAACATCTTGACTTCCAAACAACATAAAGAGAAAACAAGGAAATGCATACCAAAAATTAAACCAAGGTTCTATCCTCAAACAAACATTGGTATCTTAGGTTTAAAAACATCAAGAAAAAAGTTTGTATTTCAAAATCTTGATCTTGTAAAAAAATTCACTCGTAGGTTCAAACATTAGGATCAATCATCACATTAACATCAAAACATTTGACATCAAATCTCACAAACAACTTTAAATTTTGGACACAACAACCTTCTACGCTTAGGTTTTCATCAACCAATAACCTAGTTTAGCTATATGTTTGGAAATGAATCCTTTTTCACACATTTATTTGGATTAGAAAACATCCTCTTGAACAAATTTATCCTAAATTCACAAGTCTACATTTAGGGTTCACAAGTTCATTAGCATCCTTATCAAAACACAAACATTAAAATCTAAAGTCTAGTGTTGTCCAAAATGAAGGGTTCTTTACCATCCACATCACTCATTGTTTCATCATGCATCATTGGTCCTAAACACCTAGTGGCTCACTTCTCCAAAAATTTGAATCAACTCAAGAGTTTCAACAATACAAATCACATCACACTACTCCCAAAGTTGATCCAAAATTTATGGTAACAATAAGGTCAAAATTCAAGAAAGACATGGAGAAAAACCAAAATGTATCCATCACAAGTGATCTAGACCAACAAGAATTTTGTCGTAGAATTTTCTCAACCCCATCACAAAATCCACCTCAAACACCATAATAAATAGGGTATGAAGTAGAGGATGTTACCAATAACCCACATGAACTCACTGCAGAGGAACTACTTGAGTTCCAACAAGATCCCAAGACACCATCTTATCAGCACATTGATGAAATTAAACCCAATATAATACATGTTAGCCTTGGAAAAAGGAGCTAAACTCCCTTCCACATTTGACTTGAAGACATTAAGGAAACAACCTTTTAGGAAATGTGGCATCCATTCCTCAAACATCTATCACACAACCCTTGATCCAAAATGTTGTTCAAGCTATCACTCAACCATCTTCATCACATGTGCCAAGTTAACCTATAACTTCTAGGGTGGTTTCATATAGTCTTGCAACTCGACTAGGAACCCAACTTGGTCTCACTCCAAATCTATGAAACAACACAACAATTCCCCAAAACAAAACCATTCCAAAACACCCTCAACCTCCAAAAATGCCACTCACATCACATATCCAAAACACAAATTGGACACCAACATTTCATGCCCAACCATATTCTTCAATCACAACAAATACCCAAAGTGTTCCTAATTTTCAACAAATTCAAGTGAGTCAAACACCCCAAGTGAATTTACAAGGAAAAATAAACACAATAGTGCAAGGTCAATCCTCAACACAACAAGGTCAATCATCAAACCATCCAGTTAACCCTCAAAGTTAAACAGTTCCACAAGTCCCTCAAATCAACCAAGGAAACATGTCATCAAGTCAATTAGTACGAAGTCAATTGAATCAAAATCAAATCGATCAAGGAAACACATAAAATCAATTGATCCCTCAACATCAAATCAATCAAGGTAATCCTTAAAATGAATTGATCCCAAATCAAAGTATGCCACTAACATCACAACACCAAGTGACGTCTTATCAAGTATCTCAACCTTTGGTCCCTCAAACAATGAAAAATAAAATAGGATCTCAAACGTATATTCCCCATCACAATCCCACATTTTTCAAGGATTGATAACAAAAAATCAAGGACAAACTTCAAAACAAGTTCAACATGAACCAAATCAAAATCTTATCACACATCAACCACTCCAAAATTAACTCATTCCACCTTCACAATTCACTCATAACATCATTCCCCAAAATCCACCACGCATTCCACAAAATAAAAATATCTCAAGCCAATAAATTCATAAAAATCAACTTGTCCCTAATAAAAAAACCATTCCATCATCTCAACGATAAAATTTTGGCTTATCAACAATCCCTTATGAATCAACAATAACAAAAAACCCAATTGCTAGCGTAACAATAACAAACTCAATTGCTTATGCAACAACAACAATCTCAATTGCTAGCGCAACAACAATGGGATCAATTACAAGCCCAACAACAATAAGATAAATTACAAGCCCAACAATTGTAAGCACAACATAAATATTAATTACAATCACAACAATAAACTCAATAACAACAAGGCTTGTATTTAAACTAACAACAACCATATGCAAGTATGCAACAAAACTTCTTGAACTAGAATTCGCAAGGAGCATACAGCACACCCCCACCATTATCACCCTTATATATGCGATATAAAAATCCACCATACACACCATATAACACATTCAACACAAACACACACCCTTATCAAAATCCCACATTTAATTCATCTACCATTCCACAATATAATACATATGCTCCACCACCAAAAAATCCCCAGGATGATCTTTCCTCATAAATTAGAACACTTACACAACAAAGTCAATACATCCAAGAGGGAAAAACAAAGAAATCACATGGAAAAAAGGACTTGTTCCCATACCATTTTTATAGAAACATTGAAATGATACCATTCTCACCAATATTTGAAATCCCCAAGTTTGAAAAATATAAAGGGCGTGGAAATCAAAAAGATCATATCAAGGAATTTTATGTGACATGTATGGAAGTAGCATACAATGACCCCTATTTGATGTGTATTTTCCCATGTAGTTTGGGAGGCTAAGCAATAGAATGGTTCTCACATTTACCTCCTGGAATCCAAACTTTCCAAGAAATAATAGATTGCTTTCTGGATCACTTTTCCTACAACCTAGACATGGATGTAAGTTTGGAAGAACTATACACCCTAAAACAAAACAAGGGTGAATCATTTGTGAATTTCTTGCAATGATGGAGGCATAGAGCTAGTAACTTAAAATGGCCAATTCATGAAGAGAAAAAAATAGGGGTCATTATTCCCAATGTGGAGATTAATCTATCCTTCCAACTAAAAATGCAATGAGTCTCGTCATACAAGGAGCTCATCCCTAGGGGTCTTAACATTGAAAGAGCCCTTATTGCACAAGGAAACATGCAAGTATACAAGGAAAACCGCCCATCTACTAGTTCCAATAACAAGCCTCGTGTTTGGGCCAAGAACAAGAATGTTACTAATGATGGTGTCATTGATGCAAAATTGGTCCTAAATACTCCAAAACAAATAAACACCCAACCAACAAACATGCAAAAAAACACACAACTGCAAAAAAACCAACACATAATTGACAATGTCAACACTCAAAGAGGACCACCCCCTAGAAAAAATTACCCTCAACAACACAAGTACACACCTTTTGGGGAACCTATTGAAGTGGTCATGTAAAAATTAGTGCAATCCAATCTCGTCAAGTTCCCTAATTATCAAAATTACCAAGAACCTCAAGTCAAACCACCATGGTATAATGAGAAGGATCTTTGTGATTTTCATAAAATCAAGAGACAAGAAAAAAAGTTGCATGAAATTGAAAAACATCATTCAAGATCTTATCGACAATGGATACATAATAGTGGATCAACAATTAGGAAACCAGGAACTTAAAATATTCAAGAACCCAATGTCAGATCATAGCAAGGTTAATGACAATGGAAAAGGGAAGGATTATACCAACATAGGTCATGTGTATAATAATGTGGTAGCATCTTGTGATAATTTTATATCTATCATCACAATCAAAGGGCCTAGTATAGAGTCTGGAGTCACCACATGTAGGGGAAATTTCACAATCCAAGGAGCACCATCACAACATAGGGCACCCCCTCACCTATAAAGTCAAACCCTAGTGATTATAGTCTCTTTGATCAATTAAAGAAAACCCCTACCTAAATATCCATCTTAGAGTTATTGAAAATATCTCTTGCACATAGGGACTTCTTAAAAAAGGCTTTGTCATCTTCTTCCATACCCAATAATATTATTATCGAAACAATTCTAGGCTATGATCGGTCACATTACACTCCTCATCTTCTCACCTTTTTTGACAAAGACCTCCCAACATAGCCATCACACAATCATGGATTGCATCTTGAGGTCCTCATTCACAAAAACAAAGTCAAAAGAGTCTTGGTGGATGGAGGTGTTGGTCTTAATATTTTTACCCTTCATCTAATCAAGAACTTAGGTTACTCTAAAGATGTCAGTGAAAAGGAAACTATAAGGGCATATGATGATCAAGAATTGGTTTCTCAAGGCACAATCAAGCTCCCCATCCAAGTAGGACCCATAATTGTAGAAACTACTTGCCAAGTGCTTGACCTCAACCTTTCATACAATATTCTTCTAAGCCATCCATGGATCCATGTCATGCAAGCCGTTGCTTCCACATACCATCAATGCATTAAATTTCTCTATGAAGATAGAGAAATCGCAATCCATGGCAATCTCGAACCATTCTAATATTGTAAGAACCTTGACTCAAAGTACTACAAGATCCTGCAAGTGACTAAAAAGTATGAAGTGCCAATACCCTCCTCATTCATTGACCCATCTTCCCTAGCTTCCACCTCTTAATCAAAATTAATCATGCATGAACATCCCTGATATCAAAGTCATGACCAAAGAAAATGATTGTGGAGACTATAACCTGAAGAAGGATTCCTTTGTAAGTGGAGAGTTGCCTCTTTCTCCTAGATATCGGGAAGAATCAACCTATTAATAAGGTATCTAAGAAAATAAAGGTAACATCTATCACTTTCACAAAGTGGGGAGATTTGAAAAAAGAAGTCATTGATGAGGAGAATGTATCTAACCTATTATATCAATATAACAGACCCAAGATCATTCTTCCAATGGAAGATGACAACAAAGGATTGTAGCTAATGATGGGTTGGGGATACAACAAGAATGAGAAGTTGGGAAAAAACAATAATGGGTTGCTAGAACCCATTTCTCCTAAGAAACAACCTAAGAATATTGGTCTTGGATGTACCACCAATAAAGTGACCATTCGTGGCAAGGGTGTTTCTGCTAAGGGAGTCAAATCTTCCTCTTGGTTACCTACATCATGTAATGATACCATCGATGGCTTCCCCCTCGATATCACAAACCTATTTGAGGATACCTATATATTCATGATAACAACTACATCATTTGCTTCAAATAGCCAAACCACTAAATTAATTCTAGTATACCCTCAACTTATAAAATGGGACCAATGAGGATTGCCTATTCTAGATTCATTCAAAAATGATGAATCTATCTTCAAGTTTATGGGACTTTGTGACAACATGTCATAAAGGTATTGAACAAAGTAGGTTTTGACATTAAATTGGATACACAATCTTAATATGGGGAAACAATTGAGTCCCTCAGTCACAAAATATGAGAATCACGTCTTGATCTTTAAGTGAAAACCACATTGTGGCACTTTTTGATCATAAAATAGTAAAAACAAAGGATGCATCTAACGATGAAAACCTCTCTAAGGTGTAAAAGGATGAGGGATTCAATCTTCTTCTTAGTGCAATACATCAAGAAAAGTTAGCAGTGCTTGCCAAGAAATAAAATATAGCCAATGTGGGGATAGATGAGGAACCTCAGATCACTTTCTATGTAAAACCATTGTCGGATGAAGAGAAAAAGAAAAAGGAAGCTTTCTAGCCTTGATCTTGAAGTAGTTTTCTGCCATCTTGTAGTTTATTCTCCTGCTAAACCAATAAAGCGGAAGATGAGAAAGATGCATCCGTAGATAGCATTGTTGGTTAAAATGGAATTGTATAAACTTCTTGACGTGGGGTTTATCAAACCAATAGATTACCTTGAATGGGTTTCAAACCTAGTGCTAGTCTTAAAATCCACTAGGGGCATCAAAATATGTACTAACTTTAGAGATTTAAACAAATCATGTCCCAAAGATGAATTTCTTCTTCTGAGCATTGACATCATTGTAGATTTGAGTGTTGGACATGAGATGTTGTCACTTATGGATAGATTCTTGGGATACAACAAGATCATGATTTCCAAGGAATGCCAACACAAAACAACATTTACATGTCCATGGAGAACCTATTGCTAGAATATGATGCCATTTGGATTAAAGAATGTTGGAGCTACTTATTAGAGAGCAATGGAATTTATATTTTATTACATGATCCACAAGACTATAGAAGACTATGCAGGTGACATTTTAGCCAAGTCAAGAATAAGGAAGGAGCATATAGAAGTATTAGGACCAATCTTTAATAGACTTGAAGAGTATAAGGTGAGGTTAAATCCAAAAAAGTGTGTCTTTGGTGTAACATCAGGAAAATATTGGGATACATTGAGTCATAGAGAGGAATTGAGATAGATCCAGCTAAGGTCAAAGAGATTTTGGATATGGAGCCACCATAAACACTGAATCAATTGTGAAGTCTACAATGTAGATTATAATCTATCAGGAGATTTATAGCACAACTAGAAAATAAGATTCATCCCTTTTCTCACCTTATTCAGAAGGGGATAACCTAAAAATGGGATGAGAAATGTGACAAAGCATTCTAGAAACTCAAATATTATCTACTGACACCTCTTGTACTTCTTCCGCCAATACCAAATAAACATTTTATTCTACATATCTCAACTACATCAACAACTTTGGGTGCTCTTATTTCTTAGCATGATGAAATGTGGAAGGAGAGATTAATTTACTACATCAGTAGGACTTTGGTTGGATACAAGATGAATTACTCATCCGGGTATGTGTAGGATCATCACGGAAAAAATAAGCTCTTAAGTGGTGATGAAAATTCAAAATCAGAGTTGGGCAACTTGACGTAAAAATTTGAATAAGTTATCTATATTATTTTTAAAAATATGTAAGAATAGAATATGTAGAAAATTGAATGTAGTTTCTAACTACTAGGTTTATTTTATTTTTTAAATCTATATGGTGAAAATATGAATTTTCAATATAGTAGTACTTAAATTTCAGGGAAAAAATAAGAGGTAGGTGTTTGTCTGAACACCCTAACCACAATAACATGATAATATTTTTTTATAATATTTTAGATATAAGTAGAGGGCTCATGTCCCGATGTGATGCATATTTTTTTGTAATTTTTTTCCTAGTAAATAATTAATTATGATTTTTTTATTACTTTTTTTTTTTTTTTATAAAAACTTGTATGTCTAACCACCTTAACTTGGTCAAAACTTCATGAAATTCATTTTTTTTTTAATCCTAGAGTATGTGAATCATAGAATGTGACACATATTTCAGATTCAAAAAATGTGATATCATTTGAAAGCTATAGATTTTTTTCAATCAGCCTATCAATCAGGACTTTAGTCGTAATTCAAATAGAAAATGAATAATAATTATTTGTTAAATTCAAAGTAAAGAATAATTTATATTGGTGGAAGTCTGAGAATCCCCTTTAAAAACCCTTTTTGTTTCATCAATTTTGGGTAAAAAAAGGTCGTCAGCCACATGGACCATCATATCGCCACTTTTTGGCCCATCACGATCCTGCACATACCCATCCATTAAAAAGGCTTTCCTAGTAGTGGTGTTAGATTCACAATAATTTAGACACTACATGCTTTTGTACCAAGTAAATTTCATCGCTAAGATAGATCTATTAAAGTATTTATTATCCAAGGCAACTCTCACCAGACAAATGGCTAAGTGGGTGATGATCCTAACATAATTTTATATAGAGTATGTAGATTGAAAGGTTATCAAGGGGTAGGTTATCATAGATCAACTAGCATAGGCACCTATCTATGCAGAGAATCCATTGGTGTCTGAATTTCTTGATGAGTCAATATTTTCCCTCAACATAGTGGATTAGTGAAATTTGTATTCTGATGGTTCACATACATAACATGGATCTAGAGTAGGCATTATTTTCATCACCCCACAAGGTGATTCTATTCCTAAGTCATATCGTATATATTTCTCATGCACCAATAACATCACCAAGTATGAATCTCTTATCATAGGATTGAGAATCACAATATAGTGACAGATTCAAGAATTGAATGTTTATGAAGATCCACAGTTGATTGTAAATCAATTCAATGATGACTATTAGACCAAGGATGATAAGCTCACACCTTACAAAAAGATGGTGGAAATTCTCAAAGATTTCTTCATCGACATCACACTTGAGAAAATACCCTACATCAACAATGAAGCAGTTGATGTTATGGAAATTATTGGGTCCTTGTTAGATGTGTCGCATAACATTCTTAAATACAAATTCCTTGTCAAGTGGCTTCTTGTCCCAACATTCAAGGTACCATAATTTGAGTTCATATGCAAAATCATTGGTCTTGATTCTCCCAAGTATCATGATATCTTTGTCTACCTACATAGAGGTATCCTCCCATTTGACATTACTCTGAACCTCTGAAAATTTTTTATCAAGAAAGCATCTTGATTCATTATCCTAGGTGATATCCTTTACCATTGAAGTCTCAAAGGGACATTATTGCGATTTCTTAACTAAGAGGAAGCTTTGACTACATTGAAAGCGGTACATGAAGGCATATGTGGATCATATTCAAGTGGTATGACCTTGGATAAGAAACTGTTGAGGATAGTGTTGAGGATAGGGCACTACTAGTGTACCATGGAACGATAAGCTCATCAATATGTTGAGAAATTCATGTCATGTCAACATGGGGACCTTATCCATGCTCCAACTCAAGAACTACAACCCATCACTAGAGCTTGGCCTTTCTCATAGTGGGGACTCAACCTCATAGGAAATATCACCCCTACCTCATCTAATGGTCACAATTTTATCATTATAGCCACTGGTTATTTTATGAAGTGGGTTAAAGTGATCCCTATGACCTACATCAGGGGAAAAAATATCTAAATTAATCTTGAACTACCTCATTTATCACTACAGTGTTCCACAAGCTCTTATTTCAGATAATGGAACACCTTTAAAAAATCAAAATGTCCATGAGTTATGCCAAAGGTTCAATATCCAACACTAGTTTTCTACTCCATACTATCCCTAGAGCAATGTTCAAGTTGAGGTTTCAAACAAAACTATCCTAAAAATACTCAAAAAGATGATCAATGAAGTTGGTCATGATTGGCATCTACAATTGAACCCTGTCTTATGGGCCTATAGAACCAGTATCTACACCCCTACAGGTGCCACCCCCTTTTCCCTACTTTACAGAGCTGAATCTATCCTACCCATCAAGTTTGAGCTCCCATTCCTAAGAATATCACTACAAAATCTCATTATTGATGAAGAGTATAGGGTGTCCTGATCAGACGAGCTAGAGCTATTGGATGAGCATAATTTTGAGGCTTTGAATCATTTGTAGGCTCATCAAAATCAAATAAAAAGGATCTATAATAAGAAAATAAAAATTTAGTCCTTTCGGGTGGGAGATCTTGTAATGAAGGAGAATCAGAAGAATATGTCAGATCTAGATAGCAAAGGGAAATTTGAGCCTAATTGGTTAGGACCATTTATCATCACAACTAGTTATAGTTTTGGATCCTATCAATTGTCAACACCTGAAGGAGTTCACCCTTGTAGGATCTTATCAACATCTCACATATCAAGAATTTTTATGCCTAGGCTTGAAGTGTATAAATACAAAAATCCAAAAAAAATAAATAGAAAAAGCATTGAAAATAGTAAAGAAAAATATCATCCTCTAGAAAAATCCACTTTGGTGGCACTTTGGGCAAGTACCTTAGTGAAAACCTAGGGTAACTCTTTGGATTGGGTTTCTTTTCTATCCATTGTATTCATCCTTTATCCTATTTATCCTATTTATTCATCACCCATCTGTGTCCATATCATAGTCAGATATTGAGTAAGTATCATGTTCCCCTTTAGTACTATTTGGCACATTCCTAGGATCAATTGTCTTGTCTATATCAAGGTATTATATCATTTCACACTAGGGGAATCTTTCTATACTAGCATCAGATTGGTTTCTTGTACATTCATGTAAGTTTAATTCAAAAAAATCTAAAAATATTTGCCAAAATCTCAAAATCCAAAAACATCCAAAAATAGTTGTATAGTCAAAAATTTGAAAACATCCAAATCTTGTACAACTAGAAGCCAAAAACATTCAAAACATCTTCAAAAAATCCAAAAACATCCAAAGCACATCAAAATCCCTAAACATGTCAAAAAAAGTTAAAAATTTCAAAAACATAGTTGTCAAACTACATTGTCTCTGATCTTGAACGTAGGAAAAGCCATCATCGATGAGCCCTCGAGGCATTAGGTCAATCCTTAAGAGTCCATCACAATAAAATGACATCAATGTTCATATGTCATTAATAAGTGGTTACTGTTCAAAGTCAGTCAAATTACATTGTCTCTACATGAATAATGTAGGCAAGGCCATCACTGATGATCCCTTGAGGCGCTAGTTTAGTTTCCCCTTAGGTCTTGGTCTAATCTCAGAAAACACAAAAATTTTTGAAAATTTTGAAAACATAAAAAATTCAAAAATGTTCAAAAATCCTAAACAAAATCAAATAATTGAAAACATAAACATTCACATAATCTCAAAAGACCAAAAACAACCTCAAAACATTCAAAAACATTGAAATATTCCAAAAAAATCCAAAACCACCCATTCCATTTTGATTTCACCGGCAGTAAAATTTCATTCATAATAAATTGATCATCATCATCAACCTTTGGTAAAACAAGTGGGAACAAGTATGAAAATTCATAAAGTGTAAACCTAAACGTACAAATTTAAAGTCTTGATCATGAGTAAACAATTCAATAACATTTGTATGAATGGCCTATCAAAAAATTAGTCTTAGTCTTAGCATCTAATAAAAATTTACTAGAATGCATCTTTCCTACAATGAAATCATCATCGAAAATCATCTTAGTTAGGTTACTTTGGAAAAAGATATGAATAACACTGATTGTTTGTTCATTTTGGTCTTTTCTTATTATTTATCTTATTGACCTAGTCCAAGGACCTCTCAATGATGTCTATATCAAAATTATTTAGAGAGAAAGGAATGGGGAATTAATCATTATCTTTCATTTGTTGTGCTTGTTGGATATTCTTGTAAAATAACCTAGGTGAATGCTTGCTTTGTTGTGTGTAGGGAGGTCATTTTGAAAATTTTGTTGACTATTGTGTATGCTTTGGTCTTAAATGTTTTAAACTTCTAAACTACATTCCACCAAGGTGTTTGTATGTCAAGTGTGAGTAAGGATGATCCTATATATTTGCAGAGTCAAAGTCCATTCCATTAGATACAATGCCATCCTGGCTATCGATAGCTTGATGCATCGTGTCTATGCACTATATCAATAATAAGGAATGATATGATGAAGCATCCCAATCATTGAAACAAGAAAATCATCTCTCATCACATATATCTAATAAAGTCTCAAAGAACAATAGGCTTGTTGGACCTTTGAATCAATCTCAAAATCAATGGTTAATCTATTCATTCTATTCTTCTATCTTCTTTCCATGCTAACATGGTGTCATGATAGTCAACAAAAATAATAAATGCATCCATCTTGCATCCACAAACCACCATCATACATACATCCTGCATAATCATAATCATAATTGTATCATGTCATATCACATAGAATATACACAAAAATAAATGCATCCATCTCATAGCATGAACATCCTACATCATCATGACATATCATATAGAAAAGATTTTGAAAAAGAAAATAAATCATCCATCACATTTGCATTCATATCATAAACCATACATACATTCATATAGCATCACATCATGAATCATAAACATTGCATCATATGCATAATAAAGGTATGCATCACATGCATTTGCATCCATAACATAAACATATTCATCCATACATGATCATAAAGCATGACATAATATAAAACATCACAGAATGAGCATCGCATCAAAGATCGTCTCATATATATCATCAAAATCAACTGTCATGATACAAAATTTGAGTCAGTGTGTAATATCACCAAAAAATGAATATATAGGAGGCTATCAAAATCAATGAATGAATTTATATACATAAAAAATCAAGGTTGTATATAAAAATGGTTTTATACCTACAGAGCTATCCTCGGCTCTGACAATCCTCATGACGGGACTGATTCTAATATCCCCCTGAAGGTTTCCAATGGCTGCTACCCACAAGTTGATGAATTGAAGGTCCACCCAAGCCACTAGGAGCAACCCCACTCCTACATGAAAAATATGGTTGTCATCGGCCTCTGGGAACATCTCTATGGTACATTGTGTGGTAGTACATCTCCTTGGCCATTACCTATCCATACATGTGAGCTAATACAACATGTCCCTATGCCTGCATTACAACAACCTCTAGCTGTTATTTGTGCCCTATCTCTTGAGCTAACTGGATAGTCAACTGTTATACCTATTGATTCTTATAGTCATGCTCCCCAATCAGTTGTTGTATCTGCTAGCATGCATATTCATGTTCTTGTCTAAGCATATCCCTCTCTAAAATCAACACTTGAATCTACGCATCTCAAGGATCAAGACCCTATGCCTGCTATTGTTGATGTTGGTGTGGTGGTGGTGGTGCTTGTCATAAAGGTGGAATCAAAATAGGTTGTCCTCACACCTATCCCACACCAGGTTTATTTCCATCACCCTAATCTTGTTATCTATCCTATTGGTTCCCATCACTAGAAACTTATATGTCATGCCCATCATGAAGAGGTTGCTAAGGATGTTGTTGTGATCTTTCTTTTCTCTATCCTCTACCTCTTCCTAGAACCTATTCCTTATTGGATCTGTTAATCATACCAAGACATGTAGAAACCATGCATCATAGGTAGGTGTGGTGCCTGCATCATAAGGAACACCAACATATACCCATGATCATGGGACAAGCACTTTGAAATCATCGATGGCCACTTGACGAGGAGTTTGTTGTCCCTAGACTATCTCTTTGCCAATCCATGCATAGATGGCCCTGTCTTTAGGGGGACTACATCTTGTACCTCCCCAAACCGCTTATCCACTCGATCAACTAACTATCTCTTGACCATGTGGTTCTCATGTCCAAGTATATATTTGGTCTAACTAGCATAGAACAACTAATCCTGGTCATCATATCATGGATAGACCTAGATCCAAGGCCTTCATTTGAATATTGTCATATCGTCAATAATATGTCTATCTGCATACTACATGTGTACTGAAGGGAGGTGATAGCTCCATAATAGTAGACCACAAGCTTATCTACATTTGCATTCACAGTGTGATGATACGTCTAAGCACAGTGATGTTCTCCCAAGCCCAAATGTGTAGTAATGTAACACCAGCCACTAGACTCCACCCTCCTAGGTAGACAACCTAATGCATTTCATGGTATAAGGAGGAGAGAATAGGGTATGTGTAGGATCATAATTGAAAAAATAGGCCCTTAAGTGGCAAAAAATTCAAAAAAATTAGAGTTAGAAAACTTCACATAAAAATTTGAATAAGTTATCGATATTATTTCAAAAATATGTAAGAATATAATTTGTAGAAAATTGAATGTAGTTTCTAAATTACTAGGTTTATTTACAAAAAAATAAAATCTGGTGAAAATTTGAAATTTCAATATAGTAGTACTTAAATTTTAGGGAAAAAAAAAAGAAGTAGGTGTCTGTCTGACCACCCTAACCACATTAAAATGATAATATTTTTTTATAAGATTTTAGATATAAGTAGAGGACTCATGTCCCGATGTGATGCATATTTTTTTGTAATTTTTTTCCAAGTAAATAATTAATTATAAATTTTTTATGAGAAATTTTAAAAAATATAAAGACTCATATGTCTGGCCACCTTAACTTGGTAAAAACTTCATTAAATTCAATTTTTTCTTTTATAGTATGCAAATCATAGAATGTGACACATGTTCTAGATTCAAGAAATATGATACCATTTGAAATCTATAGATGTTTTTCAATCAACCTAAAAATCAGGTTTTATAGTCATAATTCAATAGAAAATGAATAATAATTATTTGTTAAATTCAAAGTAAAGCATAATTTATATTGGTGGAAAGCTGAGAATATCCTTTAAAAACCCTTTTGGTTTCATCAATTTTGAGTAAAAAAAAAGTCATCAGCCACATACCCATCATATTGCCACTTTTTGGCCCATCATGATCCTGCACATACCCAATAACGAGGCCCCAAGTATAGAGAGTGATCTTGTGTATGATACCCTTCTAGGATAGTTCCCAACCAAAGCTAAACCCTCTACCTTGTTGATTTAATACAAGCACTTTGGAAATAAATGCTTCTATAACCCATGTCAAATTTGGTACTTGTCCTCAGTATTATCATAGGTCAATTTGATGGCTACCTACCCACATGAAATCTACCCCTAGAACATCATATATAGCATCCATCCCAGTGTTAGTATCATAAATAACCCTCTCCCTATGGATGGGAACCCACAAGATTCACCAAACATCCTCTAAGGTAACGGTTGCCTCTCTAGTGGGAAGATGGAATGAAGATGTCTCGTTGTGCCAACACTCCACCAATGTAGTCATCATGAATCTCCAACATGTGAGCAGTGAGTCCCAACCCAATCACATCGAGAAATAAGTTATCATCATCACCAAAATGGTGAATGCGAGAAAGAATGTTGGGTCTATGCTCATAGGACATGAGCGATTGAATGGTCTCCTGCACACATGAAGAGAACAATATCAAAATTGCTAGAAAATGACACACTGATACATTTTGACTCAATTTCTAATGAAATTTCATCAAAATTTCGATGCCCTTCCATTGGAAGAATTTCCTTGGTATTTTGAAAAAATTTGAAACGTCGAAATTTTGACCCAACATCGTCGGTTGGGCCAAAATTTTGACGTTTCAAATTTCGTCAAAATTTTGACAAAATTACTCTGACAAAATTTCGTCAAAATTTCGATGACCTTTCTTTGGAAATTGAATCAAAATGTATCAGTGACAAAATTCAAAGTTTAAAACCCAAAATTTGTAATTATGCGCCTATTTTATAATTATGTCAGTCTAGTATTTTGCAATTGTGTCACAATTTTACAATTGCATTGTTATATTTAATTGTGTAACATCATTCAAGTGCACCATCAGAGTTGAATCACCTAGTGCAATCCAATTCTACAACTATGCCACAATTCTACAATTGCATCACTAAGGCAAAATACCCTATTGTGCACCTCTTCTACAATAGCATCGTTATCCTACAACTACGACCCTATACCTAAATTGACCATAGTGATGCATTATGACAAATGTGTTGCAACAGGGCAATTACGTCGTCAACTGTGAAAAATGTGTCACAATATTGCAACGCATTGTCTAACCTAATTCAACTCAAAATTTAAGCAAAAAAATGTGGTTCAAATTTTTTTCAAAGTGCATACTGGGGGTCCTGTAGATTCATGAGATGCTAGAACTCTTAAACCCTATCTAGAAGGTGCTAGGGAAGTGTGAAATTAGCCATAGATTTGAGGTGTCAAAGAAAAATTAGCAGCAATTCTCTAAAGTCAAGTGTGCAAATGAATTGAAAGTGACCCCTCAACTCCTATTTAAGCCTAAAAATTAGGCTTTTTGACCTAATTAGAGAATGGGAATGGGATTTTAATCATTTTAAACCATTTTTTGAGCTATGCAACCTATTTTGAGGCATTTTTTAGTGTCTTGAGTCTACTTTCACACTTTATAGCTCATTTTTCGTAGTTGAACCTATGTTGAATCTCTATCACGATCTCGACCTTAAAAAAAAAAAAAAAAATTGCTCAATCTTTAGAGGGGGTAGTGTACCAGCATAATTCCTTCCATTGGAGCAATAGTGGGGCATCTGAACAATCATGAATTTTTTTTAAAAATTGATCTAAGTGACAGTGTTGATCTAAAAAATTCCAGTCTTTGAACCAATGTAATAGGTACCTTGCTTCAAAGAGGGACAAAATGTAGACACTTAAAATCATCCTAATCAGTAATTTTACATATGAATTCAATTCACTAACACTATTTTCATCTTGATTCACCTCTTTTCAACCATTTAATTAAATAATTTTAATTTTTAATTAAATTCATCATTTTCTTCTATTAATTAAATAATCAATTTTATTAGGTTAATTCATCCCCTTTCATACTAATTTTCATCTTATTTAATAAGATAATGTGAATTATTTAACTAAATTTCTTAAGTCCTCATTTGATTAAATAATCTGAATTATTTAGTTGAATGTCATTAATTCCACTTTTTTGATTAAATGAGAAATTTTTACTTAAATCTTCAAATTCATCCATCATGCATAGTTAAATAATGTTTTAATTATTTAATTAACTGATTTATTTCATCCTTCACTCCAATTCCCTCTTAAATGGAAATATCTTGTAACAACCTCATAAATTTTAGGATTTATGCTTCTTCAAAAATCAATTTTAAGCATTGATTAAATTGGTCAGCCCATGTCAACTTTCAATCTCATCCATGGATTGAATTCTTGATCCATGCGAACTCCTCTCATCCATTTTCATCCATTGATTGATAAAATCAATCTTAACCATTGATTCAACTATTTTTCCTATAAATAGTCCTCATTTCTAGGAGAAAAGGGATCCAAATTCATTTAGAGCAACTGCACTATAGTGAATTTTAGAGCATTTGTTATGAACATTTCATCATTTAGCATTCATTTTCATCAACTTCCATCAATGCCAACCATCTTAAAGCTTGTTTCAACCAAGGGATTGGGAAAGGCCTAATATTCCACATCAATGTAGCATGAATCCCCCAATGGCATGAGGTTTGATGCATGCTAGGTTTTCTTTAAGAATTTTAGATTATTTCATGTTAAATGGCTTCTTTGTTTGATATTTTTAAGAATTTCATTGGTAGCTTGACTTAACTAGTTATATCTTGGTTAATTCTTGTAGTTTAAGTTAGAAACCAAGATCAGACATGCAAACCAAAAGGCCTTCCACAGAAGAGAAAAACAATAAAAAGCAAGAGCTTTGCATGAAGATGTGCAAATTGATATATTCAGAATTAAGAAATTACAATGAGAGAATTGCTTTATAAAAGCAATGCATGCAACCCTAATTTTGACCTAAAATAGCTCAACTAAAATAAAGCTTACTTATTAATTAAGTAAACTAATTATTACCTAAGAAAAACCTAAGTAAAGTTATGCAAGTGCAGTTAAATATTAATTACACTAACACCCCCCATAAGTGCAACTTAGGGAGACTAAATAAGAATGCACCTAAAACTAAGATGAATGCAAGAAAGCATGAATGGGTTCCAGCAACAAGGTCTGATCAAGTACCCATGTACAAATGCAATAATGAGGTAGAGAAGAAAAACCTAGTGGGACAAACCCCCCTACAATGAGAGGACCTATTGCAAAGAAGCACTAGAAGAACACTATAGATTAGCACTGGAACCGCAATCCGACAAGCAAGGAAAGATACTTCTATTTACAAGAAACCATTCGGAATCATATTAATGCAACAGCAGACCCGATGCCACAGAACACTCGCAAACTCCAAACGGGAACAATCCTGGAATCTATGAATCAATAGTAGATTATTGAATGATGTGCTACTGAAATGAAGTGCAAAGATGCAAGTTGCACCCTCCCAACTGCCAAAATATCCAAGTAATCTCCAAAACAACCATCGAGAAAAAATGGGAATAATGATAAACTTGCGATAGATGCAAAAAAAAGTGCATCAACAGCAACGTAGAGCTCCTCAATACCTTTCCAACGCCGCAAAGATAGTGAAAATCAGAGATCGTGGCAAAAATTTATGAGCTCAAAAGTGATAAATGAACATCTGACTTCAAACAAAAATAAATGTAGCTAAACAAAAAAATACTGAAAAATAAACTGCACCACAAGAAAGTGCTCGGAACCCGCTTTCTAGTGATCTCGTTTGCCTAATTTCAATATCTTATGCTCAAGTTATGCCAAAAAGAAAAAAATTGCTTCTTTAGGGAAAACCAGGACTAGGAGGGGGCAAACAGGGTCGTACGGTCACTGACATCATGCTAATGTCATCATTTCCTAAGGGTAAATTTGACAGCCATCTGGCCTTCGCCACAAAAAATTGCCCCCCCTACAAAAAAATTTGGGCCCCTGGTCACCCATGTGACCAAAGGCGCAGAGCAGGGGGCTGGGGCAGAACCCTTGGTCCTGCATAGAACCGTCAGCTATAGAGATGAGCCCACAGGGACTGGCGGAGGGCCCTCAGTCATCCATGTGACTGGGGCAGAGCTATAGAGGGGCCCACAAGGGTTGGGTAGATCCAGCGGCGTAGGATGGTGTAGCCACCGGCAGACCAATGGTCGTCCGGTGGTGGGCGGATTCATTCTAGAGGCGTAGGCTTGCCTGCAAAAAAATAAAATGAAATCTATGCCTCAGAAACCATGTTGGGGAGGCCGTACGACTTCCCTAGCAAACATTTGTTGCCTTCCGGAACAACTTCTCCAAAATTGACGAAATGAAGGGCTATCTTAGGGTTTTGGGGCACTACGAATGTGATGGTGGTGTCCATTTTTCTCCAAGATGCTCCAAAAACTCTGCTACCTCCAGAGCTTGCAAAAAAACACCGAGCTTGAAACCCTCATAGATCTGGCAAACAATGACCAAAATCTGCAAAATAAAAGTCAATCCTGACTTTTTCCAGTGCTCTAAATCCAATGGAGATGCCCGATCTGATCCAAGATGTTGCATAAATGAACTCAAGACATGATACCCTCGAGGAACCCTGAACAAACTCTGCAATGATTTTCTCCAAAATCTAAGAAGGGGTTGCATGTCAAGGCTCTGATACCATGTTAGAAACCAAGATCAGACATGCAAACCAAAAGGCCTTCCACATAAGAGAAAAATAATAAAAATCAAGAGCTTTGCATGAAGATGTGTAAATTGATATATTCAGAATTAAGAAATTACAATGAGAGAATTGCTTTATAAAAGCAATGCATGCAACCCTAATGTTGACCTAAAACAGCTCAAATAAAATAAAGTTTACTTATTAATTAAGTAAACTAATTATTACCTAAGCAAAACCTAAGTAAATTTATGCAAGTACAATTAAATATTAATTACACTAACAGTTTAATCATGTTTAGCTTAGGTTATGATCATACTCATAGTAGGATCTTTTGTCGAGAAGGAGAGCTATTTATCAAGTTACTATTATTACTAAGTAGTTACAATAGTTTTATGAATTGAATGTGTGTTATTTGAATAAAGATCTTTAACAGATTCATGTTAGATTTTGTGTAATAGTTCAGTGTTAGGGTGTAATAAAGAGAATTGATTTGATATTATGATTTGTTTAGTAAGTGAGTGTTTGATAAAATCTTGTGGAAGAAGCAACTTAAGCAAAGGCCACGTGAGGTACTATTGAACCACTTTAGTTTTAGTTGTTAAAGTAGATAATGCATTATAAATTCAATTGGTAGTTTTTAGTTGTATGATTTTAAATTCATATTTTGCAATTCATGAGTTAGATTCTATAACTTAATTTTGTATTTCATACTCTAGAGAAATTAGCTAGGTTAGGACACTATAGTCTAACAATTACTAATTACAATTTTTAGCATTAGATATTCATAGCATAAGGTAATAGTTTATATTCTTTTCCCCTATTTTGTGAATTAGTAGTTTATTCCTATTTCTAGCTTTTACTATATTTGCACATGTTCATTCACCTATACTCAACTGATGTTGGATGTCCAAAATCTATGAATGCATATATTTTTTAGCACTATCTAAAGTTTTATGGCTCCTTGGTTGATGATTTAATGCAACCCTCTTGTGAAAGATGAATTGTTCAGTTAGGGATTCATGGGTCCTCTGAGTTGTGTGTATACCTAGTAACACCAATTTAAATAGACACTAGAGAAACTCCACATTTATGGCATCATTATCAGGGATGGTTCTAAGTTCAATATTCTTCTATGTTTTTTTCAATTCCTTTCAAGCCTCCATAGTCTAGAAATTTTATTTAAAATTACGGTAAATAGGTATTTTAGCCATCAATAGAAACACACTTTACCACTGATCTAAAGAGTCAAAACCATTGCATGCAGAGGTAGAGATGCTCTGGGAAGATTTCTTCGTTCAGTACATGAAGTAATTGAAGAAACTAGTGAGAAAAGAAAATGTATTGAGGGTATCAATGAAGAATAATCACCCTTTACACTGGTAACTCCACCAATCACATAGGAGACTTACCAAATACATTTTGGCACTAAAAAATAGAAAAATGGGTGTTGTGATAATATGCAAAAATAAACAATGCACCTATCTTCCTATTTTCACTCAATTATGAGGGTTATAATGTGCAAATGAGTTACATAAATTAATCCTAACCCATATACCAGTAAAAGGGCAAGTTTTAAGAAGGTTAAATGTTGAGTATTTACTACAAAAAGTGCTTTCTTGAGCCTCACTGAGGACTCATTCGCCCTATGGAAAATGGGTCCTAACTAGGGTTCTGAAAAATTAATTTCTAGGTTCTATTCCTCAATGTCTACACTCCTAGATCCTAGTCAGAGACTGTTGGAAACTCAAAAATAAATTTTGTAGCTCAATTTCCATGATTTTACAAGAAAGGTGACAACTTTGCAGGTTTCTTCAATTTTTCTTTTCAGTTGATCTTCAACCTAAAACTTGCAATACACATCAAAGGAGAAGAAAATTGTTGTTTTGTTAGAGAATAGGGGTTTGCCCTGGCCAAACCCCATTTTGATAATTAAACCTTGAAATTAAACAATCCATAAAGGAATGATGAATGAACAAAACACAATGTCACAACTCACCAAACCTCATTTAAACCTTGGAGTACAAATCAACAATCTTGCATAAAGTGGCCTCAATGGATATAGATCTTGATCATGAACTTGATTTGGAACAATGTTTGAATTGGATCTTAAAATGCTACATCACAATATTATCTCAACAACATGCATGATGCACTATGCCTTTGACATGATGAAATGGATCTTGATTGCTGCAATATTCTTCTATAAATCTGCCCTTGAATTCCTTATAAATACTCTTGAATGATTTGGAAGTTCTTTTTTGAAAGTACTCTTGATTGCTTATGAAGATCTAGGTGAAAACATAGTGAAATAACCTTGTATTTATACTTATCTTATCTTTAATTCCCAAAATTCAAATATCACAAGCCAAAGATCTAGGATTTTAAATCATTAAAATACCACCAAAAAAATATCCCAGGGGGTGTTCCTAAGTGTAAGTGAGGACCAATTCACCATGTGGTGAATGGGTCCTAGCTCACTTAGCTAGGAAAAACTTCGGGGATTGTGAAATGTTATCTATAAATAGGGTCCTAGGACCTAGTGAGGACCCATTCACCAAGTGGTGAATGGGTCCTAGGCCACTAACCTAGGACGCACCTTCAAAAATTAAGCGTTGTGTAATATTATTTATGAATATTAGGCTATATCCCTTAGAATCTACAACTAATTAGGCTTTTATCTAAATTAAAGGGGCCAATTAACCTCAATTAATTAACAAATCCCTAGATTAGTGTGAAAGTGTAAAGATACACTTTACAACACCCTAAATAAGGCACCATTAAGTCCATTTTATTAAGAAGGGTCCTAAAATTAATGTGAATGTGGAGAACACATTACAACACTAAATCAAGGCCTAATTAAGCTCATTTTAATATTAATTATTTCCAAATTAAGTGTGGAAAAGGGATAATTTATTCTACACTATAGGCATCATGGGTGATGCAGCAATCGAAGATCCAACAAAGCATGTAAAATTTTAATTTTCAATAACCAATCAAGAAAGGGTTGCTTTCTTGAAGAACATACCTCCTTTAGCACTCCCTATATTCTGTGGAGTGGTTATTAAGGATCCAAACACATTTATTTTTAAGTTTGATGTGCTATTCCAAAGCTATGAGTACACCATAGATGCTCACCGACTCAAATTGTTCCCAACTACACTAAAAAATGTTGCCCTACATTGGTTTATGGGGTTAGGAAGAAATTTTGTTCCTAACTAGAATATAATGAAGACAAAATTCCTAGAGAAATACCAGGATTATTGTAGAGACACAAAAAAAGAGGGAAAACATATTTAGGATGTCACAAAGAGAAGATGAGTTATTGGAAGATTATGTTGAGAGGTTTTAGTTCTGCCTCAAGAAATCCCATCAAAATAGACTTTCTGATGAATTCTTAAAACTGTCATTTTTAAGGGGAGTTCATAAAGACTATATGGATGCCCTCAATCTCATTGGAGTAAGGGAAATCTCATAATTACCTTTTGATAATATTTATAAAGTATGCAGAAATTACTCTAGGTCATTCATTAAGAAGACTAGGGTGGCATGACCCATTTTCTCAACAAATGATCCAATAGAGTTTCAAGGGTAGAGATTTAAAAAAAATTATTCTAACATGAAGGAGGACATCATTATCCATATCAAGAAGAATCAATAAGAAGCAAAGGCATCCCTCATAGAATTATGTCCACATTGTCACCAAAACAAGATAAATTTCAAGTGCAAAAAGTTGACCGATATATCTAAAGACAAGAAAGGGAAGTTAGAGTTTCATGGCCTAGAAGATGAAGAAGTTCAATTTTTTTACATCGCTCAATGAAAACCATGGAAACCAAGACAAGGTATGCCACAAGATCCCTTGACCTATAATATGTCATTTCAAGGTAGTAAATCAAACTTCCCAAATTAGAACCCTCAACCTTGGACCAATGTACAAAGTCTACAATGGCCAATGCCCCAAGCCTTTAATTGGACTCAATAACAAGGCATATGGACAACATAGAATTACTAGGGACCAAATTATAATTCTCAATAGCCACTCCAACAAAACCAATGGCCACCACAATGGTAAGGAGGTCAACAATAGAAAAATCAAAATCATAATTACCCATAACCACAATAGCCCTTGCAGTAACAACAGTCTTCCATAATTCCAAATCTAGCCATGGTTGCACCTACAGCACCAAGAGAACCTCAATTTCTAGCACAACCTACACCTAACCCCAATAATAAGCTTGTCCAGTAGGCTTATGCTAATGAAACTGTCCAATAACCTACTTATGAGGTTGAGGTGAGTAATTTCCACCTCAGATTAGGGAAAATTCTAGTTGGGCCTTCATCTCCTCACATCAAAAATATGATTGATGAGGAAATCCCATTAAAAACTATAGAAAAACAACCTAGAGAACCTAAATCAAATCAGGATAATCCAACAACCATAAGTCCAAAACTTGCATTCACTAAGAGACTAACTATACAAAAACATCATTATGAAGCTAAATTTGATCTATTCGGATATCTTGGATATGTTCACATAAAGATGCCACTCATACAAAGAATTAAGGAAGTTTCAATTTATACCAAGATAGAAAGAGAGTTATGCCTCAAGAAGCCAAGAATAAAATGCAAGGACATCAAACTATACATGTTTTAGAAAAAAATTGTAGACATTATGTTAGGAAATATTGTTGTCGCTAAATATGAAGACCCTAAAGTACTGTTGTGGATGTCAAAATTAATGGAACTCTCATAAAGAATACCTTAATTTACTTACAGGCGACCATCAATGTGATGATAAAGGAAATAATGAAGAAGTTACAACTAATGGAGGTCTGACCTACACCTAATGTGTTATAGTTAGCAGATAGGTCTACAATAAACCTGAGGGAATTATAGAAGAATTGGTTATAACATTAGACTCATGGGAATACCCTACAAAATTTATGGTGTTACCACCTAAGGAAAATATTGTAGGTTACCCCCTAATTCTAGCGAGAACTTGGTTGGATACTACAAATTCCTTCATAGGTTATATATTTGGTAAGATGATCATCTCCAATGGAAATTTAACCAAAAAGCTAGTCCTTTATCCACCTGCCTAGCCACATATAGATTTGGAGCAATTTGTATGGACTTCCCTAGATGAGGATGATTAATATGTTGGAAATATGTGTTTTCATTGATGTAAACTCAATATGATTTATCATTGATGTCAAATGTGTATGTTGAAATGTGCATATACTTTGGAGATAGTTATTGTATAGTTAATATATGTTGGTTCTATTATGTAATGTTGTATGAGGAAAATGGTGACCCAAGTGTGATGTGGAGGTTGGAACACATGTTCTGATATGTTTACAATGTATTTACATTGATATCATCCTTGTTTGGTGTACCACACATTGAGATAAGTTACAAAAATTTTGCTAAGGCATTTACAATGTTTACTTTGAGGCAAAGCCATAGTATTTTGGTTTACATCCTTCCATAGTCCAAGTTTTTGTCTTGCAGTTTAAAAGATAAACTGGTGGTTGATATGTGAAGGTGTTATATTCAAGAATTCAAGTCTTTACAACTTGCACTATGAAATTTATAATTAATAGTGTTCTAGTTCATGCTTTGGCAAACTAAAGTTTTGATGAAAGCATGTTGGAATGCTTTGCATTCCTCTGGAAGTGACGTGATGGCCTTGTGTTTTTAAATGCATGATCTATAATGTTAAATGTACACTACTTTGTAGTTTATGGTGTTTTGGTGGTCTGTAAGATCAGCTTTTAAGTGACTATTTGATTTACTTTGTCTAGAATGCTCTATTCATGCATATTCAATGAGTTTCTTTAGTTACGCCAGCATATGATGTTCAAACACTTTAGGGAAAGGATGAGGAGATATTCTGCATGAACTAAATTATTCACATCTTGGTTCACATGATTTTTTTGATCTCTCCTCGATGGTGTAAAGATGAACAAATGGTAGTTTTGGTGGTGTTATCATTATTTGGGCTAACAAACTTGTTTCCTTCATCTGTGGTTGATCTTCATTAATCAATCTCATTTTGGTGAATGTTTTATGATGTGTTTTGGTCTTATAATACCATGTGCTAATTTGAAACTATTTTTCTTACAAATATTATACATGTTTAGAGCTAACCAATGTGATATCATATGGTTCTTCTAAAGGTTATCTTTGAACTGACCTAGTTAAGATTTTGAATTGTTGTGGAGGATATATAGAAGATTGAATTCATTTGTTAAGGTGTATAATGTGATGGAATTGCAACTAAGTAGTATGTTGAAGATGAAGTGTGTGAAGTCAGTGTGAAGTCTAATCGTGCTAAAAAGAAACTACAACATCAACATATGTTGGATGCTTCTTCATAGAAGTTCATATTCATATTTGTCGTTATAATTTTTATGTATCTTTCTCTAAGAAAGTGAGTCTCATCAGGTCATTTGTATCTTTCCCTAGGGTTGTACAACTTATTTTGCAATTCCATAGGTAGTGAGCCTTAAACAACACTTTAATCTTTGTAAGAAGTGAGCTTCATATATTGTGAGTTAAATCTCACTATGGTTTTTCCCTCATTGGGTTTTCCAAGCAAAAATCTTGTTCTTGTGGGCTGAATGTTTTCTTTTCCGCTCTTCTTTCAATTCATGTGATGTGATGTTTAATCTACAAATGGGAATGGTTAAATTTTGATATATGTTTTTAAAAAAGTAAGCAAAATTTACAGGGTGTTGTACCCTACACAACGAGCCACAAGGGCCAAAAAGGAACAAGTCTATAAAACTAACAGTAATTCAAAAAAGAATAGAAACAACACATTAGCATAACAAATACAATGGACAAGCAACAGAGACACAAAAAACCAGCCGAGGCAGCAGCTAACTGAAATTGTCCCAATTTTTGAACAGGAGGTCCACAACATCATCTTTGACCTAGTCTTGATTCTCCTGGGCATTATTGCCCTCCAACTACTCCTTGATTACAGTGGATAGGGTACTAAATTAATGAAATGACCCAACTTCATCATGAAGTGGGTCAGTCCTCTAAATATTTTATCAAGTGTTTCCATCTTCTTTTCCAAAGCATGGAGCTCCTCCCCATCATTTGTGGTTCTTGGGACCTCGTTAGGCTCAGCAACTAGGGGGTGTGAAGAGTGATAAGCCAAAGTTTCTTTTGGTATCTTGTTGTTGTTCAAGGTAAAATGGGGCCCTTCCACATTTTCATCCTCTTCCTCCTTGGTCTCTTCTTCCTTATAATCCTTGTTGTCAGTCTGCTCCTCCTTCGAGTCCTCAATAATCTATCTTTTTTGTTGTTTTTCACCAATCTCCCAGATCTTCTTATGGTAGTCTCCCCTCCAGTCATGACCATGGTCCCCACAACCATATAACCTTTAGAATATTTCCCTATTATATTCTTCCCTTGACCCTCCTTCACCATTGGCTCTAGCGCACCTTATTTAACATCCTTGCCTTTTTTCATTGTAGTGGCTCTGTAAGCAAACTTAGTCGGGGTGGCCTTGAGTTCACAAAGGCTAGCTGCAACACTAGTATGCATATTTCCCACCCCGCCTTTAAGTTTTTTGGCAGCTTGTTTGGTTTTGGGGTTTTCAATAGTACCTAGGTGGGTTTTTCAAGAAGGGCTTTTAGATTCAGCAGGGAAGATATTTGCAATAGCCAATGGTTCAATTTTGTCAATACGAACAATAGAAATGGATGTAGGGGAACATGTGACCAAATGAAAATGGTAGAGTCTCAAGATAAGCCCCTGATGGAGCAGTAGAGGTAGAATGTCATTTGGGTTAAGACTAGCCATTTCTTTTCATTTTTCAACCGAATTCTCCAGGTCCATGAGTAGAAAGAAAGGAAAACTAAGCAGGATTTTATGCCTTAAGATGATTTAGAGGGGGAAAATGATAGAAAAAATAGATTTTAAACCTACCTTCAAGCATGACGTACTTCATAAGGGCTAAACACACCTGGTCCCAGGGCTTCAAAAGGGCTTCACGTTCAAAGCCTGACTGGTTTCAGACCAGTTCCTCATTCCCCATGAAGAAGGCTTTCAAACTATCATTGTCCAGAGTCTAAGTATTCTTAGGATATTTCTTCCCAGTGCACTACATTTTGATAGCTTGTGTTATAACCTCTTTGTTGACTTGAAAGGAAATTCAACCCATCATAACCCTTCATTCCTTCCAATAATTAGAGAATTGACCCGAGAAGATAGGGTCATGGCCAACCAGAATCTACATGAGAGGAGCAAGGCCACCCTCAACGCAAATATGCCAGACCAAAGGATTCTTATGGAACTCTTCACAATTATCAGGCTCAATCCAAACATAGTCACCACCCATGATGTTTACCTACATAGGAAACCACAGAGCTTGCATAAAATGAATGTTAGAAATGCCAACATAGCAATAGGCTTTCTTTGCATTGTGGATATTAAGGAAAATATTTCAGCGTTGGATAATGATGCCAGTATGCAGATCACAAGCGCAAAAGGAAAGATCACCACAAGAAGACTTAATGGTGGCATTAATGTGGATCTTAAGATGATTTTGGAAATCTAAGCATAAATTGATGGGCATGCAAGGTTTCTTGGCCATGGTGCAATTGCGCAAAAAACAAGGCATGGTGGCCACTTGGAAAAATTTAGAAATATCAATGTAAGCATAATTAGAAGCCCGCGCTAAACTAGCAGGATCAAAGGTGCTAGACGGTAGCATTCCTTCATTATGAAATGTCATATCAACATTCATAACCACAGTCTTACAAAGGGCATGATGGATTAAAACAATCCCATAGAGAAGATATCATGCGATACAGCCTCTCAAATTCATCAATGTCTCATACTTTCCTAATCCCTTCGTAGAGCCGCCTTCTTTAACCACGTGACTAGCCTTTAATTTTGAATTCCACCACTTGTAGGCCACCTCAACATTAGATTTCATCCACTAGGCCCAAAGGACAACCAAGTGGGCCCCCCAAACAACACCCATCACCCAAAGATTTGAAATCATCATAATAAGTGGTTGTTTTGTTCTTTCAAGATGATATCTTGAATATTTGGTGGTAAATTCTCCATATTCCTCCAGCATTTAGAGTGAGCCCAATAGGTACCACAATTAGCCAAAGCATCCACCACTTGGTTACCCTCCCTAAAAATGTGTCACTTTTTTTGCTCTTAGCTTGGATAAAAAGAACCTAGTATCCAATAGAATATCCTTCGTACTCAACCAAATTAGTCGGCCCATATTCACAACATCAATAATGGACTTAGATTCCCCTTCAATGTGGAGGTTCGCAATCCCCAGAGAGACAAGAATTTGGAGGCCCTTGAGCAGCACACGAGCTTCCACCACAATAGAAGATTGGAAACCAATACCTCCCACGAATCCAGCAACCATAACCCCCCCCTCCCAGGGCCTCTAATCGCTTCACCAATGCTAGCCTTGCCCGAGTTGTCCTTAGCAGCCCCATCAAAATTGAGTTTGAACCAGCCTCTATCTAGAGGCTCCCATTTGGTATTTTTCTTGGCCAGGGATTTAGAATTGTCAAACAAGCTAGCCTCTAACTTCTAGTGCCAGTCCTTGGCCATTCTTATTTCATAATCAAAATTTCCCATCTCCAGTGGTTTCCCATTGAAGAGAGAAATTTTTTCCTCAATGAGCCGAACACTGGTACCAAAATTTTCCCTAGGATTTCTCTCAATATTTATGAAGACCTTGTTATTCCTTTCCTTCCACAGACACCAACAAATAATAGGAGGGACTTGGTTCCAAATTTCACTAGGCAAGGGGTGGAAATAGGAACCAAGCTAGCCTAGGATGAAGGATATGGTATCCATACACATGACCCAAGAAACGCCTAGTTTTTCAGAAGGCAACCCCTAGAATTCAACAACAAACAAACAGTGTAACAATAAATGATTGAAGGATATATGTTGATTCACCCCCCTCTTAGCATTTAATTATTTTCAACAATTAGTATCAAATCTAAGTACCTTTGAGAAGCTTAACAACTGAGGTAGATCCTCCTCTTGAACACATGGGGTTTGTAGCAAAATCAATGATATATTCATTCTAGAATCATATCTAGAAGTGATGGAACCTGAAGGTTGGAATATCAATCCAAATGATTGTGAAGTTGATTTTGAAGAACTTCAGTCTACTCTTGAAGATCTAGATGAAGAAATATTGCAAAATATCAAATATGAGTGCATGCTAGAAAAATCAAAAGAGACAATTGATAAATTGAAGACAAAAGCCAAAGAATCAAAAGAAGAGATTGGAAAATTGAAAGCTCAAATAGAAGGAGGAAATGGATGTGAGACTAAAATAAAACAAGTTAAATATGTGATCTCAAATTTAAAATTCAAATTTAAAGAAGGATTAAAGATTTCTTGAATACCAAGCTCAATGAAAAATTGTTGGGAGTGTTTAAAGCTTGAGGAAGTGATTATATCTCTGAGAAAAGAACTTAAAGAATAAAAAAGAGAAAATTGATAAAGGTCTAAAACTAAAAGGAGGTTCTAAAATTCTTGATGAGTTGATCAACTCTCAGAAAACATCAAAATATAAATCTGGTCTTAGTTTTGAGAAAGGGAAAATTCATATATCCAATGCATTTGCAAATCTGTATGATAACTTAATTTAAAGCAGAAGGGGAGTCTAAAACTAGGGAGGAGAAATCTTGCATTGAAAATCCCAAGGAAATATCCTCTAGATATGAAAAGATAAATCAAGATAACAAGAGAGAAGGTTGATTCATTCATGTCTAAAACAAGAAGAAGAATTTTAGAAAGCTTACCCCTAAATAAACTGCTCATATTAGGTTCAATGGTAATTTCTATGCTTGTAATAAGTTTGGTCATAAGGCAATTGAGTGTCGAAGAAAGATGAGTCATAATTCATTTAGGACTCTAAGGTATAATGTTATGAAGTCTCAATCATTTCATGGTCATGCTTGCAATAAATTTGGTCATAAGTCTAATGAATGCAGAAATAAAATGATAAGGAATATTAATGCTATGACTTCTCAATACTTCTATGGTTACTACTACACATGTAACAAGTTTGGTCATAGGGCTATTGATTGAAAATATGATGTAATAAAAATTAACTTTTATATGTAAGCTAGTATCATCTACTATAATTGTAATAAACCAAGACACATTGTGAGGTTCTATAAAGGAAAGAATGCAATACCTTCTGCTTCACAAAAGAAGATTGACACTAATCAGAAAAAGAAGTAAATGAACAAAGTATGGTAGAAGAAGGAAGAAAGTGAAGTAAAGAATGAATTTTTACCTCAGTATGATGCAGATGAAACCTCTAGTAATTGAAATAAGAAGTATTAGCTCAGGGGGAGTTACATATTACAAACTTTTTAAACCCCTATAAAGTTGGAGATGTTGTAGTCTTTAGAATAATGGTTAAAAGTGATATTATTTTGTTTTCTCAAAGTTCTATACCAAATACACTCTCTATTGAAGCTTCCTAAATGACAATGGAATCTCTATGATATCACAAATAGTAAAAAGTTGCTAGTAAGAAATGCATTTAGTGCGGAGTGACTAGGGTTGGTGTGAGGCATTTTTAGTTTCTATTTGATCAAAAATAATCTCATTCAAAGGATATCAAGTGTATGCAAGTGTTGAGGAAGAGAAGAATAATTTTGGTACATTGCATGCAAACCATAACAATAGTTTTCATAGGCATTTCTCTATTTTTCTTATAAAACCCTAGTATTAGAAAGTGCTATCTATTGGAATCTAGGAACAGTGAGAGGGGGGGTGAATTAGTGTTCTGGAATCTTCAACTTTATTAATTTGATATTTAAACCATTTCAACATTAAACCAAAGGAAACACGCAATCACAGAAAGCAATCATTCACAACACCATAACACAATATTTTTTACATGGAAACCCTATTAGGGGAAAACCACGATGGAGGTCAATCCATAGTTTGAGTACTCAAATAATTTTTTTACAAAATGGGAATGCACTTGCATTCAGGCACACTGCTTAGAGCTCATTGCTCAAAATAGGAAGGCTAACTACCTTACAAAATTTTCAAATTAAATCCCTTTGAGAAATTGAACTAAAGAAATAGTATCTTCTAATTTCATATTACAGTTTCGGTTAAGCTCGTCAGTTAGTTTCTTGACCTTCTGTTTGATTTTGCTCTTCTTCTCTACTCTATTGAAACTCGTGTCACAAATATTATATGCACAGCTGAAATCACGCAACTTCTCTTTTAAATTTTGCATCAAACATCAACATACTTCACATCTATCATTCTTCAATACCAAAATGATATAAATAATTGATCTTATATATCTGCATCAAAGGATAATATCATCTTCATGTTAGCTTTAACAAAACATATAATATTTTCCAGTTGTTGGCTCAAAGCACAAATGATTCTTAATGTGTACCAACCAAAGTCATCCACAACATAGTGATGACTAAAAAAAAAATCCACAAACCCAAAAATACTTCAAACAATTTCACCTCGAACATCCGTAATGTGCTACATTCACTAAGTCGGCCTTGTAGCACTGATAAATAGAAAATCAACCGGATCTTCAAACTCGTACACCAATTGATGTGTAGGAACAAAACTCAAGAATAAGGTATTCCAGATACTCAATGACCTTCCCTGAGATGCGCAACATGATTTGATAAACTGGGAATGCATATTGATCAATAGAATCAACTTCAGTCGGATACCCTATTCTTCATTCTGACTCCTAGTGTGGATAAGTATTGAAGTGTGTACTAGATTAGTGACTTAGGTTGCCATCAATGAAAACACCAAAAGCCATATGCCAACATCAAGTGTATGCAAGTGTTGAGGAAGAGAAGAATAATTTTGGTACGTTGCATGAAAACCCTAACAGTAGTTTTAATAGGTATTTCTCTATTTTTCTTGTAAAACCCTAGTATTAGAAAGTGTTATCATGTCTACACCAATTGTTTTTGATGTTATTGATATTCCAAGGCCAAAAAAAAATAAGTTTACATTAAAAGCAATGGAGGTGGACAAAGATGGCATATTTAAAAATTTTTAGTAGAGGTTATGTACTATGAGGATATAAGGATTTACATCCATTCCCAGTTGAATGAGATTAAACATTGTTGCAAGGTGTTATCTCTTGGTCTCCTTGTGTTGTGCAGTGCAACACTCCAATTCGTGACATGGCTTAACTACCCTCATGGATTCATTAAATATGTTGGTTGTATCAGACATTAATGGGTTCATGGCATGGCTTAATTTCCTCTCTTGGATTCATTAACTTTGGCGATTGTATCGGACATTAACAAGTTAATCTTTTGGTGCAATGACAACCATATTTGCAAAAATTGGTATCAAAGCCTGGTTCATGGGTTTAAACCCCTTTCTTGCATGGGGATATTGTTGCAAGGTGTGTGCCCTTGGTCTCCTTGTGTTGTGCAGTGCAACACTCAAATTCATGACATGGCTTAACTACCTCTCATGGACTCATTAACTCTGACAATCATATTAAGCATTATCAGGTAAATATTTTGGTACAATGGAAACCATATTTTCAATAAACATACCTCTTATATTTGAAATAGTCTAGTAGGAGCCGCTAAATGATAATGGATATACAAGCTAGAGTATGCAAATATTGTTGCAAAAGGGTTGGAGCATGAGTATTTAATTTCGCTTGGAAAACCCTACATGATCACAAAGGATGAAATTAGGGAGCTTACTAGTCTATGTGCCTCTAGACTAGTCTCGGTGCTAAAATTTGTGAAGAATGAAATGGATATGGAGTTGACCAATGCCAAATTTGACAAGAGAGCCCTAACAATTAATGATATCCTAAATCCCAGTGTCCAGTATGCATCAATAGGGATTTCATATAAGATCTATTTCACAAATAAAGAGGGGTCAGCCACCACCACTTCAATTCACACCACACATCAAATTGTAAAACAAGGTGCCAACATTGATCTATGTGAGTTGTTAAAAGAGAAACTAATGGAGAACCTAAGGAAAAAAAACTAATTATAATTTCAAGTTTGGTTATTTAATTATATTCCTTTCTTCTTTTTGAATGATTTTCCTAGTTTTAAGGGTAAAATATGGGACAAATTCACTCTAGTAGTAAAACAGATTAAACAACATATGAAAAGCTATCAGAATGAGAAAGATATCACTACTTTCTATTGGGGATTTTTTAATAAGTTGCAAAATGAGATGCAAAGAAGATATAGGATATCATCTAGTTTGATCTAGAAGTATGAAAATGAGATAACTTTATGGTAAAAAAGTATCATTATTTTATGGAAGCAATGCAACCTAGAACCTCTTGGATATATGAGTTGTCTTATGAGGTTGATAATGAATTTGTACAAGGTTATATAGATATTCTATTTTCAAAACCTAAGGATATCAAAGTAAAAAGGTTTGGTACATATAGAGAAATTATGGATGAGATTTACTAGTAGTAGAGAGAAGAAGCCAGTGAAAATAAGCTTAAAAGGTGATTAAATAGATTGGTGCTCCATGGTACTTAAAGACAAAAGATAAAGATGAGACTCACAAAATTTTGGCTACTCCTTCAAAGACTATATCAAACACCCCTACAGAGGTACCTATAGCCAAATATGTTCCTCAAGAAGCTAGTCAAGGTTCAAGGAGATCTGGGATATTCTCTCCTACTATTACATTTTCTCTACTACCTGATGAGTCTACACAAACAACTAGTAGTAAAAGAAAATTTGCATCTGTAATCACTCTAAAGAAAAAGGATACTAAAGCTAGGCCTAAATGAAAGGAAAATACAAAAAATATTGATTCTATGGTTGTGAGAAATGACGAACAGGATGATGATGAAGAAGAAGTGCATTCTTTTGTTTTAAGAAAAGAGAGAAAGGTAAAATTCAAGGAGAAGAAGAGGAAACCTCCTTAAAGAAAATGAAAGGAAAGGGAATTGTTGAGGATAATATTGAGAAAGCTCCTCCGATCACACATTACCCTTTGGATTTTTGTGCAATTCTTAATAGAATTGTTGAGTATGATTTATTAAATAATACAATTTTGTTGCATTTAGATGTTCCTCTGAAAGATAAAAAGATAATTAAAAAGGTTGTCATTGAGTATATGTTGATGCAAAATATTCCTTTCAATGATATTGTTGAAAAAACTTTAGATATCCTTGCTGAAACTTTGAGAAAAAAGGAGAGAAGATACCATTAAAGCTAATGAAGATTTGAAAATACAAGAAATTGACAAAACTGGGATCCTTGTTTCTCAAGAAGAAAAGGAAAAGATTGTCTAAAGATAGGCTAAAGAAATCTTCACCAAGATAAGAATAGATCTTCCAATGAGCTTGGATGAAAATGTAAAAAGGAAGGTTCAAAATGAAATTGAAGCCTCTAGAAAGAAAATCATTGATAAAATGAAAATTAATGTTGATGTTGTTTCGCAAGAACCTCTAGATAATACAAATATAAAATATATATTTGGTCAGAAAGAAATGCAAGGACCCTTCAGACAACATGAAGGAGGAGGTATCTTAGGTTTGAATGATGTGCAAACTATCTTTGGAATGGAGATAGAAAAAAAAAAAAGAGAAAGAGTTTGAAGAAAAGACAGCTAAGATCCTTGAAGAAATGAATGAGTGAGGATCAAGCTCCTCTGGATGATATTATCATGTAGGATATTCCTAATGTGTCTAATCAGGACATAGATCTATCTATTTTTTAGGGTGTATAGACGCAAATTTTCACCCCTAACTCAAATTCCCCTTTCACCCCTTTACAATTTAGAAAAGAAAACTCAGAGGCTTAATTCCACATAAGTCCGCTGTTCACATCACACTTGGCACCTTGTTTGCATGTCGGTGGAGATGTTTCTATCGGGGATTCCCATGCAGCGCGTAGACATCTATGTGGTGCACTTATGTCCCTAGCAGATTCCTACGGTTGGAATTTTTAGAAACGTTACACTTCCTATTGGGAGTTGAAGTGTAATACCTTTCTTTGGTTGGCCGACCTGAATATGGCCATTTTCTTTCATTCTCCCTTCATATTCTCATGGGATTCATACATCTTCAAGTTTTGTAAGATCTTTGGTTGAAGCCTACATAATTTCTCCACACTTTGAGCATTCAATTCAAGCTTTGTAGTAGCACTTCACACTTCATAGCAGAAATCTACCATTCCATCACTTCGATAGTGCAAGCACAGGATCAATCCATTGTAGTAGAGGCTTGAGTTCCTCTCATCTTTCTCCTCCACTAGCCTTGAGTGCTTTGGATGGAGGTGGTAAGCTCTTCTCATCTTCTCTATCATTTGGTTGAATAAGCACATACTATTTTGTAGTGTCTTTTGTATGCTTAGCTTGTATTCTCTTCTTTATCACATTATTTCTATCGTTGCAATCTTGGCTATCCATGGAGGTGGAAACACCAAAATGGGGGTCTGACAGAGGTAGATCCCTATACAACCCCCCAAAATTTTCCCTCTTTTTTGTGTGTAGGTGGAGATATTTAGAAGAAAATTGGAAAAATATTATTGTGTGAGATCATCTTCGTCACCCTTGCAATAATCTACCTTCTTGATCATGTTCGTCTTTATATTTCATATTTCTTAATCTCATTCTACACTTTTATAAGTTCCTAAACTAGGTTGTTAGTCCGTCTTTTAGAAGTTAAATCGTGTCTCTCTAGTTTTTAGGCTGTACAGACACCAGTGTGCCTATGAGATGCCAGTGCATCGTGGTGTCATCCCATAACCATGCTTTTGTCCCCTGATAGAGAGCTATCTGAGGCACATAATCAACTCTAAAGACCAACTCACATAGTATCATTTCAACTTTCAGGTTTGCAGAGTGATTGAAGAACCTTATAGTCCTCATCATTCTCATCCCATCTATCCTAACATCCTTACAAATTGAGGTAAGTTAGGGCATCCATACTGCTCTCAACCTTTCGTGACCTAGGGCCTTGCAATGGTTGGTCCCCCTCTCTTACATTTTTTGTGAACCTGACATGAACCATTTTGGTTCCATTTTGTGATATTGAAATTCCCTTTCCTCGTGTCCTAGGATTGTTGTAGGTGTGAGTGTTGTGAGGCTTCTTCCTTACAACCCAACCTGTGATCCCTAGTAGGCATAGTTGGAAGTTTCTGATGGTGTTGTGTAACGAAACCTTAATTGGGTCACTGTCATGTCCTGTAAACCTTAGGAGGCTCTATAGAATTATTTTTTGGTGTGTGTGGTGGCTTCTTTCTTAAACGAACCTATTCCCTCTATGCAAACTATGAGTAGTGGTACTAGCATAACCTTTACTTCACAGGACTTGTTGATGGAATTTAATAGGGAACCATCTCCTCTTTACATTCCTATGAGGATAAATGGGAATACCATAGTAGGTGTTCTCATTGATCTGACATCCCAAGTGAATATCATAAATGAGGAGATCCTGTTGATCAACCTCCTACACAAGGATGGATATGATGCACCTGAAAGTACCATCTGCACACATGATGAACTTTTCATACCTCCTATAAGGAGTATTGTCCTATCGGTCCTTGTAGGACCTAAATTTGTAAACCTTAATTTTGATATCATCTTGAGGTCTGAACTCTTTAAACTGAAGCTAGGCATCCCCTATCTAGTAGATATGAATGCAGTTCCCTTAGTTTTACACAAGTGTCTGAAATTTGTCCATGGAGGCTCAATATATGTTTTTCATGACACTATCTATAGACCACTAGTTGCTCATGGCAACTATACCTTGGATTAATTTTTGCCTACACCTATTGGTCCTCTCCCACCCAAGAAGGACATCTTATATCACACATATCAAAACTATAAGAAGGGGCACTCTGGGCTGAAAGTGAGGTACCCTCCTTTGCCTTATGCTATTTCACATAGAGCTTATCTGAAAGATGATAGTGATGTTGTCAAGGCACGTAGAAGATAAGAAGAGAAGCGATCTTGATATCCTCCTTCTTCCTCTTTCGCTATTCAACCTAATGCTTCATCTCGCTCTGTCGTAGTGCCATCTACTTATGTCTCATGCTTGCGAGAGAATCACAGGGTACCCACCTAGAAAAAGACCAAGCATGCTTCATTTGAACTTCCTATATTACCACGAAGCCTAGGTCCGCTCGGTATGGTAGATAGAAAGCACCCCATGGAGAGTCCTCTATGTCCCAGCCTCCATGGCCTCCTACCATTCTTGCTCCTAAAATGGTGAATAAAAAGAGGCCCACTGTTGAGGAACTAGAATCAATTCCCACAACCATTTTTGAACCTATTCCTCCTACCCCCATCTAGGATTCTATCTCTCCACTGGAAATAGCTAAGGAGGACACTCCCATGGCTGAGCAAGAGCCTCCCATTCCTTAGAAAAAAATTGGCTTCTATTTTGAAGAGTCACAAAAACTACCTTGCGTGTGAGTGCAAGCGTCGGTGAAAGGCTCTTCTAGCCGAGAAAGCCTCCTTATAGAGGAAAGAAGAGGAGATGACCACTCCTCTATCAAGACCTCCTATTGTGTCCTCCTCTCTCCTCCCTTTTGTTTCTTCCCAAACCAACTTTTTGTCTCTTTCAGCTTTCGTTGTGAGTGCACATGCACTTGGAAAGGTGCAGGTGTTCATCTCTCCTTCTGTGGAGCCACATTTTTTGACATCCATTTTAGATGTCTCACCTTTCCCAAAGCCTGTAGACATTATTAACACTTTAGTTGTACCTATTGTGCTTCTTTACTTCACTTCATCTACCCTTCTTGCTTCGTCTGTGGGGAGTTCGCCTCCTCTGATGAAGAAAAAAGTAGAGAGTGGTCCCTCCAACAATGGGGGATGTAAGAAGATTCCACCTTCACCGAAATGTGGCCCCATGCTGACTTTTTTTGTCTTGGTAACGGAATTATTCCTAGCCTCCCCTGAGTTTTTCACTGCCCTCGAATTGCTTGATGAGCTCGACGGTGAACCTCGGATGCGAACTCCTCCATCCGTCGAGGTGAAACATGGCACTCCCTTCAAGTGTATGTTTAACTTAGTGGATGAATTCTCAACCTTGTTAGTGATCTTTGCAAAGTCGTTGACCTTAGACCCACAAGAGTTGAGCGACAGAGACCTCATAGGTCCCTTTGCCTTAGCTCTTGTTATAGGAGGATCGAAAGCTCCTCCCCTTAACATTACACCATTACAGGCCCATCATCCTTCCCCCTATGATGATCTAGAGTGGGAAGTTGATGACCTCTTGGTTGACCAGTGTTAGGGGGAGACCCTCTTCTTGATCTTTAGATTAGATGTGCGTGTGTTGTGACGTGTTCCCTCGTGATTGGGATATATGTACCTAGATGATCCTCGTCACCCCTATTGGTGCTTGGGTATAGCCATGGTGTTTGTGTTGTAAACCTTCTTCTATGTGTATCATTATTCTTCCATGTTTGTGATTGTTTTTTCGGAAAATTAGGGATGATGCAAAGCGTTAGGAGAATTTAGGCTTCCTTCCATGTTGACCCAATTTTTTATTTTTACTTTGTCTTTCGTGCATTCTTCTTGATCTGGTTGGGGATTGATGATCTTTCGCCTCTCACAATAATTCCTATATATATAAATAAAGGAAGATCTGACCTCGTGATACCAGATCCCCCTGTGCCCTTTGTTTGTGTTTTCTTCTCTTTTATTTTGCTTCCACTTTATCTTTCTCTCTTCTTTGCTTGAGTTGTCCCTTTCATGTGTGGCAATGCCACTTCTACATTACACGGTCTTTAGAAAATACATTCGTTGTCAGCAAATCTTTTCTCAAATACCCTTCACACATCTCTTTGTTAGAACTGTATTCTCGACTTGAAACCCTAACAGAATGTGTTTCCTTCATCACAGGTTCACAAAGAAAGGACTTGGGAACCTTCCTCCAAAGTGGGAACACTTTTGATCTTCCCCTCGTGTGGGGGAATATCCTTTCCTTTGAATTCCTTGATGAAGTGAACATCTTTCAAAAGGATTTCTTGATGATAAATCTATTTGAGAAAGAAGGCATTGACTTTTGAACAATGTGTCCCTTGAGTGGACCCTCTCCTTTCATGTTAGGTTCCCAAGGGACCCCTCTAAAAGTATTTGTAAGTGTGAATAAGTAAACAAAGTAAAAACACTCCTTAATGAAACATTATATCAAAGATTAAGAAAATAATCTACTAAAAGCGTCTAATTGCCTCCTATCTTTAAAGATTTATTAAGCTACAATTCTCTCAGATTTAAATGAAACACTATAACTATTAAAATGGCAATCTAAAGAATGGAATGATGTTGATGCAATTATGTGAAGCTATATGATAATGCTAAATGATAAAATAAACTACTGTAATATGAATTGACATGAAAATTGATAAATGAAGCTACAGGAGGAAGCCATGATTATGATTCTAAAATGTTGGATGCTTGAATTTCTTGATGCTTGATGCTTGATGCTTGCATTCTTTCCTGCAAAGTAAGATTTGCACAAACTTGATAATCTAGGATCCTTTCTTTGTTCAATGAAGCTGTATTTATAGATTTCCTGCCAGCAACTTTGCACAGGGGCAGCAAAGTAGAGGCATGGATTCAATCTAGAGGATTGAATGGTGAGAGATAGAGGAGATTGAGAAGATTTTGGGAATTGTCTCTACCCACGAAAACACCAGGCTAGAGAATAGGAAGGATTGATGGAAGAGGATTGAGAGATGAATTTCCAATTTGTCTCCAATTTATCTCCAAATCTTCCCGTGAAGTTTGAATCAATTAGTTTAGACATATTTTTGGCATAAATTAGACATAGGATATCTAGTTTGCTTTTGAGGAAATATAGAGGAATATATTATTTATGCCTTTATTTAAATATGTTGATTTATTTAAATTAGCAAAAGAGGGATAAATAATTTAATAGAACAAACTATAGAATTTTTTTATCAAATTAAAAATAGAAGAATATGATAATTAATCAATAAAGTGTTTGATCTTTATTTAATTAATTTAATATTGATGTGATAGAATTAAATAGAGGAAATGATAATTAAATCAAACAAAGTATTCAATTTTGTTTATTTAATTAAGATGAGATAATAGAAGAAATAGAAGAATTTAGATGTGAATTTAAACATGAACTATATAAATAAATATTTTTAGTTATTCAATAGTAGAGGAATTTAGGATAATTAATCAAATAAATTGTATTTAATTAATCAAATTCTCCAGACCAATTTTAGGTGTATACATTTTGCCCCTCTTTGAAGTGACACATTGCTTCAAAGAAAATTTTGTAGCTACTACTAGTATCGACAAAAAAAAAAAATCAATATGCCCCAAACATGCCCCGGATGAAGAAAAAAAATCAGTATGCCCCAAACATGCCCCAGATATTGATTTTCAGATGATTGATGATAATATGTCCCCTCGGGAGATAAATTAGTGATTGTTTTGATTTTTTTTGGATTTTTCAATTTTTTAGAATTTTCATGATGATTTGATGAAGAAAATTAGGCCCCTGGATGAATTTCAATTAATTTCATAAATAAAAATTCCCTCAAAATCCCCTTTTGAAAAACTTATGTAAGGTCAAAAATGCCCTTTTCACACTCAATTGCACTTTTTGACTTTTCAAAACCTAGTGAGAGAGACTTTTGAGACACCTGGAGCAAGATGTCGATCCCCTACCACACTCACCGGTTCGAGCGCGTGCAACGTCACTAGTGGTCGACTGCCTATGGACCTTCGGTACGTACCCGTAATCCACCTCGTAATTTGTGCCTTCTTGATTTTTGTGCCTTTTTCATGCATTTACGTGTTTTTGTAGTTTTAGTACATCAATGTCACGCTTTAGCGCTTTGCACTCTGGTGTAGCACTTCTAGGATATATTTTAGTGCTTTGAGGAATTAGTGCTTCCATTAATTTCTTTAGTGCTTTCGTAGGATAGTTTAGCGCTTTGAAAAATTAGCCCTTAGATAGATTTATTTAGCGCTTTGATGCCCAATTTTAGCACCTAGAAAGTTCTAGCACGTCGACGTAATAACTTGGCACTTTGATAAACTTTTATAGTGTTTTGAGTAAAGTAGTGCTTTGATGGACTGTTGTAGCACATTGGTGCGATAAATTAGCGCTTTGGGTGCTTTAGTGCTTTGGGTGTTTGTTATAGCACATCTGAATGATGAAATAGCGCTTTGATTTTTTAGCGCTTAGGATGTCTATTTTAGCACATCTGACTGATGAAATAGCACTTTGATTTTTTAGTGCTTAGGATGTCTATTTTAGCACATCCATGTCAGATTTACAGATTTGACACTTTTTAACCTTGATTTCAATAATTTCAGTCATGCCCATTCTTCGGTTTGGTATGATTTGATAGTCCAAATTCCCTAATGACTGATTCTGATGATAAATAAGACTTGCTCTCATGATAGGTGAGAAATAATCCCATTTTTTATGATCCTCATGATAGCTAAGGAATGATTTCATATCGGATAAACCTCATGATAAGTGAGGTTAGATGATGTTTGTGATGAACCTCATGATAGGTGAGGTTAATTGATGTTCGTTCATGAATTTTGATCAAAACTTCATACCAAAGGTTGATTAGATCTGATAGTAGATTGACTTGGAAATTTTGACATAGTCTACTAATTTTTAAACCTTTTATGATGATAGGATCCTTTGGATAACCTCTAGATACGAGAGTGTTTTCCATGGACTATTGATTTGATCCCACATTTGACTCCTGATGAGATTCGGATCATCTCTTGATGTGGTTTGTCTACTTTTCTTCATATGCCCCAGATTAGTATTAATTGGGGTCTTCTTACTACCTTAGTTGAGCGGTGACACAATGATCATAACACCTTCCACCTACCCACTGGCAAGATGACAGTCACACTCGAGAATGTGTGGCAAATATTGTGGATACCTTTTATGGGAAAGATCGTAGTTTATGATTCACATGAGGCTGGTGGGAGAGATGAACTTTGTAGAGTATTCTAGGATAATCATATTGCAGGATTGAGTATTCAGTGGTGGACGATGGCTAATGCCTGCGCTACTCTACCAGCAGTGCTAATTGGATTCATTGGAGGCTTCCTTTGTCCTGGTCGCAGGTCAAAGGGATTCTTTGTGAGTTGGGGCAGTATTCTAGAGAGCATGGTCATGCACGGGACCAGATATGCATGGGGGATGTGTATGCTAGCCCACCTTTATCATGATTTACACTCAGTGGTATACTTAGGAGGACGCAGCTTATCAGCAGGGGTGAATTTACTATAGGTTTGGGCATGGGAGCATTTCTCCATTGCATGACCATTGCCAGTATGTGATAGACCTGCAAGAAGACCATATGTTTTTCGTTATAGAGGTCGACTTACCTAGTCTCAGATGGGTAAGTTAGAGCATTGGAGACATGTTTTGGATGACTTAGAGAGTCTCATATGGCATCCTTACCTATATTGTGAGCAGTGGGAGGAGGATGATGCAGTGCTCAAATTTTTGTGTGATTCCATGTATCTAATCAGCAGGACCCTTTTTGTCCTTGAGAGATTTTTATTACGACAGGTATATAGGCAGTATGGGATTGCACATTGCATGCCTTAGGGGGTTGCCCATTATTCCCAATGGTGGAGTGATACAGAAAATTGGGGGTCGTGCTTGTCCTATGACACATTAGTGGAGGGATATCAGGCTCTGCAGCCATCATCTTGGGATATGCGTCAGGATATTCCAGAGGCACCAGTGACAGAGGAGTATGTCGCATTTTTGGCTTTGCATCCATGTCCTCGGATCACTATTCAGACGAGTCAGCATCATTACCTATGGAGGAGGACGTCGCCGAGGATCCCATCGTAGCCATTAAGGGCAAGGAGGATAGTGGATCTGATATTAAGTCGAGCAATAGTGATGGGAGCAATAGCAAGGATAGTAGTAGCGATGATGGGGATGGTGGTGGTGGCTGAGGGGTTGGGCCAGGCAGTGTAGGTCCATCTTCGAGTAGGCCGCGCAAGAGGCGAGCAGTGGAGATGCCTTATATAGATCAGCAGAGATAGATTGCAAGCCTATAGGTGCAGGTACAAACTCTGCAGGGCCAGTTAGTGCAGGCACAGGTTTTACTTGTACAGACTCAGACATAGATGCAGACCTAGGAACAGGCTCATGCATAGGCATTGGCAGCTGTTCAAACACAGGTTAGTACTTTGACAGCTGAGAGGGACAATGCCACACAAATTGTAGAGAGAGCACAAGAGACTGCAGAGACTTTACAGAGGGTATATGATGGTACCTCTATTGTTGATTATATGAGGGAGGTAATGCGGGTTGGCCGAGAGGCAGAGTTCTACAAGGGTCGGTACCATGATGCAGTTCCTAGTGAGCGTAGAGTGAGTTATGCCCCTTCTAGATCCAGCAGGATACATACCTGGAAAGTTAGTGAGGGTGTGATGCATCCTCCATAGAGAGATCCCAGAGATCCTGGGCCATCGAGTGGTGGTGGTGGTACTGGTCCTATGATTCCTGGACCTTCTGGAAGCAACAAATCCTAGATGTTGTTTGTGATTTTGAGACATACTTTTTGAGATATGATGTACACTTTGAGTCAGCCTATTTTGACAATGTATCTCTTCTTATTTTAGACTTCATTGTATACTTGACACTTGATGATATATATGATTTATATGATATGTAGTTGATTTCTATCGGTCCATGATGTTTGTATTTTGATTATATGATTGATGTCCTATATGCTATGTGATGATTCTATGATGAATGCATTTACTTTAATGGCATGTGATGATTCTAATGATGAATGTATTTACTTTTATGTGATGATTCTAATGCTGAATGAATTTACTTTAATGTCATGTAATGATTCTAATGATGAATGCATATGTATGAATATATGATGTATGGATGTATGATGTTCTAAATGTATGAATGAAAATAATGATTTTGGGATGGATGATATATGGATGGATGGTTTTTAACAAAATCTAAATTTTGTGACGTAATTCATGGATGACAATGATGTATGCGTTAAAATTGATCAAATGCATATGATAAATGATATGGTGTAATGAACATGCTGATGATAAATGTATGATAATAATAGAATGTGAATGGATGATATATTTATGAGACGAATGCACTATCATGATTTATTTATTTTAGAATGTTTACGTGATGTGGAAAATATGATATGACAAAATGCACCACTATTTGATTTAAAATGTATGAATGATGAAATGATAAATGTTAATGCTTTGTAATGTATTTAAATGAAAATATGATGTACCTATATGGTTTTTTGATGATTTTTTTTTTTATGTCAAGTATACTCAATCATATTTGTCGAAAAGATAATCATCAATTTGAATTCTTTATGTAACAAACACTCTGCAGATGTAGAAAGTATTATGAATGCAGTCTAATTTTATCATGCAACTATATGCATACCATTGTCATTTTAATAGTAATTTTGTGCTTGGTATCATCATAGAGATTTTTAGGATGTTGAAAGTGAGTACAAGTGTCAATGGTATATGTGAGACCAATGACGACCTGAGTATTGCTTTCATGATTTTTGATATTGCAAGCGAACACAAGCATCTAGGTATAATTAAACCGAGATGACCTGAGCATTTCCTACATAAACTGGAAAAGATTAATCATTTTAGTGTGTGAATTCTAAATGTCATCGGTGATACATTTTTATAGCACATCCCTTGACAATTCACGCATTTATATTATTAACATACAGACAACATACAATAAAAATATCATTCTTCTTCCTTGTTTCTCTAGTTTATTACATCATTGAGTTACTCCAAAGAAATGATAACCCTAAATTGAAAACAGTGCATCTACCTTTTACTTAGAGTGTTTCAATCATTATTCAGATTAGATCATCCATCCTGATTTTGTGATTTTTTTTTTTGGTGATTTTCTGATTTTTGAAATTTAAAACTAGCCTAAAGACCTATCCTAGGGGCCTCGAGAGATGATCAAAGATTAGATTTTCCTACATTATACATGCAAAGACCACGTAGTTCAACTGACACAGACTCATTTTTATGGTTTTTCTTTTCTAAACTAAGTTTTTGACTTTTTCTATTATTATTTTTATTATATGATACAGATGCTTGATGTGTTTTCCAATGGTGATTGATGTTGTACTTTGTTGACGTTTTGCTAATCCTAGATGTTTTATTGCCCCCAATGAGATCCAGATGTTGCCCCTAAGCTAGGGTTAGACATCACCATGTGAAATGACATGATAATGGATGTAATGATGGCAAGACTAATGATATGATATGAAATGGTAATGATGGCCAGACTAATGATCCTGATATGTGTCAAAATAGATGGGAAAGCTAGTTGAGAATCACATACGATGCATGTTTCTAGCTTTTCACCATATGTTTTGATTATACTTTGTTTTGTATTTTCTCTTTTCTCATTTTATTTTCTTTTCATATTTTTTGTATTTTCCGTTACCAAGACACATGTTTGCCAGGTTTCCATCAAGGCAATCATTTTCCAGAAGTTTGACCTGTGCACTAGGCAATTCATGTATAGAAATTTTTGAGATGGATATTGTTGATAGGTTCATCAAAAAAATCCCCCTCTGATGTTGATAGTTGATAGGCTCCTAATCCATATACTGATATGATGAAAAAGGGACCAAGCCAGTTAGGGTCAAACTTCCCTCTCTTTTCCCCGCCCTACTAATTTCTAGGGTTCTCTTTTAGAACCAAATCACCAACCTGAAAGACTCTAGGTTTTACCCTATGATTGTAGCTCCTTGATATTTTTTGTTGATATGTCGTGAGATGATTGATAGCTTGCTGACGGTGCTCATCTAATAGTTCTAGTTCTTGAAGCTCGGATACCCTATAGTCCTCATCTGAAATGATTCATCTTAGTGATACACGGAGTGATGGAATCTCTACCTCAATGGGTAATAGGGCCTCAGATCCATATACCAAGGCATGTGGTGTAGCTCATGTCGGTGTTCTGATGTTGGTTATGTAGGACCATAGTGCAGGATTAAGTTGAACATGCCAATCACGTCCAACATCGTTAATCATTTTCTTGAGTATTTTCAGAATTGTTTTGTTAGAGGCTTCTGCTTGGCCATTTCCCTGAGGATAGTATGGTGTTGAGAAATGATGTTGGATATGAAACTTCTCACATAATTCTTGAACATCTTGGTTTTTGAATGGTTGTCCATTATCAGTGATAATAGATTGAGGTATGCCATATCTATAGATTATGTAATTCAATATGAATGACGAGATCTTTTTTCCAGTGATAGTTGTAAGAGGAACTGCTTCTATCCATTTTGTAAAGTATTATGTTGTTGTGATTATGAACTTGTGTCCATTGGATGAAGACGGATTTATCTTTCCTACCAAATGTAGTCCCCATTGACAAAAGGGCCATGTTGATGTGAATGGATGCAATTCTTGAGCTGGTGTGTGCATCAGATTACTATGAATCTGACATTTTTGGCATTTCTTTACAAACTGATAAGACTCTTTCCCCACACACGGCCAATAATATCCTAAACGGAGGAGCTTCTTTGCTAGAGTTATACCACTCGAATGAGTGCCAAAAATACCTTCATGAACCTCTTGTAAGGTCATCTCAAATTTTTTGTGTTCTAAACATCGGAGTAAGGTACTATCAAGACCTCGACGATAAAGGATGAAGGCAATTAAAATATGTCGAGCGGATTGGCGAATGAAGTTGCGTTTTTGGTTCCTAGAAAGATCAGGAGGGAAGATATTTTCTTTTAGGTAAGAATAGATTTTCTCATAGACAGAGATCTCAATGGTATCTAAATGGAATATGGTACTAGATTTTGAACTATTATAAGAAGGAAATGATACTTGTTCTACCATAAACTCATATTGAACACACTTCTTTGGCAATTGTAAGAATGAAGCAATTATCGCCATAGCATCTACCGCTTTGTTCTCTGCCCTTGGAATTTGATCAAATTTGATAGTGACAAAGAATTGTTTTAGATCATCTATTAGCTTCTTATAGGGCATCAAATTTTCATCTTTCATATGATATTCATCATTTACTTGATAAATGACTAGTTGAGAATCCCCATATACCTGTAACTCTGTGATCTTCCATTCAATCGTGACTTTGACCCCAATGATTAATGCTTCATATTCCGCCAAATTATTGGTACATTGAAACATCAGTCTATAAGATTTCAAGATAGTGTTTCCTTGAGGTGTGATGAACAAGATCCCTACTCCAGATCCTCATTGTGTATATGATCCATCAAAATACAATATACATTGTTGTGGTGTCACTGTTAGAATGTCCGCATCTGGAAACTCCATTGTCACAGGTTGATCATCTAGTAAAGGAGCCTCAGCCAATTGTTTGGAAATTTCTTAACCCTTGATGGATTTTCTTTCCACATATTGAATATCAAACTCACTTAAAAGCATGACCCATTTGGCCAATCTACCTGTTAAGGTAGCCGTACTGAGTAGATATTTTAAGGGGTCAATGTTTGCTATGAGCCTGATTGTGTGAGTCAGTATATAATGTCACAACTTTTGAGTAGAAAATACTACCGCCAAGCAATATTTCTCAATCAAAGTGTAGTTTATTTCATAGCCATTTAAAGTTTTATTGATGTAGTAGATGGTGTGTTACCTTCTTTCATAATCTTCTTGTGCCAATAGTGCTCCTAAAGAGATATATGTTGTTGCAATGTATATTATTAGAGTTCTTCCTTCTGTAGGCAGCATGAGAATAGGTGGTGACATCAGATATTGCTTTATTTAGTTGAACATTGTTTCACACCCATTATCCCATTTGAAAACAACATTTTTATGCAATAGATGATTGAATGGATGACTTTTGTTTGCCAGCTGGGAGATAAATATCCTGATTGATTGGAGCCTTTCCTATAGTGACTTGAGTTGACTGATGTTTCTGGGTGGTGGCATCTCCAGTATTTCCCTTACTTTCGCTCGATCTACTTCAATGCCCTTTTTTGACACTATGTATCCCAAGCTTTTTGTTGATGTAACCCCAAAGACACATTTCTTAGGGTTTAGTCTGACATTGAATTTTTCTAGCCTTGTGATGATTTTGCTTAGGATATGTAGATGTCCTTCCCTAGAACAATATCTAGCCAAAATATCATCTACGTAATCCTCCATAAAGGTGTGCATCATATTATGAAAGATTGTGGTCATTGCTCTTTAATAGGTCGCCCCTACATTTTTCAAACTGAAGGGCATGACATTCCAACAAAAGTTTCCCCATGGACATGTAAATGCAATTTTCTCTTGATCTTCTGGAGCTATCATAATTTGGTTGTATCTAGAAAAACCGTCCATTAATGACAACATGACATGCCCTGTCGTTAAGTCTACAATGATGTCTATATTAGGTAATGGGAAATCATCCTTGGGGCATGCCTTATTCAAGTCCCTGAAATAAGTAAATATCTTGATATTATTGTCCAACTTTGAGATAGGTACAATATTGGATATCTATTCGGCATAATCAATAGACCTAATGAATCCAGCATCCAATAATTTCTTTAGCTCAGCCTTTACCATTAATACGATATGGGGATGCATTTTTCTCAATTTTTTCTTTACCGGTTTGATTCTAGTAGGAAAAGACAAATGATGCATTAGAAGATTTGGGTCTAGACCTGGCATATCGGAATATGACCAAGAAATGTTAATGCTTCTTTCTTTAAATAATTTGATAAATTCAGGCCACTCTTGCTTTGTCATAGATTCTGCCAGATGCAAAATCTTTCCTCTTCCTTCAGTGCCAATGTTTATAGATTATGTTGGCTCCATCAGAACTGATGATCATTCATGATAATGCTTCGGAAGAGTGTCAAATCTCCCATCTTTCAGTGCCTCAGAGAGGTTTTCACTATTAGATGTGTTCTTTATTTTTTCTTTTTCCAGATCTAATGCTGCCATAGAATGGTTATCACCATTAGATCCATTATCCTTTTTTTTACTTCTGCAACTAGAAGATTTGACACCCTCCTGTCGAGTTGCATCGTTATGAGAGGTGTGGATAGAATGTGTATCAGGTTCGTCGCTACATAGTAAATTTATGATGGCATCATTGTTTACAAATATGGGCACATTTATAGGTTCAACAGGTTCCCATTCAATAAGTTCAAGATGGATTAAAGGCATGAAGTCATCATATTGACTTAGGTTAATGGCGGTAAGGGTTAGGACAGCTATGTCATCGTAGTCATTATTTGGGATGTCGAGATCAATGATGGTACCCTCCTCAAGATTTTCTAGTTCACTCGATGTCTATTTGTCCCCACTTGAGTCATCGATATTTTGTGTTCCTAATACGAATGGTCTAGACCCAGAGCTTTGTCCCTCCTCACGTATAGGTGCATATTTTTTTATGACATCTATTTGGATATTTGTGTAAGATATATCAAAACATAGATACCATTCATATTCATTTGAATCCATTTCAGAGCTATCTCTAACATAAACGATTCTTTCAACAACCTTCTTAGTCATTTCTTGCTTTTGTTCTTCTAAGTATCCCAGTTCATGTCTTATCTTTTGAATGAAGAGTAAGAGGTTGAATAGGTTCTACAATGCCTTCCTTCCTTTTTCCAATAGGTCCCTATCCTTCATAACCCATTTTTTCTAGAATAGCCTTCCCTTTAACATATTTATCTGTGTTGATGTTGATGTTTCTCCATCTTTGTATAACCAATCGAGGATATCTTTTTCTTTTCTTTCTGTTACATCCCCTCCGACTCTAACATGCTAATGACAAAGGAATTATGATCGTATGTTAGTTGCAATAACCGCTTTTCATATGAATGTGAAAAATTGTGGATTAAACAATTATTTTATTTGTTGCATCTGTAAATGTGAATGTTTCACTTTAATTTGCAAAATGTAAAAGATGATGATGATATTACATTTAAAACATGAATATACATGTTAAGAATAGTCTAACCCTAGTTTTTCTTGCTCAAGTGGTTGCAGGATCGACAACACTCGACGGGAAGGGGACTATCATCAAGGAGAGGACGTATTTCGGCAAGGATCAATTTTTCATCAAACTCTGAGTTGGTGTATGCTAAGTTGCAAAGATATAAACTTGGCCATAGGTAAATTTATATAATTAATGATCAATATGGTCAAATTAAAAAAATGTATAAATACCAAAAATTACCTATTGGGGGAATTTCTAAAGATTACTAAATATCAAAATAATAATAAAAGATAATTACATATTAAAATCATAATTCATGATATTCTGGAAAAAGAGTGGGAGTCGGGAAGTGGGTGATGGTTTTGGAAGGTAGAGAATTCCACCTTAATCCCATCATGCTCCAGATGTAACAGACGAAAGCCAAGAAGTTCTGGAGGCTCTTGAATGGGAGTTTGAGAAGGCAACTAGGGTAGGAAGAAGGAGGCCTCTCTTTATCGGAGGAAGGATAAAAATCTCTTGGGGGATTTTCGCTTCATTTTCTCACCGCATAAACTCTACTCTACTCCATTTGAAAACTCTTGATTACGAATTATTCCACCTGGACGGTATTCAAAAACAATCTTCCTCCTTTGTTTTTGAGTGGAGTATCATACCGGTATTTAATCTCCAGTTAAGCCTAGAAGAATTGCTATTTCATCCTTGACTCTATATTTCTCCATCACTTAAAAGTTGAGAAAGTCTCTCACCGTATTAGCTATCGTTCATACTTCTTAGCAGATGGTGTTCAAGTTGAATATTTGGGATGTACGAATCTGGTGTTGTCTCTTCATCCGAATCTCAGCTCTTGGAGAGCGTTGAAAATTCTAGAGGAGTCGTCACTCCAATCTTTGAAGGAGTTTCGAGATCTTCACCTTTGAACTTGAATTACTCTATCTTCAGGCAAGTATTAGAATTGTCATTGCATCTTGAACCTTTTAGTGAATGCTCTTGTTTTCTTGAAAACCTCCTTGCGGAATATTGTTAAACAAAGATTTACTTCCTGTGTGACGATACATGCTGAAGTTGAATCCCTTTATATCTGTTGTGACATTCCTTGACCTCCGTCTCATAATTTTATGAGGTGCTAATTGCAACTCTTTTCTCCCCTGCAACCAAGGTGGAATTTCAATCCTTAATTATTTCAATGGTTTAAACCGAGCACCCTGTCCCTTATTGTTAAACCTGCAATCTTTATTTGGGAATATCCTACCTCCAAATCGAGCTTGAGAGAGATGAGTGTTATAAGCCCCGACTCTCTTGTTTAGATAACTCATTTGTTTTAACCTGGGGTTAAGACTTAATCCTCAATTAAGAAGCAAAATGGAATCAACCTGTGAAACAAATCCTGAACTCCGATTCAGAGCAACTATTTAATTAATACCTGTAGAACTCAATCTATCTGTTTAAACTAAATCCTTGTCTCTGCGAATAGAAGCTGGATAAGTACTTTTTCTTGCTCTTCAGAGTTTTTATGGGATTTATATATATATATATATATATATATATTTATGTGAGATCTGGAAGTCCTCTGGACCGAATCAATTTCTTTCTTATGTTTACACTTTATAGTTAAGATGTAACCCTGAACCTGAAAGGATACTTCACCTGATCAACTAGATCTGCCGCTGGCCTTGGTTTTTCCTTTCTCACCAAATCCTTATGATATATAAAAGTGGTCTTTAGTTCAATTCACCTCTTTTTAATCTCTTCTTATGTACCTAAATCTTGTGGTTATGATACGACCTAGAGCTAAGAGGGAATGACCAATAAACCAGACATTATAAATTAAATTTGGGACCAAAATAAGAAGTTGTATGATGAGATATAAGAGACCATTTAACTGAATATGTTGAATGGTACGTAGGTGCTCAATGAAAACAACCTTCGATTAAAGAAGGTAATAAATGATGAACCGAGACCCTCTTTCTCTCTCTTTTCTTGAATAGATTCTTAATGGTATCAACTTAACCTTAACTATGAGAAAAGATTTTGAATCAAGTATGATATTGAGAGCAACTACGTTTTAGCCGAGTTCATCTCATGTCTTACCTTTGAAAAGGGACTGATGGCATTTCCTTCTTAGCAGACATCAATTTATTTAGCTATCCTTGATGGTAAAAACAGTTTACTACCTAAGAGGTGAAAGATTAAGAGTCCAATCTTGCTTAAAGGGCTTAAGAAAACAACTTAATCTTAATTAAAATGGTTCCCAATCAGGTTATTGTGATGTTAAATCCTATGGTTAAGATATAACCTCAAACTAAGAAAAAATGGTAAATAAATTGCTAATATAAAATTAGAACTTGATCTAAGAGTTGTCATGTCGAGCAAAGGTGAGAACGCTGACGGCACAGGAGTGCTAGAGATATCAGCATAGGAGTGCTAGTAATATTAAAATCCTTGGCCAAGGTATGATCCAGTTAGGCAATTGTCAGCTATCATGATCTAGATATACTTCTGGTTAGAATGATCCTTCTGGTTAGGAGGTACCTACAGAGGAGGGATCGACCAGTGGTATAGGTTCATGGCACCAGGCTCAAAGACATGATGACAAATGATCCTTGTAGAATTTCCTCGAGAAGGGATGGGTTTCTTCAGTTGAAGAAACATGGGAGGCCAGTAGGTCTTCAGTTGGGCGGTAAAGCCCCTGATGATAATCCTCTTCCCTCTTTGAATAATAGCTCTAGAATTTGAACATGATGATGGTGTCAAAATCGATAATTTCCCATACTTAATTCAAAGTATATGCATTGTCAGTTAAAGTTTATTCTCAAATAAGCAGTGGTTGTTATTTTGCGGTTAAATGTTCATTGATGAATCTGCAAAATGTTTATTTTAGAATAGTCAGTTGTTTTCATTCAGTTGAAATGATGAATTCTGGAAGTAGCTATAGAATAATAAAATATTATTGTGTTTTAATAGAAAACCCTAGATTGATAGTTATTTCATTATGGATCTTATGTGAAACTCTTGAACTAAGAATTTAGAAGTTAGTTGTATGTTCGGTTTCAATTGGAAACCCTAGTTTTGGAAACAAGTTAGTTGCATTTCAGTCGAAAGTCAGTTGATAGGTTGATTTTCAAACTGTAGACCGGATAGGATGTAACAGTTTCATCCTCTATAGTACCGGCTTTCACAAATATTTCATCTAGAACCATGGTAGGTAATGATGTTTGATGTTTGATCATTGATGGTTGGCCATATGTCTTTGGAGATGGCATCAATTGTCAAATATTAAGAGCTTGCTCAATAGAATATTGCCCCATTTCCTTGTCTGTCAGTTGGACCTGTTCTTGGAATTTATGTGATAAAGAATTTTGGGGATTTGGATTATCTATTAATTCAGTGTCAACAAGACTTGTATCTTTTGATTTATCCTTTTTCTCTACCCACTTGGTGATAATGTTTGGACGTTTTTCTTCATTTGATAAATGTGAACTGCATGCTTCCCTATTGTGAGGTACAAAGGTGTCTTGGGAGATTCTGAGTGTGTCACAATGTTGATGATGATTATAATCTACTGATACAGTCACCTCCTGTCCATTAACTGGGAATTTTAAGCATTGGTGATAAGTGGAAGGTGTTGCCTGCATTTCATGAATCCATGGGCATCCTAAGAGTATGTTGTAAGTTAACTCTTTTTCCAGTACCTGGCATGCTATGTGTTTCATCATCAGTCCCACTTGAATGGGTAACACAATTAGTCCCTTAGAAGATCTCTCTTCCTCATCATATTCCTTTATTGTCATTTTCCTTCAGGCATCTATAGCATTATCTGAATACCCTAGTGCACAGATTAACTTTAGAGTGCAAATTTTCAAACCACCTCCCCCATCGATTAGGACCCTTTTTTACATGATGATTGTGGATCAAGACTTTGATATGGAGTGTGGTGTAATGGGGATGGTTAAGCGATACATCATCTTGTTTAGAGAATGATAGACAATGTGGTGTAGTCAAATGTCCCACCATAGCCTGGAATATGAAAACATCTAGATTTTTCGGTACCGTGGTGGCAACTAGTGCTTGTTCTAGAACCTCCTTATGTGATGGTGATAGTTTGAGGAGTTCTAGTATTGATATATGCGCTGGAATGTTTTGAATCTGATTGACAATGTTTTAATGAGATGGAGGTGGAGTTATGTTTTTAGGCGTAACTCCCTTTAAGACTACCTTGGATTGTCCCCTTGTCATTCCATTTACTGGTTGATAGTCTCGTCGTTCTCGAATTTTTAAAACGTTTATTTTATTTTCAGAGACTTGTGTGCTTGGGAGAAAATCCAAAGGGGTAGTGTCATTGGTATTGGGTTTGTCCATGTGGTGACCAATGGTATGATCATTTTCTACTTCGGTAAGACAAAGGATCATGGTATCATAGACATGATTGATATTTTTACCTTTGTTGTTCATAGAAGATGATGATCCTTTGTCATAGTTTGGTAAAGGGTCTTTGAAGGTTGTATGATCATTGTTGTTTTGGTGTCCCTCTACATATACCTTGTTATTTTCGATCAGATCTTGAACTGTGTGTTTTAACTCCTTGCAATCATTAGTTTTATGGCCTTTATTGTTGTGGAAGTTGCAATAATCTACGTCATTCCACCATGGTGGTTTGACCTTTGGGTCCCAGAATCTCACTTCCCATCTAGTGATAAGACCACTTCCAACTAGTTCCTTCCTCGCTAATTCCAATGTTTGGCCTAAAGGTGTGAACATACGCCGGTTTGATGATTTTTGGTATGTTTGCGGTTTTGTGATTTCGTTGTTTTGAATGATGTTTGACTTGACAATTTGATCATTGTTTTGATTTGTTTTTGAAGTGGATGTTGTCAAGTTGAAAATGGGTTTGGCATTTTGTAAATCATTTGTTGTTTCATTGGTCCCCGTATTTCTATTCTTTTTCCAGAATTTTGGCTTGTCATTGTTGGGGTATTGATTTGAGGAGATTGTGTTATTTGATTTGTCATTGTAATGTTTTATAACCCCTCTTTTGACCAGCGATTCTTCAATCATAAGGCCATTTTCTATCACCTTTTTTAATGTACGAGGACATTGTAAATCGAGTCTGTAACTCATCTCCTCCGTCAAATTGTCAATGAACAACACCATTTTCTCTTCCTCAGGAATGTAGCGAGGATATCTAGCGAATAGTCCTTGCCATCTTTGTAAAAAGGACAAGAATGTCTCCCATTTGTTTTGTTTCATGTTATATAGATCCTTTATCGTGACATCATTTTGGATGTTAAAAGAATACTAGGATATGAACCTGTTGACAAGTTCTTCAAAAGTTTGTATCCTTGGTTGTAATTTGGAAAACCATTCCATACACGAACCTCCCAAGCTTCTTGGGAATAACCTCATTAGGTAAGTTTCCTCTTGATAAAACTCTAGGCTCATGGTCTTGAATTCCCAGATATGATTGCTCGGATCTGTCTTACCATTGTATTTGTCATACTTTGGAAATTCGCAGTGTCTAGGGAAAGGGATCATGTCTACCGTTGAGTCAAAAGGATAAGCAAAAATGTCCTATAATGCATACATTTTGGTGTTTCCTTTTGTCATGTCTTGTATTTTTTGTTGTAAGTTCTACATTTGATTTGTTAAAGCAACAACCAGATATACACCTTGTGTGTGTCGTGGTATTTTGGTTTCATTTTTTCCAGGTGCTTCTTTTAAGCGATTTAAGTCAAAGTCTTTGGGAAGTTTAGCACCTGATTCAGCCAACATTAAGAGGTATTTCTCCATGTCCTTCTCTAAGATCTTTTCCATGAATTTATGGAATTTTGGATCCTGTTGGGTTGTTTGAATGTCTTCTGGAGTTATTTCATTTTTGCCATTTTGATGTAGACTATTCCAAGAATTTTCTTCTGCCATTGTGTTTGATGTTTCAAGTTCCTTTTCTAAGAGCTTTTGTTTTTGTAACCTGGTGAAGATTGGCATACACATGTTTTGTTCTTTCTACCCAACTTTGATCTTCTATGTTGGAAAATGTCAAGTGAATTTTTAACAAAGTCAAATAAGATGATATATCTTATTGATAAGGCTAGGTTAAAAATTCTATTACTATACCTTGTTTCGTGATAATAGGATGATAATATCTTGATGATGAAACTTTAGCGTAATAATCGAGATTTTGTTTTGATTTGACACTTTATGATTTTCAAGATCTGGGTTTCAGTTGAATAGACTGGTAACTTGTAGGAACCTATCTTATTTTGGTTTCTAGATAGTGACTGTTATAAATATACTTCTGTTTGACAAGAATTTGTGTTTAGATGACAATCAAAACTGACTTATATGTTTTGAAACTCTCTATTTTGAAAGGGCTAAAATAGAGTTTTGAAGCGCTAAAACAGGACTTGGAAGCGCTATTTAGCAGAAGCACTAAAACAGAGTTTAAAAGCGTTGAAATAGATAAAGGAAGCGCTATCTTGACGGATGCACTAAAACAGTGCTCGTAAGCGCTATTTTTTGAAAGCGCTATAACAGTTCTCAAAAGCGTTGAAACAGTGCTTGGAAGCGCTATTTTTTGGAAGCACTAAAACAAAGTCCCAAAGCACTAAAACAGATTTTCAGAGCGCTAAAACGAAGGGTGGATGGTTAAGACTCTTTATTGCAAAATTTGATTTGGCCTTGTGGCATATTCGATCATTAGTTGTGGGATGTAGGACTGACGTATGCATTGACTATGATTATGATACTGTGTGAGGGCTCTCCTTTGGAAGAAGGCTCGTGAATAAAGAGGTTCTATGATGTAATCAACAGTATGACCTCTAGCGAAATTGTGATACCTATGAATGAAGGTTCTGTGTTGTAGCAAGATCTTTCGACTTTGATATAAGAAACGCCTTTTTCTCAAAAGATTCTGGTAACCAAGTGGTCTCTTGGATTTCTTGACTTTGATGGTTTTCTTGACAAACTTGGTTGATTTCCACTCTCGAATCATGAATTTTTCTAACCTGATTTGATTTGTGATTTTTTGGATGATTTATAATGATTTTGAAAACACAGCAAGCAAATTATAGAATAATGGTTTTAAACCTAGAATCTAAACAGATAGTGTATATTCAAGAACCACGAATGGTCCTTATTGATTTTTCATTGATTTGTTTTAGAAAATATATACTTTCAGACAGACTCACTCTTAAAGTCAAAAAGGTCATTTTTATACTCAACAGCCCACATCTTAAAATTGTGTTGACTCACACAGTCGTGTCACCCCCTAGAGGGTGCCTATGTTTTTGTCATTTCTAGGTGCGTACTCAAAGTTGGATTTCTCATCCTTTGAGCAAATGGTCCTTGGCAATTATATGGTGAGTGTCTTGGGGGTAGATTCTTCCCTCCCCTTGCACTATGAGTATTACAATGTCTGGTTACTGACTCAGCTGGATACTATGCTATGGTTCTTAGATAGGGTTTTCGTGTGGTGTGGAAAATGATAAACTCCCTCAGGAGACCTCCCAATCTTTAGAAAAAAGATTTTGGGGATGGTTATCTTGCACACTACCGTCAAGTTGAACGTTCATCAACAACTTGCATTTTTATTAGAGTGGGTTGGAATCCTTGGCTTTAGGCATTCCCACTTAGGTCATTCCCGTAGGGTGAGTACTTTTTCCCACTATGGCAATCCTTCTAAAGGTTTTAACCAAAGCGTAAAATTGCATCAAAATAAAGGATGAGTTTGGCACTTTGATCACCCAGTTAAGGGGAGAGCATAAGCCTATTCACAACACAAGCACAACAGATAAATGATCCGTTTTAAGCCCAAAAGATAAATTTTTCTAATCTATGTGAAGATTTTTCTTCACAAAAATTTCATGGTGTCCATTTTAACTGATATAGAAAAAGTGTGATGGCTACCCTAGGATTGATAAATTTTAAACTGAAGTGGCTACCCTAGGATTGATAAATTTTAGTCCAAATGAATCAAAATTAAATTTTAGCAGCGATCACGTTAGATCCAGATAACTAATTATAGAAGTGCTAAAATTGTCAATGAAAGCGTGATAATATTTACCAGATGCACTAAAAAATGAAAGCATTGAAACAGAGATCCAAAGCGCCAAAGTTGTTCACAAAAGCGCTATATCAACTATACTTGGCGATGGGTGGTTGATGCGTTGAAATAGTTCATGGTAGCACTATAGTGGAAGTGCTAAAACATTTAACGGATGCACTATAGTTTTACGGAAGTGCCGAAATAGAGCACAAAAGCACCATAGTTTTTTACGGAAGCCCTATAGTTTTTGATGGAAGCGCTAAAACAAAACACGCTGGAAACCTATGCGACACTTTTAAAAAAAAATTGCAAAATATGGAGTTAATGTCCCACGGTGGGTGCCAAATTCTAAGTGTGAATAAGTAAACAAAGTAAAAACACTCCTTAATGAAACATTATATCAAAGATTAAGCAAATAATCTACTGAAAAAGTCTCATTATCTCCTATCTTTAAAGATTTACTAAGCTACAATTCTCTCAGATTTAAATGAAACACTATAACTGTTAAAAATGACAATCTAAAGAATGGAATGATGTTGATGCAATGACGTGAAGCTATATGATAATGATAAATGATAAAAGAAACTATTGTAATATGAATTGACATGAAAATTGATAAATGAAGCTACAGGAGGCAGCCATGATTATGATTCTAAAATGTTGGATGCTTGAATTTCTTAATGCTTGATGCTTGAATGCTTTCCTGCAGAGTAAGATTTGCACAAAATTGATAATCTGGGATCCTTTCTTTGTTGAATGAAGTTGTATTTATAGATTTCCCAGCAGCAGCTTTGCACAGGGGCAGCAAAGTAGAGGCTTGGATTCAATCTGGAGGATAAAATGGTGAGAGATGGAGGAGATTGAGAAGATTTTGGGAATTGTCTCTATCCATGAAAACACCAGGCAAGAGAATAGGAAGGATTGATGGAAGAGGATTGAGGGATGAATTTCCAATTTGTCTCCAATTTGTCTCCAAATCTTCCCATGAAGTTTGAATCAATTAATTTAGACATATTTTTAACATAAATTAGATATAGGATATCTAATTTTCTTTTGAGGAAATATAGAGGAATATTCTTTATGCCTTTATTTAAATATTTTGATTTATTTAAATTAGCAAAAGAGGGATAAATAATTTAATAGAACAAACTATAGAATTTTTTTATTAAATTAAAAATAGAAGAATATGATAATTAATCAATAAAGGGTAAGTGCACCAATTTGTGACACAATTTCGGTGCCAAATTGAAAAAACATTGAAAAAAAACCCGAAATAAGGCATTTGGCACATGCCAAATTTGGTGCATGCCAAATGACTAAAAAGACATTTGGTGCACACCAAATGGCTAAAAAGACATTCGGTGCACACCAAATGGCTAAAAAGACATTTGGCGCATGCCAAATGGCTAAAAAGACATTTGGCGCATGCCAAACTTGTCGCACGCCAAATGTCTTTTTAGACAAAAAGAAAAAATCAGATTTCAAACCCTCATTCTGTCTTCAACCTACAGCTTGAGGAAGAGGATTTCAGGTCTGCAACTCGCGCTCGCCAAATCTCTTCCATTGTTTGCATCCTTAGCTTTCCATTTTCCATGAGGATTCCGCCAACACATCAAAGAGGTCAAAGATTGCAAAGAGGTGTGTATTTTTATTCTATTTATTTTGAATTTGATTTGGAATGCAAATTTAAATAGACTTTTATAATAAAAATTTGTTTTAATTCTCAGGGAATGAATATCCACCTCAAAACATTGAGAATTCACAATCACCCCCTCATGAAGAGCCTCCTATACAAGAACAACCTGAAACCCCTCCATCAATTCATAGGCATCCTCAAGGAACACAAGAAAATATTCAAAATCAAATTGAAAACAATAAAAGAGACATTCAACAATTAATTGCAAGATTAACCGAGCATGCCGAAACCCACCCTTATAGGAGAGGGATTGTTGAATCATTGAAGTCAATTTTAACTCATGTAGGAGAAATGAGCGAGCAAATGAATTTTTGGTCAACTAAGAGAGATGAGATGAGGCAATTTTATGCTAATGGTTTGTCATATGCAGATGTCAAAAAACTAAAAATTAGCAAAGTCGAGTTGTGTGCCCTATTTAAAGACCCAAAAACCAATGAACCTTTGTCCCATGCATGCAGGAGGTTCCCCATCCATTGGTGCCACCATGATTTAATTAGAAACAAATTTTGGGAGCGGTGGTGGATGGTATTTGACCAACCTCCATGCAATAACCATGAGGTGCCGCAATATTTTTGAGGAAATCTATTGTGAGTTTGTCCTCAATAAAATGCCAAACTATTTTGACATCTTAGACTTTTAGGGTAGAGGTGGGGGCTCCACACACGATAGACCTGTTGCATGACATAATCCACAGTTGGCACTAAGAGCCTTGGGAAAACCCATGGTGGAGCATGTACTTGTTCCTTCCATTGTTAAGGATAGTGTAGAGGTGGACATGATGAAGTCAATTGGCTCACTCACCCAGACCATTTTCCAGTGTGGGAGTCCTCTAGTAGAGCCTGGTGTGGAGATGTGTAGGCCCCGAGCTCCACCCCACCATTGTGGTGCTTGTGGTGTTGTTTGCACGTATGATTATTGGGGTGCTCATGATGCAGCTACATAGCCTACGTTAGTTGCAGAGGTGATGGATTTCACAGATGATATTCTGAATGATACATTCGGCATTGACACTCAGGTAAAATTTAGCAAGTTATTTTAATGTTGTTTATTAAAATATATTTTGAAATTTAAGAATAACTAAATTAGTAGAATTTCTATATGATGAAATTTTAGGGTCGCACTATTCATGAGGGGTGCTTTATTCCTACATACCCTTATACATTCTCGACGATGATTCCACGGGTATGCAACTAGTATTAAAGATATTATTAATGCTTTTGAACAATTGAATGTTATATTTGAATGTTTGTCTCATAACATGCTTCAGATTTCAAATAGTTTTCTAGTGCACCTTCTTCCTCCACATCTCGCGATTCATATCCTCAAACAACATACACTCAAGTAGCCTTTATTCATTAATGGTATGTAAATCTTTGTTAGCTAGTCTTTGTAATTTTGCGTATATATAAATCTAAAAAATTGATGAGAAACACAAACATTGCATTCAAGTATTCTTTGATCGTGTCACATTATGTTCTCCTAATTCACTTTTTGTTCCTTTATTCCTTCCTAATCCCTTACCATTAATATTTAATAGTTCACCCTATTTTCCATGATTGATCCCCTCCTAGCCCATCCCACTAATATATTCTAGTCCATGTTATGTGTCATTATGTCCTACTCCCATCTTATTGTACCCATTATTATATCACCCTAGATGTTCCATGATTCCCTATGTTTCACCCTATGTTCCTTTATATCATCCTATGTTATACCATATTTATCTATGTTTCATCCTAGATAACTCTTCTCTATTATTTCTACACACAGGTCAAGTTTGCACTTCATACATACTATAGTCAAACCCTAGACACCTCCTAATTCACCCTATGTTGCATTATTCCCTAATCATTGCATCCCATTAACCTCAAATTTTCCACCCTATATTTTTTTATCCCATCCTATCCCATCCCATCAATCTATACTAGTCCATCCTATGTTCCATTAATCCCTTTGGTGTAGGGGCGCCACTCTTTTCTATGTTTCTTCATTAAGTGTCTGATAGTGGTACAGGAGCAACCATGGGTCTAAGGGACCTAGAATCATTTGTTATGTTTTTTTTCTTTGTTTAATGTTGGAATAAGGTCTCATGGACCATTTCATTTCTTTGTAATAGGTCTCCTAGGGATTTGGTGGATTTTTGGTCTTGATGACCAACTTTTTGTACAAACAAGGTCTCCATCCTCCTTTGTAACTCTAGTGCATTTTTGAAAATTAAGAAAAAAGGATGCCTTGATGTAGCTAGACACCTGAGGGGAGTCATTTTTTTCATTTTGAGGATTTTTGGATTCCTTTCACACAATTTTGAGGTATCTTTGTAGTCGGGTTGGTGAAAATTGGCTAAATTGCCTTAATTAGGCATTAAAGAGTCAAATTTCAGTTGCAAAAAGTTGGAGGAGGTTGGAAGGCTTCATATATGCCTCTCTTGGTTGAGGCAAGGCTATTCTTAAATTTTGGAAGAAGTTTTCAATAGAGTTTGCTTATTTTTGTGTTTTCTTGAAGAAATTGATGATCCCGTACGTCGTACGGTATGTACGTGTTGTTTCATGCTCCAAGACTATAATCATTGGATAGGTAATTGAATAATATTTCTTTTGGCATTGGAGTGATGAGATTTTTTTGAGTATCAAGGGAGATATATTAATTTTACTCCTAGGTGGTATGAAGACCCTCAAAATCAGGGTTTTGAGTGAATTATGGGTGTTTCTTTCATCACACATTGTAGAGTTTTTAAATCCTGGTGGGATGGAAATTATATGCATGTACTATTAAGAGGGAGTGAGGTCTAAATCACCATAGTGATAGTTGTTTGTTGAAAACTAAGTGCTAGAGGGTTGTTGAACCTTGTTTTGTCCTAATGTGACATGATCCAAATGCTTTCAAGTTTTGTGGGTGGTCTAAGTTGTGAACCATAGGTGTGTGGGGGCTAATCATTTAAAGAATAATGGAGTTTATGACTCCTTGTAAGAGTATTTGAGAGAAGCGTTGAATTGGATTGTCTTTGCCATCCTAGTTGTGTGTTTACCTTCCCTGCCACTCTGCATCAGATAGGCAAGGTGTGTTAGGATGTTTGATTTGAGTTCTTGAGTATTAATAAGGTCCAATGTGACCATTCTATTGTAATTGATCAGCTTTGAGGGGCTTTTGTATTCATCTTGTAATGTTTGCAAATCATGTGGAAGGAATTCTCAAAGTTGACAAGGGGTGTCAAGGTAGATAGGATGATGTTTTCTTGATTAAGTCATGATACCTTAATTTAATAAGGTCTCATTAGAATATTTTTAATAGTTTAGGTGTTTAAGAGGGTCTAGGAAAATATAAAGAGTCAAAACTTGAAAGTGTTAAATTTGTGAGTTGCATAGATGCAACAAATTTGTAATGTAATAGTCATGAGAGGTTTAAAAATTAGTTGTAAGGAAGTTGGGAATTTTTTTGATGAGGAGAAGCCTTTAAAAATTCATGACAACACATTTTGTAATGTTGGCTTGAAGTTTGAAGCATTGGCAATAAGTTTCAAGGGTCTGTGTTAAGTTTAAAGGTATGTTGTTTTATAAATCTGGCCTAATGCATGGCCTAGGACAGTGTTGAGGGTCTAATTTCAAGGGATTGGTCCAAAAGAATTGTATCTGGTTAAGAGATATGTTGCATAACTCTGAAATGGGTATTTGAATCCACCTTCTAATTGTCAAGTGTTTTTGAAAGCATGGGAGTTAAAATCCAAAAACTGAGTTTGCACTACTGTTAGGTTACATGGATGAAAGTGAGAAGTTAGAAACCCAATTGTTATCAAGCTTTGAGGATTGTTTGGATAACTCTAATAGGCCATTATAATCTTGCTAGATGTATCTTGAATGCAAATTGTCACTTTGAATGAGTTTGAGCACCCTCTCTGCATCACCCTTCTATTCCCATCCCATTACCCTCTCTTATTTCACCTTATGTTCCATTATCCCCTCTTGATATTTATATCAACATGAAACTTGAGATATTGTTTCACTTTTAGTTTTTTACAAGAGATAGCCTTGGTGATGTTGGTGGAATGATGGACCATGGATTTACTACAGAAATAGCCAGTTCTGATCCATTGAGAGAGGTATGGAATAGATTAGTTGATTTGACATTATATTTTCTCTTTTATGGTCTATTATAGAAAGTTTTCATGATAATTTTATGTAGTTTAATTTCTATATTCATGGTTGCTACAGGTGGTTATCACTCCAGATTGTGGACGTGGTGATGTTGTAAATGTGCATGATGACTATATGTATGCGGTAAGTGATTATATATTTTGTTATATGCCATTCCAAAATTCAATTTCTATGTTTTAACATCTTTACTTTTAATTGTATCAGTTGAAGGTCCAGAGTGAAGAGGGGAGGACTAGCAAGCATGTTTGAAAGATAAGAGAAGCAATAGTCACTCCATCCAGCCGAATTTCAAAGGCAGGACGGGATCTATTTCCTTCCCCTAGAGGGAAATGACTATGTATTAGTGTTGTTTGCTGTATGCCTATGTGGCATTTTGGAACATATGTTTTGTACTATCGATATATATATGTGATATTTTATGTCCATATGGCTCCTTTGTACAAAGCCTATATGGTTTTTTTTGATATTTTGTATATACTTTTATCAATATGTATTATTCTATAGCCTTTCATATTTTTGATTAAAGAAACTCTTATTTTGTTGTACTGCCATTCTTGAATGATGTTATCATGTGTATTGTGTAAGTTGTATTCTTGAATGTTGTAGGCATAGATTTTGTTTACATCTAATGCTTAATTAATTACTGTTGAATGCTCAATAAGACCCATCTAAAGCGTATTGTATAAATAAGCTCCATTCGTGGTGGTTTGTATCTTTTGGAATGCTTCAATTACTTGTGCCTCACTAGTGCAGAGGCAAGGAGGATCAAACCCAATCAGTCTGACAACCTACCTTCAAGGGGCTCCTAACAAGATTAATACAACCTATTTTGAGTAGTCTACACAACCTCAAAGCCCCATCAAACCAAACTCTTCATTCAACACCTTACCCAACAATCCATCCTTGTAGCACTCAAAACCCAGTCCAAGCCTAATTTCTCCCAACCTTTCCAAAAAACCTGACCATTTAAAGGTGGATTAAGATACCCTTTCTTGGGTTACACAACATATGTCAAAACCAATGGTAACTCTTTTGGACCAACATTAACTTTCAATACACCTCCCTCGCTCTAGGCTTCACAATTAGGCCTAATTTCCAAAGAAACCCCCTCACAAACTCACCTCCAAACCAAGGAAACTTGAAAAAATCTTAGGGATGCTCACCAAACTCAATATTCTCCCATTTTAATAGCCCCAAGAACTTGTTCTATTCCTCTACTCATAAACCCTCCTAAACCTTCACAAAAACAAGGGTTTTAAAGAAACTCGTAACTCCAAACCTCCCCCAATCCTTCCAAAGGTCCAAACACACCACAATACCTCTACCCTAGCTTGAAAGACACTCACAATCCCATTCCTTTCAGTATTTCTTAGATTCACTACTTGAGTTCCTTACTTTCATGGTGGAAACACCCCTGAACAACATCAAAACTTCACACCCCAGTGAGTTTATTCATTCTCTTGACCTCCAAAGTATTCATAAACCAAACTAATCATAGTATAGGCTAATCCAATGAGCCACAGGTTTAGAATATTAGGTGTATTGGCTAATGTGTCATGGTGTTTCCCTCAAAACCCCTAACATAGAAAAAAGAGCAGTAACCAAGTTTTCTGATCCCACACACACCAACAATGGATTTAAACCTTTAAAATAGATGCAAAGAGAGTAAAAATATATGAAATCAAGTATCCAAAGCCTCAAGTCATGATAGACTTGTACGGGCCTATGCAAGGCAAAGAAAATTCAAGAAAACAAAGAAAACCGGTGATCAGTGTTTTCAAAAGTATATTCTCTTATTAGAAACTGAACAAAATCAACCCTCAACTCGAGGTATTACAACAATATATATTGATACCACCTTCCAACTACCCCTTGAGCTGATCAACCACCATAACCACCCTTTGTTAGACTTATAAGATGGCAATTTGCCAATTTTTCTCTTAATTACCATTCATTCACAACTTGATTTTGCAAATACCACCTAACTGACCTATTAAGCCTTTTAAATACAATTGCAAATGGTCATTGAGACCTTATTATAAGGGAAAATATAAGACCCAAGCCTACACTATACCCTATCCATTTGGAGCACATTGTCGACATGGCATAAAATGGACAACTTGTTTACATTACATCTCATCTTGGCATATTTTGCAACTTCCTCATTGCATATAATTTAAAGATCTTCAAATTCATTTGATGAACCTCTAAGGGTCATGTTTCTTTCATGCCAAGGTGATGGTGCCCCTACACTATACACCCCCCCATAGAGAGACTCTTGTCCCAAGAGTGAAAGCTTGCTCCATGCCTCCACTTTGCTGCTCCATAGTTGTCCAAATTTGATGTGGGGTTTCTCCTAATCCCTGGATCAAAATTTGGTACTGCTCCACTCCTCATACCTACAATCAAAAAAAAGTTAGCAACACATTGCCCTACCTTCTTCCTTGTTCCACCTGCATGTGTGTACTCATCCACCTTAGCATGTACACTCTACCATCTTCTTATTGTCATCATATCTCTGCACCTTTGTTCCTTTACTATGATCGGACCTTCAAGTTTCACGTCCTATGTCCTCCTTGTCTCATGCCTCACTGTCTTCTTGTTTTCCACTCCACCAAACTCTATCTTAATGCCTATTGGCTGTCCATTAACCTGCTGCAATACCATAGGACATCTAACTATCCCTACAAACACATTATCAACCTCGTCTTTCCTTTCCAAAGACTATTTCCCCTCACTCTGCCCTTTACCAATCTGAACCACTTGGCTACTCAACTCCTTATGCCATACAAAGGCATGATTCACCCTATCCTCATGCAAACCACACATTTCCTTCTTACCCACTGTTTGAGCATTACTCAGTTGTTCTCCTCCTACTATTCCATCTTCATGAACATACTCTAGACCTGCAAACAAATTGGTCTTGCTACCCTCAAGCCCTAAAGGCTCTTTCTTCCCAAACATCACTACCTTAGACTTACCTTTATCCCTTCCACTTATTTTCAAGGGAAGCAACTTTAAATTTGTATCATCCTTCTTGATGGTATATGTGTTCTCCCAACCATCATATACAAACCTCCTATCAAATTTCCAAGGCCTCCCTAAGAGCACATGACAACAATCCATTGGCAAAACATCACATAGAACCCTATCCTTATATTCCCCAATCTGAAATTCAAAATATGCTTGCTCTTTTATGACCAAATTTTGATTATCATTGACCCAAGAGACTCTATAAGGTGCTTCATGAGGTAATTTTTCCAAACTCAACTTGTCCACCATTTCCCTAGACACTAGATTATCTTGAGAACCAGAATCAATGACAACTTGACACACTTTACCTTTGCTTTTGCATGTAGTTCTGAATAGGCTCCTTCTTTGACTCAAATATTCCTCCTTGGATTCTTGCAACACAGTTCTTCTTATCATGAGTGCCTCTCCTTCTGAAGTAAGGTTCACTATAGGTGAAGTCACACCCTCTTCATCTTCATGCACTAGTTGATACCTCCTTTCTCCACCATAAGAGCTTGAGCTTGATTTTCATGGCATTTAAAGGTTGGATGTCCAGGCTAGTTACAAGTGTAGCATCTCCCTAAGAACTGATAGGAACCTCTTCCTCCACTAAATCTATCTCTTGAACCTCTCAATCCACCTCTTGAATCAGATTGTTCTTGGTCCTTCTTGTCATCTCCTTGGCCCTCATTTTCTGACTTTGAATTAGGATTGAACCCTATTCCCCTAGAAGTGTTGCCTCTTCCTCTTGTCTCCTTTTGAAATTTTCTTCGGCCCTCATTGCCATTTGAAAGCATTGTTCAACTAATGTTGGTTCCATCAAGCTGATTTCATCCTGAATGTTGAATCTTAAAGCATTCAAATACCTAGTAGTCATTTCTTCCTCATCTTCTTCATATTTAGCCCTTATACCACTATCCCCCTGTCATTCCAAAACTTAGGCCCCCCATCCCCATGTCTCATAAACACATCCCCTTTCGTCCCCCCATTCTCGTCCCCAAAACCCTATGGAACATTAAGAATTTACTAAGTGTCCTAATTTTTTCCCATGCCTTTCTATTGAGCACCAGTTTTAAATGCTCCAACAAAATATTTATGTACTATTGTGCAATAGAATCTCTAAATAGGTGAGGATGACTTTTGTTTCTCAAGAAATCTAGACATATCACTCACATTGTTTGGCCTAAGTAATGTAAGAGGCCACTCTGATCCTCTTTCAAAACTCCATGCCTAAAATTCCAAGCAGCCACTCATTTGATCTGGTTGTAGAAGAACCCTCATTCGCTTGCCCCAAAAGGTAGTGGATTCTTGTAACCAACGCATTTCTTGTGTGTTATGGATCCTTCATCCATTCAGAAAGGATCATGCCTTTGCTCACATGCTAGAGAATGCCACTTTTGTGTGGCATGTGACTAAGGTAGTTGAGTTTGGCACATTAATCTCTTCTCAAAAACATTCTTTTCAACACCACACTCTTCAAAGACTTCACCATGTAAGTACAGGGTTTCTAACTTGGGAAACAATGGCGGTAGATTGCAGATATTTCGCATCAAAACACCGCACCTTAGATGGCATGATTTGTTACATGCATCAAAATATATCACAAGCACAAAGACTCTGATACCATATGTTGGTAAAATGCATAAATGTTAATGGTGAAAAAATTCATTCATCATGTATTTTAGTATACAAAATATGAATAGATCCATGCCTAGAGAAATAGAGCAAGTTGATAAGCTTCTATAGAAAATTTCTTAGGATGATGAATCCTATATATGGCCATTAAGTGTAGAAAACATTAAAATAGTGTTGGCAATCGATTGACAAAGAATTCATCAAGACCCTATATGCCAAATCAATCTCTTAATTTGAAGACTTCCTACTATGCAGCCTGAAATGATTGTTAGATTGTTACCCTTTTCAAGCTAGTTTTGAATCTCAAGATATGAATTAGGAATGAAAGTTGAAAACACAAAATTGGGATGATGTGGTTCCCTCATGTGGTTCCTTGGTTTGTCTATTGGGATATTATTTTAACTGTTAAAAGAACATTATTATTTTAACTATGAAAGAGATCATGTTTGTCAACTTTTTACCTGAGTGAAAATTCGCCACCATAGGAAAATGCCTTCGAGATAGCGAAAACCGAGCGAGGTTATTGTAGAGGGGCCCAATGTGATCCCATAGGATTAGAAGAGAAATTTCTAAGCATCCCAGTGTTTGAATACTAGCATGTTGAAGTTCACAGCCAGTTTGCACTTTGGACCCTTAAGGGATCGATCCGGTTGAACATAGCTCAGAGTGATTTTGCGTGTTTGGGTGCAAACGAGGACCATGCCTAGCATAAACGTACCCACTTGGATGCATTGGAACAGTTCGTTTGGTCACACGAGGTGTAGAATGAAAGCTGCACCACTTTGCAACTTTCAACTACTTGCATTTGACAACTTTTTCCCCGAGTGAAAATTCACCACCACGAGAAAACACCTCCGAGATAGAAAAAAAAGAGAGAGGTTATTGTAGATGGTCCCAACACAATCTTGTAGATCAGACAATAATTTTCTAAGCATCACAGTGTCTGAGTAATAGCATGCTGAAGTTCGAAGCCATTTTGCACTTTGGACCCTTAAGGGATCGATCCTGTTGAACGTAGCTCGGAACGATTTCGTGTGTTTGGGTGCAAAAGAGGACCATGCCTAGCATAAAATTATCCACTCAGATATGTTGGAATGGTTCATTTGGTCACACGAGATGCATAATGAAAGTTGCACCATTTTGCAACTTTCAACTACTTGCATTTGATATTTTTTTCCCCAAGTGAAAATTTGCCACCACGAGAAAATGCCTCCAAGATAGAAAAAAAAAAAAGAGAGGTTATTGTAGATGGGCTCAACATGATCTTGTAGGATTAGACAAGAATTTTCCAAGCATCACGGTGTTCGAGTAATAGCATGCTGAAGTTTGCAGCCATTTTGCACTTTGGACCCTTAAGGGATCGATCCGGTTGAACGTAGCTCAGAGCGATTTCGCATGTTTGGATGCGAAAGAGAACCATTTCTAGTGTAAACCTACCCACCCATATGCATTGGAATAGTTCATTTGCTCACATGAGATGCAAAATGAAAGTTGCACCACTTTGCAACTTTCAACTACTTGCATTTGACAGTTTTTTCCCCAAATGAAAATTCACCACCACGAGAAAACACCTCCGAGATAGCAAAAAATGAGAGAGGTTATTATATATGGGCCCAATACAATCTTGTAGGATCAGATGAGAAGTTTCTAAGCATCATCGTGTCTGAGTAATAATATGCTAAAGTTTGCAGCCATTTGCACTTTGGACCCTTAAGGGATCGATCCGATTGAACGTAGCTTGGAGTGATTTCGCGTGTTTGGGTGTGAAAGAGGACCATGCCTAGTGTAAATGTACCCACTCAGATGTGTTGGAATAGTTACTTTGGTCACATGCGATGCAGAATGAAAGTTGCACCACTTTGCAGCTTTCAACTACTTGCATTTGACAACTTTTTCCCCAAGTGAAAATTCACCACCACGAGAAAACGCCTCCGAGATAGAAAAAACCCAGTGAGATTATTGTAGAGGGGCCCAACATGAACCCATAGGCTCATATGAGAAATTTCTAAGCATCCCGGTGTCTGAATACTAGCATGTTGAAGTTTACAACCATTTGGCACTTTGGACCCTTAAAGGATCGATCTGGTTGAACGTAGCTCAGATTGATTTCACGTGTTTGGGTGCAAAAGAGGACCATGCCTAGCATAAAATTACCCACCTGAATGTGTTGGAATTGTTCGTTTGGTCACACAAGATGCAGAATGAAAGTTGCACCACTTTGCAACTTTCAACTACTTGCATTTGACAACATTTTCCCCAAGTGAAAATTCACCACCACGAGAAAACGCCTCTGAGATAGATAAAAAAAAGAGAGGTTATTGGAGATGGGCCAACCACAATCTTGTAGGATCACATGAAAAGTTTCTAAACATCATGGTGTCCGAGTAATAGCATGCTAAAGTTTACAGGCATTTTGCACTTTGGACCCTTAAGGGATCAATCCTGTTGAACGTAGCTTAGAGAGATTTTGCATGTTTGGGTGCAAAAGAGGACCATTCCTAGCATAAACGTACCTATCCAAATGTTTTGGAATGGTTCATTTGCTCACATGAGATGTAGAATGAAAGTTGCACCACTTTGCAATTTTCAACTACTTGCATTTGACAACTTTTTCTCTGAGTGAAAATTCGCCACCACAAAAAAATGCCTCCAAGATAGAAATAACCGAGAGAGGTTATTGTATATTGACCCAATGCAATCTTGTAAGATTAGACGAGAATTTTCTAATCATCATGGTGTCTGAGTAATAGCATGTTGAAGTTTGCAGCTATTTTGCACTTTGGACCCTTAAGGAATCGATCTGGTTGAACGTAGCTCAGAGCGATTTCGTGTGTTTGGGTGCAAAAGAGGACCATTCCTAGTGTAAAATTACACACCCGGATGTGTTGGAATGATTTTTTTGGTCACACGAGATGCATAATGAAAGTTGCACCACTTTGCAACTTTCAACTACTTGTATTTGATAGTTTTTTCCCCAAGTGAAAATTCGCAACCATGAGAAAATGCCTCTGAGATAGCAAAAAATGAGAGAGTTTCTTGTAGATGGGCCCAACACGATCTTGTAGGATCAAACAAAAATTTTCTAAGCATCATGGTGTCCGATTAATAGCATGCTGAAGTTTGCATCCATTTTGCACTTTGGACCCTTAAGGGATTGATCTGGTTGAATGTAGCTCGAAGAGATTTCACGTGTTTGGGTGTGAAAGAGGACCATTCCTAGCATAAACGTACCCACCTAGATGCGTTGGAATGGTCCATTTTCTCACACAAGATGCAAAATGAAATTTTCACCACTTTGCAACTTTCAACTACTTGCATTTGACAACTTTTCCCTGAGTGAAAATTCACCACCGAAGGAAAATGCCTCCGAGATAGAAAAAACCGAGAGAGGTTATTGTAGAGGAGTCCAACTTGATCTCATAGGTTTAAAAAATTATTTTATAATCACCACGGTTTATGAGTAATACCCTATCAAATATGTTTTCCCTTTTTCACTTTGGACCCTTAAGGGATCGAGTCGGTTGAACCTATCTCAGAGCAATTGTGCTCTCTTTTCGATTGAATTAGGCAGGAAATAGACTTAACTACGTTTTAGTTATAGCTTGGTTGGATTTCAAGTGGTCAAGAGAAACATGTTCTGGGGTAACAAATCTGGTCTAAACCTCTATCTCAGTCTGATTGGCCAAAATCCCATGTCAAGTGGCAAGGCTATCCTATTGTGAGTTTGGTGAATTGATGTCCAAGTGGGAATATTTGAGAGAATTTATGTCATCTCTCCTATTTTGTTGATCCACTCTGCATCATGGTTCTTGTTTGGAACAACCTCATTAGGTCCCCTTGTGGTGTTGTAGATTGGTGCATAGTAGTTGTTTGGTTGAATTTCATACCCTAAGGTATATTAGAGATGACCTAGGTTGCATCAATTTACATGAGGCATATGTTGCCCCTACCTTGTCAACCCTACGTATTTGGCAAGCCAGTGAGCTCACTAACTTTCCAATTTGGTAGGATTGGCAAGGTAGGTGGTGCAAGAGCACCTTGGCACCTAGTTACAAATTTCCATGTTTAATGGTCAAAATGCACCCTTGCATTAAAAATGTGTCAAAAAGTGAGTTTGAAAGCCTAAAAGGCAACATGAAATATTTTATCTCAATGACATAATGGAGTCATTAGTTTAGTTAGTAGGAAAAGTGATACATTTGCAAATTTGTGAGTTGCATAATGGAACAAATTTGTAATTGCAACAGTTATGTGTTTTGAAAAGTTGGTTTCTTGGTGGTTAGGGGCATTGATTAGTTATAGGAGGATGAGAAATTTTATGTAAAGCCTGGAGAGACTAGATTTGTGGTTGTTGGATTGGAGGGAAAAGAATAAAGCTTGGAAATTACCATAGTTTCCGTGAGACTGGTACTGGTACTGGTATTGGTATGGGAAACTGGTATGGGTACTCGTACTGGTATGGGAAACTGGTACGGGTACTAGTACGACATTTTTTTGAAAATAGGAGATGGGGGTACTTTGGGATGCCATTATTTTTTTAATATAAAAATTTATAATATATAGAAAATCTGAAAATATAATGACATTGAACTTTCAAAACAATAGTAGTAGTAAATTTTAAGAATGAATATTAACATTACAATTTAAATACACAAAATTTCAAAATGTCAAAATTCAAATCCAAATGTCATTGTCACATTGTGTCAAAGAGCCAAAGAGTTCATACTTCATACTTCAAATTCCATAATCATAGTTTTAACTTCTAAGTTCACATTTGACATTACATATTCGATTACATATTGAAATCAAAAATATTGATAGTTTGATTGGTTGATATGCAAACAAAAAACAAAAATTAGAAATCTATCTAATATCTCATATCATCTACACCACATCAATATCATCCATGTCAAGGTCCTCAATTATGAGGCTCTCCAAATACTCATCACTCTCTAACTCAGGTTCCTCTGCTGGTAGTAGAACTAGGGGTAAATCAACAAGGCCATCTGGTTCAACCACTTCATCCACTATGGCTGCAACATCTCCATTAGGTGAAATTTGGTCCCATTTTTCTGAAGGACCCTCATTGTATGCAGGATCTACATGAGAGAGAAGGTGAAGTGAGCTATGAATGTACACCAGGTTCTTTGCTTTCTTTGACCCCAATCGGTTCCTCTTTATTGAATGAATAAAACCATAAGTACTCCAATTTCTCTCACAAGATGAAGAGCTAGCCACTTGTGAGAGTAATCTTATAGAAAATGATTACGATTCAGGTGTTTCACCTCCATGATTCCACCACCACTCTATAGGGTCTTTATATGCTCGCATATCATATAAAGCTTCCACGGAAGAAAAGTCACCATGCCCACGTGAAAAATTATTCCATTGAATCCTCATAACTGATGCTTCCTCACATCTCTTGAAGACACATCCACCTCTACCTCTCTAATTTGAGTTTGATTTTCAGCAATTTCCCATGTTTCCACTGTTGTTGAAGCGTGAGAGCTCATATTAGAAACTTTACTATCAGCCCTTTCTTGATCTCTTACAGCCTCGTATCGTTCCACCTCATTTACACAAGGATCAACACCTTTTCCAAGTATGTGAAGGAAATGAGCCCTCACCCTCATGTAAGTACCTTGCCATGACATTGGGCATAATTTGCATGAGATTGTGGTTGTTCCACTTGAACCCTTCGGCCCCTTAACATGATCAACATACTTCCACAATGGATACAAGGCTTGTTTGTTTCCCCCACTCGACATTCTTGATTCAAATTCAGAATTTCTATAGAAAAACAAAAAAAAAACAAAAAGAGTTAATATTCTTAAACCATAGATAATAATAGGATAGTGATTAGGTCTCACATACAGCATTCATAGTGGTTTAGAGAAAAAAAAGCATTATGATCCATTTATGGCATGAGAATAATATACATAAGAATAGTACATAGTTTCAGGGTAGAAGGAAAAGCATGAAAGAGGCAGGACAGTCCATAGATGGACAATTAAAAGGATAGTTGGGTATGCAAAGTGAACTGGGGTAATGATAGTCATAACATGATACACAGACAAGTCTGTGTATGGAGGGTAGCACTATGGAGAAAGGGAAGTGATCTTACAGACTTAAACACATAAGCTAAAGAGTGGTCCAAGTTTGTGGGAGTTAAGGAAAGCTTTAGGCTTGATGCATTTAAAAGGATCTTTCAAGAAATCCGCTTTTCACTTGAAGTTTTTTTGTTTTTATTTTTTCCTTGGTTTTTGTTAGAGCAACCAGCAATAAAGAGCTGGAGCAGTCACTATATAATGGCTGATGTATTAAAGGACTGGATACTTATTGCATTTTCAACAGTAGTGTTTTGAAAGTACCTGCTAGCAAGATTACAAGATAGAATGACATGGAATTCATGAAATAGGTTGTATAGTTGAGAGATTACAAGATTTTTTCTTTTGAGATACTCGGTGTCAGGGAGCATTGTTAAAAAATGTAGCACAATATAGTGACATGACTATCATGGCAAATGGAGATGACAGCTACCTTGGATTAGGATAATGACTGAAAGAGCAGAGAAACTCAGAAATAAGAGAGACAGTCATGAAGATAGTTGACAATGGGAAGTCAAGTGACTAATGACAGACATATCACATTCATGAAGGTGGTTTTCATATCATGACATTCATCCTTGCACATGACAATTGACTTGTGTTTGGTTCCTTGGCAAGGTTTGGTTTAAACATCTAGTGCCTTAATTCATCAAATTTCTCCTACCGGGTTCTTGAACAACCTTAAGGTTTTGGGGTTATTCTAATGGCATAACCATCATCCCACCTACTGTCATCAAATGTAACTCGGTGGGATGATGTAGTTGAGTGTAGGGAATGTTATTTTAGGAGTAGGAGGTGTGGAAGGATGATCCCTTGGCCTGAAAAATATGCATAAGTAGGGGCAATAAAATATGCCTTTCTACAATTATATTAAACATTATTTCATTCTTACTCCACATGTTTTTCCTTGAAGAAAACTTTAAATGTAAACCATGAATCATTACGACTAATTTTAAATGTAATATACACATTTAATTGAGGCATATATTAAGGAATATACACATTTGCATGTATTAATTTCTCATAATTTTAGTATATCAAAAAATACACTAAGTCAATGACAAATATTACAATACTAATGGAAGAACATCTTGAAAATCTTCCCATTTGTCAATACTTGTAGCAATACATGCAGGGAAATAATCCTCCCATTTCTAGCACAAATCATGAAATATATTATACTTGAGAAGAAACACATGGGTAGTAGCCTCTTTGTGGTTGTGTAGTATCATAGGAATTTGGTCCACAAAAAACCTACAAAAGCCTCTCAATCTTAGACATAGACTCACATACAAATCGTTAAAAGAGAAATAATTAAATAATGTCAGTCATATAGCTGATGAGACCTACTATCACCTTCATGCATGCTAGATAAGGAGGTCGATTGAAGGTCCTACAATGGTGATGTGCCCCTTTGCTACTTTATCATCTCTTGATGACCCTACGTATAAATTTCAAATATATCACTGAGAGGCTTAACATAAAACATGTAGCATATAAGAATCTGATAAATCTAGGAGATGGAAAAGAAAGAGAAGATTGACAACTAGAAAATGCACCAGCAACCGATGTTTCTCATACCACTAAAAACTTGCACCACCAACTGATTTTGTTCTTTTCTTATATACTTTGACAAACTTCAGTATTACCTACAGTCACAATCAGAAAAGGATCAATGACAGTCGTAGATGCATATGACATCAAACAGTAATGGTGAACAATCCTTATTGCAAGGTGTTGGTCCAAAAGAGTGATCAATAACATGAATTTACAAATTCAATGTGCATACTTACAAATCAATCGAGGGAACCATTTGGGTCTGCTCTACTCTTTATTTTGTCGATTATTGCCTTGTGTTCAAACTCACGCACTTTCCACAAGTTCTTGTTCGCAGGTCTACCCTTATATTTGATCAAATGAATGTTGGTGGGGATGACAAGGTTCGAATAGTGAAGAATTTTTTGATGTGTGTTGAATTCCTCAAACAACCAAACTGCAACATTCTTAACTGGATACCTTCAAAGCCATGTTCCAGTAACAACCACCGAACTCGTAGGATATTCTATGTTTTTTCCATCTATAACTAGGGACTCCAATTTATTTTTGGCCTTGATACAATGGCACGGGTAATAATCTGTACCCTCTTTATTGTCTTCACCGCATAAATGTGCCCTACATTGATATGTTCATCTTGTTAGATTTATTTACTGAGCAACATAATAAAACTTGTAAGTAAGATATATTACCTGGTTCTAGTAGGTCCGATACATGATCAAAGTCAACGGATGATTGCATCTTCGTGATTTGTAGAGTCTTTGGGAACTGATAAGTGTCAAGTGGGGTTAGACTTCTTACAGACCATTCGTCAACCCACTTTGTTGACTCGCAATCATTCCATGATTGAAGTGTACATGCATAACAAAAGCATGTCATCTTCCTTGTATGGATAGTCCATGTACCTACATTGGAGCTTCTAAAATAGTGTAGCTTGCTTTATCCTGTTAGTGTACAACAATCCTCATATTTTGTAATGTTAGTATCATCTACTAAATGAAAAAATCTATGAACTAAAGAATTACCTTCACTACCTAGACCCATTGCACCATTGCACCACTGGACAATTGATCTTGCATCTATCAACTTTACATTGTTTGTGTACTTTAACTCTTCTCATGCTAGGGCTCTTTTGATGCATGCACCCACTCCATCATGCTCCCCCTTCCCATGTTCGGCCTCTAAGAAGTTCCACATATGTTGAACACCACTAATCCTATACATCCTGCTCAACTAGTAAAACATTCTAGTGTTCTTGAATTGTGATGTAAAATTATCTGATCATATGATATGTTGACTAAATAATATGCCATTGCTAGCCAAATCAACATAGAACATATGAAAGCAACCTTGAACAAACTATGTAGAATGTGTGCGATCATCACTGATGTAAAAGTGATACTCCCTCAATACTTTCCTATTTTCCTTTTTACTATCATTTGCATGAATGAATGCTTTATGCAAAAATATAGCAACTTGCACAGAGTTGTAGTACTATGATTGCACCTTGTTTTGTGGTTGTAGTGTGTAGTTCTCAGCGAAGTCGACAAATGAAATGATATGATGAAGTGGAAATGTGTCCTTGCATAACTTGAATTATGAGTCCAACCATTGTGCTCTGTGTGTATGTGTTGCATAATCATAGACCACCTGATCATGAAAAATGCCCATAAACTAATACACTGGAATCTTATCACTGACCAATTCACACTTCTTTGCTTCTTTCCCATCTTTTAGACTATATACCATTGTCTTATATTTGCCAAATTCCACAATTTTGTCTCCAATTGTGTGTGTACTAGCCATGTGTTGGAAAATTGTAAAATTTTGCATGCCACCACAATGATCACATGTTCCATCCAAATATGATTTTTTGTAAAAAAATTGACCATCCTCTCTTTCACATAAAATGGAAGACAAAAATTTCCTTTACAATTTAGATGGAGGCATTATGTTACATTCTTGCAAAACATTATCAATATGCATATCTACACATATATGTCGATAAACATCATAATGGTTAGAAAACTCAATATGAACCCTAAAACAACAAGTAGGGTGTGTGTGATTTATTTTGACATAAAAAGGCTTTAGCATTTCAAAATACCTTTGACATATTTTAATTTCAGGAAACTTTTGTACAAAATCAGCAAAAAAATGGGTTTGAGTGGTATCCAAATAATGCGTTGGATGTGGCTCATGGTTTTTACTAACAATTCTCCTTCTTACAACATCTCTTTGATTAGGAGAGGTCCTTGTGTTATCCTTCCAATAATTCACAATTAAAGATCTCAAGCCTTGAGCAATTCTTATGTCTTTTCGTGGCACTCTACCCAAAAATTCCCATAACTCATTGCTATTTGGATCCTCCACTCTTTCACACCTTCCTTTGGCTCTCATTAGAGATGATCTACTTATTTTCAAAGACTTAATTGCCTTTGTAAGGTTAACCTTGTTCCTTCTTTGACTAATTAATAGTTTTGTTGTCATCACACATCGTGTGGCACAACTATCCTTCGTGCGTGAGGTGGAACCCACGTTTTCATATGCAGTCATCAAGTTCTTTACAATGGAATTTTCACTTGAGTCATTCAAAACTCTTAGCACAAGAACCTTCATGGTGGGCCTAAATTTTAGTTGCCTCATCATTTCAACAAATAGTTGACATCTTCCACCCTCACTTGCTTCGCAAAAACAAACTCCCTATCCTTTGTGCATATCTTTGACATGTACATTTTGGAATCTTATTAGGCGTCCATTTCAAAACATTGGAATCAATATCAATCAAAAATGTAGGTTTTTTATTAAAAACTCTAGGAGGAGTTCTCAAATGTAAATTTGTGTCAATATTGGGAAGGTCAACAACATCGGGGATAGATCATGTACCTTCAATTGGAGGTGCAATTGATCACATACCTTGAGATTGGCATGTATATGATGTTGTACCTCCAACTTGAGATGTCGTTTGTGGAGTGCCTTCAAATAGAGATGTGTTTGCTGATGTACTTTCAAAATGCAATGTTTTTGATGGTGTCTCTTCAATTGGAGATGTGATTTTTGATGTACCTGGAAAACCACATGTTGTTGTCAATGTGTCTTCAACTAGAGATGTGCATTGAGCTTCACCTATGGTTGATGATGTGCCCTCAACTTTTGTATCCATTCTTGTCCTTCCACAAACTTTCCTCATCCGTTCCCTTTGTTTTTCGAATTTGACATCTCTCTTAGATTGCATAGGAATTTGTGGTTGTATGGGCTGCAATTCCTTTGCTTCATGGGCTACATTCTTTTATTCTCTTCTCCTTGCATTTTTAGCTACACGTTCTTTTGGTGTTAGATGCTTCGGTCATTTCCTCGGCATGACCTACAATGCTACATGTTCACAAACACACATAGAACAAAAGTAAGTAATGCATTTTATAAAAATATTGATATCGTTGATTACATTGCATTAAATATGAAACACACCAAAGCATTTTATGAAAGAAGGCAACGAGTTGTTTGGAATTATCAAACATGTCTATGCTACATAATATTTTTCATACATGATGGAGTTAGATGTATGTAGGGTTAGATATTAGAGTAGGGATTTTGAGTTTGTTTGAAGAGTTGGAAAAGTACCTAGAGGCTGATGCAGTACTAGTAGGGATCCATAATGAACTTGTTCAAAGATTTAGATGAAGGCTCTTAATAGACTTACACACAACTTGATCACTTAACTTACCAAGAAACACCATTTTTGATGCAAAGAGGGGTGGAACCCATTCAATTCATCGAATCAATGAGAAACAATTAGATTCCAAAGGAAAACCAGATGTTCAACTAAAAATCCCAACTTCTATCAAGCTTTCCCTTGTAGCATAGGTAACTCGGTTCAAGGGCCTTTTCACCAAGATTTTCCAAAACACTTGACAAACTAAGTGATGATTAAGATACCCATTTACAAGTTATAAAACATAGGTAAACCCCAACATCAACTCCTTTGGACCAACATTGACTTCCAATAGACCCACCTTGGAAAAGGCTATTCAATTGGCCTAATTTACAAAGAGAGTGCCTTTTAAACACTACATCTTCACTCAAAATCCTCAAACAGAAGTATCTTATGTGTCAAAACCTCCAATTTCCTAATTTTTTTTTAGGTCCAAGACCTCTAAACCCCTAATACACCAAACCATCAATTTCAAGCAAAATACTTGGGGTTTTATCAAAACTCCTATCTCCTGGACCTGTCAGACCCATACAAAGCAAAAAACACTCTTACCAAACCCTGCACATGGTGAATAATACATTACATGGATAGTCCTTCCCACATTTTGTCAAAATACCACTTCAAGCCCTAATTTTCACCATGAAAAGACCTTGCTATAGTCCTAGAACATCATCCCAAACACCTAACCTTGACCCCACAACATTCTAAATAGGTTAGCCATGTATTTTAAAGTTAGAGGACCTACTCCACAAGTTACAAAAGGAAAAAAAAATGTAATGGGTCGAATTACATAATGAAACCCCTAAATCCAAGAACACTATGAAAGTAGGTAGAAGCAATAAAAATAATATAACTTTCGCTATACAAAGAGTTAGAACCTCTAAATAGATGAAAATGAAATCTAATTCATTAATCTAAAACATCCAACCAGTTTCATATCATCTTAGAGTCCGTAGAGGTCGTACAACAACAAGAAAAGTTAGAGAAACAAGTAAATTTCTAGAAAATAACGTTCTTGACAAAAAAAAAGTGGGGTACAAATCAACCAACAACCTCTCCTTCAAGGAATTGAAGGTTATTAAACATATTTGGATTTCATTCCAATAACCTTGAACTTTGCAACTTTTGCATCTTTTAGCAACTTTTTTGACCACATTTAGCCAAATTGCAAGCTATGACACAACTGAACTCCCTAAGCTCCAAATACATTATAAAATGGTCTAATTGACCTTACTTAACACAATATAGTCAACATTAACTAAAATCCTGGCATTTGACCATGCTCACTAAAGATGACATTTTTGACAAAATTGAGCTTACAAGGTGCTCCTGCACTAGAGGCCTGGAACGTTGATTTTGAAGTTGTGGACCTTTTGACTGGCATTATTGAACTTGAACTTTATAAAGGTTATGATGAACAATTCACATATTAGAGTTTCTAGTAATATTGAGTTTATTTCATTTTGTTAGGAGTGACTGTTGTATGAATACAATATTTCGAGCAATAGACTTACATATGGTGGGTTTTGTTAAAATCTTCCAGAGGTTTAGAATGGTAGTCATCTTGAAAAGAATAGCTTGTTATTTATGGATGATCTTTGTTTTGTTTTAGATGTGAATTGGTCAGTTCAGCATTGAATTGAGGTTTTTGAGATTCAAAATTGTTTGAAACTGATCTAATTAAATGATTGTTGAAGGTTTTGTCTCCCTGCTCTGCATCACTGGCCTAGGGTATAAGTTGTTGTCACCTAGACGAAAACTAGAGACTCTTGTGTTAATTTTTCTCAAAACCAAATTTTTGATTGTCAACGAAGTCATGAAGAATATGAATTCAAAGAAAGGTTTGTGATGCTATATTTTATAATTAATCACTATTTCTTTGGCAATGAGGTAACTTAGAAAGACAATAAGCATTCTCAATTGCATAAAATTTCCCATTTTTTAATTTATTAGAAAGGTAAATGGCATGAATGAATGGAAACTTGCATTAACAACTATGTCAACTCACTTGAATTTATCTAAGCACATGTTCAATGAAGGTGATTTTTTTATGGAACAAAAACATTAATGGACACTTGCATTAACATTGATGAAAGCTATTAGGTTTTCCAAATTAAATGAAAAAAAAATAAAAAAAATTCCAAATTAGTTGAAAAAGAATGAAATACAGTGAATTCCACTAGCCATGTTGGAAATCGACTACTATAAGCAATGAAAATAGAATTCATAAGTAAATTTATGTTAAGTAAATGTCATGTTTTTAATTTTTTGTTCTTCAAACTCATAAAAATTAAACTTTTTTATGCAAATCCCATCTAATTCAATGTTGAATTCTATGTCCAATTCTTACGATTAATAAAATCATTAAGGAAATTTAGTTTATATTGTCAAAAACAAAGAAATATACTAAATATAAACATTTCAATTTACCAAAATTAATATATTACCTCAGATAATGTAAAATGATGTAGAAACTTCAAAATGTCTTCTTCTACATTGTCTACCATGCAGATTGGTGGTAAAAAGGGGATGGATCAAGCATAGATTGGTACAATATGAAGTCAACTACATAAAAAAAGGTGTTTCTGACTCAAATAAAGCGTTGAACTAGACAACTTCACGAGAATGTGGGCCTGAATCATGGGGTCAAGCCTTATTTTACCATTTCAAGGTAAAACACATTTGGCACTCTCCAAATTTGGCAAGCGCCAAATATGTTGTTTTGAAAAGGAGAGACCTGAGACAGAGGGAGAGAAATAGAGGGAGTGAGAGAGAGAAAGAGGGAGTGGGAGAGAGAGAGGAGGGGGGTAGGAGGGAGAGGGAGAGGGAGAGGGCATGGGAGGGAGAAACCTAAGAGAGAGAGAGGGAGAGAGGGTGGGAGGGAGACACTTGAGAGAAGGAGAGGCATTCAAAGTAGGAGAGAGGGGGTGGGAGGCAAGGAGGCCTGATAGAGAGGGATTGTGAGAGAGGGCATTGGAGTGACACCGATTAGTGTAGGTAGCATGGGAAGGAGTGAAACCCAAGAGAGACAGACTTGAGAGGGAAAGAATTTATTCAGTTATATGGTGGGGGGAAGACCCGAGAGAGGGAGTGGCAGACAGAGGGAGTGAGAGAGAGGAGGGAGTGGGAGAGAGAGAGAGAGAGAGGGAGGGAGTGAGAGAGAGAGGGAGGGAGTGAGGGAGAGGGCGTGGGAGGGAGAAACCTAAGAGAGATAGAGAGGGAGAGACGGTTGGAGGGAAACACATGAGAGAAGGAGAGGGAGTCAAATTGGGAGAGAGGGGGTGGGAAGGAGAGACCTAAAAAATCAGGGTGGGAGGTATGTGAGGCCTAACAGAAAGGGATTGTGAGAGAGGGCATTGGAGTGACATTGATTAGTGTATGTAGCATGTGAGGGAGTGAGACCCAAGAGAGACAGACTTGAGAGGGAAAGAATTTATTCATTTATATGGTGGGGGGGAAGACCTACGAGAGGGAGTGGGAGAGAGATAGATGGAATGAGAGAGAGAGGGGGAGGGAGGGGGCATGGGAGGGAGAAACCTAAGAGAGAGAGAGGGAGACACCTGAGAGAATGAGAGGGAGTCAAAGTGGGAGAGAGGGGGTGGGAAGGAGAGACCTAAGAAAGTAGGGTGGGAGGTAAGTGAGGCCTGACAGAGAGGGATTGTGAGAGAGGGCATTGGAGTGACATTGATTAGTGTAGGTAGCATGGGAGGGAGTGAGACCCAACAGAGACAGACTTGAGAGGGAAAAAATTTATTCAACTATATGGTGGGGGGAGAAGACCTGAGAGAGGGAGTGGAGAGAGGGAGGAGAGAGGAGGGAGAGAGAGGGGGAGGGAGACTGAGAGAGAGAGAGAGAGGGGGAGGGAGAGGGGCATGGGAGGGAGAAACCAAGATATGGAGATACCTAAGAAGGAGAGGGAGTAAAGGGAGAGAGGGGGTGGGAAGGTGAGACCTGAGTGGGTGGAAGAGGTCTCATGATTATGAGAGGGACTGAGGACACTGACAGTGGTGGGTAGCATGTGAGGGAGTGAGACCCAAGAGAGACAGACTTGAGAGGGAAATAATTTATTTAGTTATATGGTGGGGGGGAGACCCGAGAGAGGGAGTGGGACCCTTAAACCATGAACCCTATACCATTAACTCTTAAACCCTAATCCATCAACCCCCATACCCTCTTAATCCCTCAACCCTTAAACCCTAATCCCTTAACCCCTCTACAATCTTAATCCCTCAACCCTTAACCTTCAACCCTCAACCCTTAAACCCTAATCCCTCAACCCCTATACCCTCTTAATACCTCAACCCTCAACCCT
>CM021101.1:148275778-148360399 GCA_007115665.2 Sequoiadendron giganteum | reverse complement strand
GGGGGGGGGGGGGTGTGGGTCTCAAAAACGCAGGTTTTAACCATGAGAGGTTGCCAAGCTCTCACAACATTTTTGGCCAATGTACAAGGCCAATTAATATAATTGAACCTTCTGATCTTTAGGCTCTGCTAATCCTAGGTGGGTGCACCTATGTGTATGTTGCAGATTTGAAATATATTTCCTACTCAATCAATCTATTCACAATGGCAATTGGAAGTGAATAGATAGAATCATGACTAATACTCCTACTGCATAAAAGAAATAAATTTGAATATGTTGTTTATTACAAATTTTATCATCTGGATTTTGATAGATTAGTGCCTTCTATCCACATGGGCAATGGAGTGAAAAATCAAAAACTATATGTGTTCCCCTCTTTGGCTTAACTCTAGTTGTTAGGCACTTTGAAAATTCTATGAATGGCATAAAACTTCACTAAATTTATGACTTGCATAAAATGTGCTAGAATTTTTCTTCACCTGGTTCTTCTTTAACTATCCAAAATAAATCCTTAAATCATTGTGACTTATTGAAAGAATTTAATTCTGACTTGCAGACACCAATCAATTAAATCACACAAAATGGGAATTGTATACACCTAAAAATGGTCTGGAGCATCCGATTAATTAAATACAAATTATTTAATTAATTATTCTAATTTCCTCTACTATTGAATAAATTTAAATATTTATTTAATATAGTTCACATTCACTTTCTTCATAAATTCTTCTAAAATCTCGTCTTAATTAAATAAACAAAATTAAATACTTTGTTCGATTTAATTATCATTCTCCTATTTCAATATATCACATCATTTCTAAATTAATTAAATAAAGATCAAAACACTTTATTAATTAATTGTCGTTATTCTTCTATTTGATTTAATAAACAACTATCTTATAGTTCGTTTTATTAAATTATTTATCTCTCCTTTATTAATTCAAATAAATCAAAATATTTGAATTGTTGCACAAAGAATATTCCAATCTATATTCTCTCAAAAATGAATTAGATTTCCTATGTCTAAACCATGTCTAAATTTGTCACAATTAATGCTTTGAAACTTCACGGGAAGTTTTGGAGACAAATTGGAGACAAATTTGGAATTTGATCTCTCGATTCTCTTCCATAAATCCTTCCTCTTCTCTTGCCTGGTGTTTTCATGGGTAGAGACAACCTCCCTCTTTCTCTCAATCTCCTCCATCTCTTACCATTCAATTCTCCAGATTGAATCCAAGCCTTTCAAAGCTTTCCCTATGCATTTCTACAACCAAGAAATCTATAAATACAGCCTCATTCAACCAAGAAAAGGATCCAGATAATCAAGCTTTTGCACTCTTACTCTGCAGGAATCCAGACATCAAGTATCAAGCATCAACATTCAAGCAATTCAACAATCAAGCTTCACATCAATGACTATCTCCTATAGCTGCAAATTATCTGTTTCATGTCTATATCATACTAGTTTAAATTGATTTATCATTTAGTATTGCATTTTAATATCATCTCATTCTTCGGATAGTCATTTTAACAATCATAGTGCTTAACAATCTGAGAGCAATAGTGGTTTAATAAATCTTTGAGGATAGAGAACAATAGGATGATTTCATTTGATTACTGCCTTTGATTTAGTTCAAACTGAGTTATCTTTGATATAATGTCTTATTAAGAAGTGTATTATATTATTTACCTTATTCCACACTTACAATTTGGCACCCACCGTGGGGCATTAACCCCATTTTATCAAAATTTCAATTTTTTTTGGAAAGTGTTATGTAGGTTTACACAGCGTGATTTATTTTAGCGCTTTCATTAAAAGTTTCGGCGCTTCCGGTCCCTATTCCAGTGCTTTCATAGTTTCGGCACTTCCGGTTGCTGTTCTAGCGCATCGGGTGTTTTAGCACTTCTATGACAAACTTCGGTGCTTCGGTAGACTGTTTCGACATTTTCGGGTTTTAGCGCATTTGGTCACTATTCTAGCGCTTTGGTTCCATATTCCGGCACTTTTGTAAAAACAGTCTAGATTCGATGCTTCTGCGGCCAGATTGTATTTATTTTTCAAAGTTGGGATAAAATTGACCAATCTAGGATAGTCATTTCAAAGTTGGAATAAAATTAATCAATCTAGGATAGTCACTTTCTTGTTTTTCTTAAAGAAAATCTATCAATCCTAGGATAGTCACCACATTTTTACAATAGAAGTTAAAAAGAACATCATGATTTCAGTGAAGCAACACCTTCACTTAGATTAAGAATCTTTCTTTTTGGGCTTAAAACAGAACAAATCTATATGTTGTGCTTGTAGTGATTAGGCTTATGCTCTCCCCTTAACTGGGTGACCAAAGTGCCAGATTCACTTTTCTTTTATGTCATTTATGCTTTATTAAATCCTTTAGCAGGCCTGCTGTAGTGGGAAAAAGTACTCACCCTACGGGAACGACCTAAGTGGGAACAACCAAAGCTAGGTTATCCAACCCACTATAATAAAAATGCAATTTGTTGATGAAAGTCCAAATTGACAGTAGTAGGCAAGATAACCATCCCCGAAATCTTTGTTCTAAAGATTGGGAGGTCTCCTGAGGGAGTTTATCTATTTGCCACACCAAACAGAACCCCACCTATGAACCATAAAGTAGTTGCTCGCTAAGTCAGTATCCATACATTGTCATACTCACAGTGCAAGGGGAGGGAAGAATCTGCCCCCAAGACACTCACCATATAATTACCAAGGATTGTTTGCTCAAGGGATTCGGTATCTACGTCCATCACTTTGACTATGCACCTAGCAACGACAAAAACACGGGCATCCTCTACGTGGTGACACGGCTGTGTGAGTCAACATAATTGCAAGATGTGGGCTATGAGTATAATGATGACCTACTTGTAAGTGTGAGTTTGTTTGATTTGTATACAATTGTTAAAATAACCCGTCAAAATCAATAAAGATCATTCGTTATTTTTGAATATACACAATCTTTTCAGTTTTAAAACACTTATTCAAAATTGCTTGCCACATTTTCACAAATTCATTTAAATCAGATTTAAAGATTATCCTGAAAACGTCAAGTCAAGACAATCAGAAAATTCATGTTGCGAAATTGGAAGTCCACCACATTTGTCAAGATGAAAATCAAAGTTATAAAGCCCAAACAACCTCTCAGTTATAGAAATAAATTGAGAAGACAAAGTTTTCTCTATCAAAATTGGAAACTCCTTTTACAACATAGAACATTCATTCACCGTTATCACAATTTCGCTAGGGGTCACTCTTTAGACTACGCGGTAGAACCGCTCTATTCACGAGCCTTCTTTCAAAGAAGGGCTCTCACACAATTTCACAACCATAGTCAATAGATTCATCCTTCTTATCTTTCGCAATCTCTCATACAGTATGCCACAAGACCCGATCAAATTTTATAGTAGAAAGTCTTAAAAAGTCCTGTTTTTAGCATTCTGGAAAACCTATTTCAGCGCCTTGGGTCACTGTTCTACCGCTTTTGTGAAATAACACTTTCGGGCTCTGTTTTAGTGCTTACAGTCGTTATTTTAGAGCTTCTGGTAAAATAGCGCTTCTGTCACTTTTTACAGCGCTTCTGGTCTCTGTTTTAGCACTTCTGGGAAGTAGCGTTTATATCATTTTCTCTAGCACTTTCGGGCACTGTTTTGGCGCTTCTGGTCATTTAGTGCTTCGATCATCTGTTTTAGCTCTTCTGGACTCTGTTCCAGCGCTTCTGGGAAATAGTGCTTCTAGTCTCTGTTTTAGTGCTTTTAAAATAGAGAGTTTAAAATTTTAACCAGTCTATCACTCTGTCATTTTATCAACATTTTCATCAGAATCAAGATTTCTTCTATCAAAATCACTGTCTAGGAACCAAAGTCAGAAAGGTTTATACAAATTTCCAAACTTATCAACTGAAACAAGATCTTGCAAATCATAAGTGTCAAAATCAAATACACAATCAATTACTATACTAAAGTTTCTCTATCAAGATACTATCATCCTTCATCACGAAACAAAGTATAGCGATTAACTTTTTTAAATATTGTCTCATTAATAAGGTAAGACATCTTATTCAAATTTATTTAAAAGGGTTCACATTGACACTATCCTGCACATAAGATCAAAACTTCAGAAGAAAGGGGAAAAGTTTGTATGCCAATCTTAACTAGATCCCAAAAATAGAGATTCTTAGAACAAGAAGTCTTAAAATCACAAGAAATGGCTGAGGAAAATCCTTGGAATAATCTGAACCGCAATGAAAAGAATGAAATAACTCCGAAAGATATCGAAGCGGCTCAATAGGATCCAAAGTTTCACATACTTATGGAGAAAATTCTAGAGCAAGACATGGAAAAATATCTTTTAATGTTAGTTGAATCAGGGGCAAAACTTCCAAAAGATTTTGATGTAAACCATTTGAAAGATACACCAAAAACGAATGAAATTGAGATACCACAACCTACACCAACAATAGATCCGATTGCCGCTTTAACATCACAGATGCAACTGTTACAATAGAAAATACAAGATATGATGTAAGGGACTACCAAGAGGTATGCGGTAGAGGACATTTGTCCTTATCCATTTGACGCAACAGTTGGTTTGCTACCCTTTCCAAGACATTGCGAATTGCTAAAGTACGATAAGTACAATGGACGAACAGATCCAATAGATCATGTATGGGAATTTAAAATGACGAGTCTTGAGTTTGCTCAAGAAGAGACTTATTTGATGAGGTTATTCACAAGGAGTTTGGGAGGAGCATGTATGGAATGGTTTTCAAAACTACAACCTGGTATCAAAACATTTGAGGAACTTGTTAACAAGTTTATCTCTCAATATTAATTCAACATCCAAAATGAATTTACTATCAAGGATCTCTACAACTTAAAGCAAAACAAAGGAGAAACATTCTTGTCTTTTCTCCAAAGATGGCAATGATTGTTCACTAGGTATCGTCGATCTATTCCAGAGGAAGAAAAGATGGAATTATTCATTGAGAACTTGACAGATGAAATGAGCTATAGGCTAGAATTACAATGTCCACCCACCTTCGAAAAATTCATAGAAAATGGTCTTAATATTGAGGAAGCATTAATAAAACGGGGAGTTATCAAACATTACAATGAAAAATCAAATAACTACTCCAATCAACACTCAAACAATGATAAACCAAAAATTTGGCAAAAAAATCACAACACAAATGAAACAACAAGCGATTCACAAAATGTCAAACCAATTTTCAACTTGACTGCATCTTCTTCAAACAATCAAAATAGTGACCAAAGAGTCAAGTCAAATACCATGCAGAACAACGAACACGCAAACACACTACCATATCAAAAACCATCAAATCGACGAAGGTTCACACCTTTAGGTCAATCAATGGAATCAGCAATGAAGGAACTAGTTACCAGAGGCCTTCTCACTGCACGTGAAGCTAGGTTCTGGGATCCAAAAGTCAAACCATCATGGTGGAATGATGCTAATTATTGCAACTATCATAATAACAAGGGTCATAAGACAAATGACTGTATGGAATTGAAACATGCAATACAAGATTTGGTAGATAGCAACAAAGTTTATGTGGAAGGACCTCAAAATAACAATGATCATTTGGCCTTCAAAGATCCTTTGCCCAATTATGACAAAGGTGCATCATCTTCAAACAGCAAAGGAAATTATGCTAATCATGTCTATGACACAACAATCCTATGTCTATCTGAAGTCAAACATGATCATGTAGTTAGCAATAACATTACTGAGAACAAAACCAACACCATTACCTCTTTGGATTTACTTCCAAGTGTGCAAAACTTTGATAATCAAATAAATGTCTTAAAAATAAGAAAAAATCAAGAACATCAATCTGCCAATGCACTAACTAGGGGACAATCAAAAGTAATGTTGAAGGGAATTGGCTCCACACATGCGGTTCCACCTCCATCACATTATGATGTTATCAATCAAATGCAAAACACCCCTCGAGAAAATCAAGAACATCAATAGGCAAATGTCATGACTAGGGGGCAAGCCAAGGTAGTATTAAAAGGAGTGGGATCTCAACGCGCGGTTACACTTCAATCTCATTATAATATTATCGATCAATTGCAAAATATCCCCACACAAATATCAATATTGGAGCTTCTTAAGTTGTCACCATCACATAAGGAATTTCTTGAATAAGCATTAGTTGCCACAACTGTGCCAAAGAATCTGGATGTTTGTCAATTCCAAGCTATGGTGGGACATCTGACTACCCTGCATTGTCTGGCATTCTCTGAACAGGATGATGTCTCATTAAATCATCTGCATAACATCGCATTGCATATTGAAGTATGTATCCATAATCATCACGTTAAAAGGGTTCTAATAGATGGGGGAGCTGGTCTGAACATTTGCACCCTAAAATTAGTCCGTGCACTAGGATATTCTGACGACACTATTGATGCTCGACGGAAAATGACCATCAAAGCATATGATGAGGAGGAAAGATCATCCCAAGGTTTAATTGCTTTACCCATTCAAGTGGGACCCATGATCAAGCATATAGCATATCAAGTTTTAGAAAGGGATTTGACATACAACATACTCCTAGGACGAACCTGGATTCATGAAATGCAAGCCGTACTATCTACATACGATCAATGCTTGAAGTTTCCAGTGAACAGACAAGAGGTGACAATAACTGCTGATTATAATCATCCACAACATTGTGACACATTAAGAATATCTCAAGACACCTTTGTCCCTCACAACAGAGAAGCTTCAAGCTCATCATCATCCAAGAACGAGCAAAGTCCAAGCATCACTACCAAGTGGGTACAAGAGAAAGGTAAAGAAAAGGAAACAAGTCATGTTGAAACAAACATTCCAAGTACACAAACTTCTCTATCAGACAACTTTTAGAAGCAAGTTCAGTTGATCGATAAGGGAATGGGATAGTACTCAATGGAGCAATCGCTTAACTTATCACAGTTAATGCCATCTCCTAGGAAATATGGTCAACCATCAATGATCAAACCTCCGACATCTTTATCTAGCATAGCTCTTCAAAATACATTTGTCAAATCTGGAAGCATAGCGGAAGAAATAGACAATGAAACAATCCTAGGTTGGCTTTACAAGGATGAAGAAGCATCAACATCTGAAATCAGTGTCAAAAATGTTCGCATCAACACAGACAAGTATGGAAAAGGAAAAGCTATTCTTGAAAAGATGGGTTATGAAGGACAAGGGCCTGTGGGATTAAGAAAAGAGGGAATCTCAGAACCTATCACACCTCTCACTCTCCACACAAAAGAAAAGCCAAGACTAGGATATTCTGAGGAAGAGAAACAGGAACTCAGGGAGAAGGTTGCAGAAAGAATTCTTCAACTAAGAGATTGCTCTGAAACATATTCCAATGAGTATGAATGGGATTCATTATCTGATGTATCTTTTACAGATATTCATTGTGATATCATCCAACAATATACACCCACACGTGAGGAGGGCCAAGGCTTTGGGTCTAGTCCAATCATGGGAGAATCACTAATTTTCGATGACTCTAGTGAGGACGAACAGAATTTGAGTGAACTAGACTATCTGGAAGAAAGTACCATCATCGATCTTGATATCCCAAATGAAAATTATGATGATACTACTGTCCTTACCCTTACTTCCATTGACCAAAATCAATCTGACGATACCATGCCATTCATCCACCCAGAACTTATTGATTGGGAACCTATCGAACCTTTGACTATACCAAAATTTGCAAATGATGATGCCATCATGCATTACCTATGTCATACTGATCCTGATACAAATTCTATCCATACTACTCATAACAGTACGACTCAGCAGGAGGGTGTCAAATCTTCCAGTTGCAAAATTAACAGCAGGGAAAATAGATCTAATGGTGAAAACCATTATATGGTAGCATTAGATATGGAAAAAATAAAAATAAAGAACACATCCAATGGTGAAAACCTTTCTAAGGCACTAAAGGATGGAAGATTTGACACTCTCCCAGAACACTATCATGAGCGATCATCAGTTCTGGTCGAACCTACACAATCAGTGGATATTGGCACAAAAGAGAAGGCAAAAATTCTACATCTAGTGGAATCCATAAAAGAAGAAGAAAGACCAACATTCATCCAATTCTTCAAAACAAGAAGCATCAACTTTTCTTGGTCATATTCTGATATATCGGGTTTAGATCCCAAACTTCTTATGCATCATTTGTCTTTGCCAGCAGGAATCAGGCATGTTAAGCAAAAATTAAGAAAAATGCACCCCCACATTGCATTAATGGTCAAAATCGAGCTAAAGAAATTACTAGATGCTGGATTCATACAGTCTATAGATTATGTTGAATGGATATAAAATCTTGTGCCTATTTCCAAGCCGGACAATAGCATCAGAATCTGCACAGATTTCAGGGACCTCAATAAAGCATGCTCGAAGGATGATTTTCCACTTCCAAATATAGACATCATTGTGGAATTGACAGCAGGGCATGCCATGTTATCAATCATGGACAGTTTCTCTGGGTACAATCAAATAAGAATAGCTCTAGAAGATTAGGAAAATACGGCTTTTACATGTCCATGGGGAACTTTCTATTGGAATGTCATGCCATTTGGTTTAAAGAATGCAGGAGCGACTTATCAAAGAGCAATGATGATGATTTTCCATGAAATGATGCACACTTTCATGGAAGATTATGTCGATGATATCTTAGCAAAATCTACTACTAGGGATGGACATTTGTATATCCTAGATAAAATCTTCACGCGGATGGAAAAATTTAATGTCAGGCTAAACCCTAAGAAGTGTGTCTTCGGGGTTACATCAGCAAAGCTGCTAGGGTACATTGTATCAGAAAAGGGCATTGAAGTGGATCTAGGAAAAGTCAAAGCTATAATGGAGATGCCACCTCCTAGAAACATCAACGAACTCTTATCACTACAAGGATGCCTTCAATCAATCAGAAGGTTCATCTCCCAGCTAGCGGACAAAAGTGACCCCTTCAATCATCTATTGCATAAACACATAATTTTCATGTGGGATGAGAAGTGTGAAGTGACATTCAATCAGATCAAACAATATCTAATGTCACCACTAGTTCTCATGCCACCAACAGAAGGAAGACCCCTTATATTATATTTTGCTACAACTGATATCTCATTGGGGGCACTCTTAGCACAAGAGGATAATCAAGGAAAAGAGAAAGCCATCTACTACATCAGTAGAACTTTAAATGGCTATGAAATAAACTATACATTTATAGAAAAGTCTTGCTTAGTAGTGGTGTTTGCTACTCAAAAGTTGAGACACTACATGATGGCTCATACAATTAGATTAATTGCAAAGATTGATCCTTTGAAGTATCTACTAAGTAAAGTTGCCTTAATAGGTAGACTAGCAAAATGGGTTATGCTCCTAAGTGAATTTGACATTCAATATGTTGAAAGAAAGGAAATCAAGGGACAAGTAATCGTTGAATAGCTAGCTGAAGCTCCTCTACCAGATAATCACCCAATGACAATGGAATTTCCAGATGCAAACATTATGACAGCTATGCCTCAACAATGGATTCTCTATTTTGATGGATCATGTACACAACAAGGATCAGGAGCAGGAATCTTGTTCATCTCCCCCCACGGACACACAACTCTGAAGTCATATAGACTCATGTTTCAATGTACAAATAATGTGGTGAAATATGAAGCATTGATTATTGGGGTCAACACGGCTATTTGATGGAAAATCAGGGACTTACAGGTGTATGGAGACTCTCAACTAGTCATTTATTAAGTGAATGATGAATATCAAACCAAGGATGAAAAGTTGATGCCATACAAACAACAAATAGATTATCTGAAATAGTCTTTTGAAAATATCAAGTTTGATCAGATTCCAAGAGCAGAGAATAAAGCTGTAGACGCCATGGCTACGATTGCTTCACTACTGCAATTACTTGAGAAACGTGTTTGTTATGAGTTTATGGTAGAACCAGTGTCCTGTCCTTCCATTATCAATCAGAATCCACTACCATATGCCATATCGAAACCATTGAACCCTCTATCTACGAAAAAACCTATGCTTACCTGAAAGATGATATTCTTCCTCCCTATCTTTCCAGAAATAAAAAATGCAACTTTATCCGTCAATCCGCCCGACCTACATTAATCACAGATATCCTTTATCGTTGAGGTCTTGATGGTACCCACCTCTGATGTCTAGAATGTGATGAATCTGAAACAGCCTTACGAGAAGTTCACAAAGGTATTTGTGGTACTCACTCGAGTGGAATGACTTTGGCTAAGAAACTCCTTCGTTTAGGTTATTATTGGCCGAGCATGGAAAAAGAATCATATCAATTTGTAAATAAATGTCACAAATTTCAAGTTCACAGCAATTTGATTCACGCACCGGCACAAGAACTGCATCCTTTTACATCAACATGGCCTTTCTGTCAATGGGGCCTAGATCTGGTAGGCAAAATACATCCATCTTCATCTAATGAACACAAGTTCATTATCATAGCTACAGAATACTTCATGAAGTGGATAGAGGCAGTCCCTCTTACTACCATCATTGGGAACAGATCTCCTCATTCATCTTGAACTACATAATATGTCGGTATGGTATCCCTCAATCTATTATCACTAATAATGGATGACCTTTCAAGAATCAAGATGTTCAAGAGCTATGTGATAAGTTCCACATCCAACATCATTTTTCAACACCGTACTATCCTCAAGGGAACGGCCAAGCAGAGGCCTCAAACAAAACCATACTCAAAATTCTCAAAAAGATGGTCAACGATGTTGCACATGATTGGCATGTTCAACTCAACCCTGCACTATGGGCCTACAGAACAAGCATCAGAACACCAATGGGAGCTACACTATTTATGTCGGTATATGGATCAGAAACCATATTGCCCATTGAAGTTGAAATTCCATCCCTTCGTGTATCACTCAAAGATATCATTTCAGATGAAGACTATAGGGTGTCTAGGTTGCAAGAATTGGAGTTGCTGGATGAGCATCGTCAACAAGTTGTTAATCATCTAACAGCTTATCAACAGAGGATGTCAAGGAGTTACAATCACAAGGTAAAACCAAGAGTCTTTCAGGTTGGTGACTTGGTACTAAAGGAAAATCTGAGGAATCAGCAGGACAGGGAGAAGAAAGGCAGATTTGAGCCTAACTGGCTTGGTCCGTTTGTTGTCATATCAGTGTATGGATCAAGAGCATCCAGCTATCAACACCAGAAGGGGATCTGTTTGATGAACCTATCAACAGTATTCATCTTAGAAAATTCTATGCTTAAAGTCTCCTAGTGCATGGGGAAAATTCTAAAAATTGTTTCCTTGGTGAAAACCTAGCAAACAGGCATCTTGGCAAACACAAAAGCACTAAAAAAAAAAAATACAAAATACAAAAAAAGGGAAAAATAGGAAAAATACAAAGGGTGTAATCAAAGCATGTGGTGAAAACCTGGAAACAAGCATCATATGTGATTCTAAGATCAGCTTTCCCATCTATTTGGATATATGTCAGGATCATTCATCTGAGGGTTAGTATCAATTCATATCATATCATTCATCTGGCCATCATTACATCCACTATCAAGTCATGTCACATCATCAACATATAACTCCATAGCTTGGGGGAAACATCTAGATATCTAGGGGTAATCCAAATGTATCAATTGCATCTGATAGTAGAAAACCAAAAATAGAGATCAAAGCGCAATTTCAATCATTGTTAGGAGAATCAACCATCTGTATCATATCGAAAATCCAAAAACATGTCAAAAAGGTGAGTTTGAAAAAGCAACTTTCACAAAAACATAGATTTGTGTCAGTCAAACTACGCGGTCTCTATGTGTGTAGCGTAGGCAAGGCTAATCTTAAATCAGCCTCCGAGACCCCTAAGATAGGTTGGTAGGTTAGGTCTTTGGTCAAAATCTTGAAAATCCAAAAACATGTCAAAATCGGGATGGATGATCTAAAATTTGATAAATGAATGAAACACTCTCAGTGAACAATGGATAAATTATAATTTTGATTATCATTTCTTTGGAGTAACTCAATGATGTATTGAACTAGAGGAAACAAGGAAAAAGAATGATATTTTTATTGTCTGATATATGTGCGATAATCATATAAATGTGTGAATTTTCGAGGGATGTGCTATGCAAATGTATCACTGATGACATTCAGAATTCACAGACTCAAATGATAATCTTTGCCTGTTTACACAATGAATGCTCAGGTCATCTCAGTTCAATTATACCTCGATGCTTGTGTTCGATTGCAATATCAAAAATCATGAAAGAAGTACTCACGTCATCATTGGATTAACACAACCATTGACGCTTGTATTCACTTTCAACATATAATAAAGCTCTATGATGATACCAAGCACAAAAGAGAAAATATTGTTAAAATGACATGTTTTGCATATAGCTGCATGTTAAAATTAGATTGCATCCATCATCATTTATTATCTGCAGAGTATTTGTTGCATAGAGGATTCCAATCAATGATTATCTAATCTACAAAAGAGACTGAGTATACTTGACATATAGCATCCATCATAAAGATCATCATTCATCATTATCATATTTGAAAATAAAGCAAGCATTTATCCAACTATCCATACATGTTATCACATCACATCACATCTATATATCATATATTCTACACCATACATACATCATTGCATCATTGCATTAAAATAAAACATCATATACATCATCACATTTAGGTTTAAATCATCACAAAATCATATAAATAAAAGCATCCATTACATAGAAATCAAAAACCCATCGACATATCATATCAAAATGCATCTCATATGTATATCATCAAGTGTCAAGTATATAATGAAGTCATAAAAATACATCATCGTACAAGAAGGTACATCATAAAATACATCAATGAGGATAACATGGCATCTATGACCTACTACTGCCAGAATGAGCCGATCCAGCAGGACCTGTACCACCACCACCCCCAGACGGACCCAAATCTCTGAGATCTCTGCGTGGAGGTTGTGTCACCCCCTCACTAACTATCCGTGTGTGTGTCCATCCAGCTCTCGACGGGGCATAAATAACTCAGAACTCGGCAGGAACTACATCATGATAACAACCTTTATAAAACTCTACCTCTCGGATAGCCTGCAGAACCTCTCTCATGTAATCACCTATAGAGGTGCCATCGGCCAATCTCTGGAGGGTATCTGCTATCTCCTGTGCCCTCTCGGCAATTTGCCATGCACTGTGTCTCTCGGCTGTCAGGGTATCGACCTACGTTTGAATGGCAGCTAACTGCCCCTATACCTATGCCAAGGGCTGTGCGTGAGTTTGTGCCTGTGCCTCCATCTGTGTCTGGGTCTGCACAAGCATTCCCCGAGCCTATACCAACCACCCCTGTAGTGTTTGAACCTGTGCCTGCAACATCTAGACCTGTGCCTAAAGTCCAGCCATCTATCTCTACTGCCCTACTGCTGGCACTGTCACTGCCTGCCTCTTATGAGGCCTACTAGAGGAAGGTGCACTGTGAATATCTAGACCTGGTTCTTTGTATCCTCCACTCCCACCATCACTATCCCCACTGCTACTACTATCCTCATTGTCTGCACTACTGCTCTCTGAGCTCTCATCTGCTGGGATATCACCCTCTACCCCGGTGACATCCTCTGTCGTATCCTCCTCTACTGGTAATGGTGCGGGCTCATCAGGAATGGTGAGGCGAGGAGGGGGAACAAAAGCCAAAAATGCCGCGTACTCCTCTATCACGGGTGCAACTGCAATATCTCTCTGCATGTCCTAAGCGGATGGATGTAGTGCTTTGTAACCCTCTACTACAATGTCATATGATAATGTGGGGCCCCAATCTAGAATATCCATTCGTCGTCGTGCATAGTGGGCTACCCCCTGTGGCATGCACTGAACAATGTCATACTATCTATAAACCCAATGCAGCAAAAATCTCTCAATCACAAACGGAGTCTGACCAATAAGGTACATGGAGTCACAAAGAAACCCCAACACTGCACCATCCTCCTCCCACTCCTCACAGTCAAGGTAGGGGCGCCATATCACTGTCTCTGTATCATCAAAAACTCATCTCCAGTGCTCTAATTTTCCCATCTAGGCCTATGTGAATCAACCACTGTATCTAAAAACATATGGCCTTCCAGCTGGTCTATCTGTAATGGGAAATGGCCAACAAATGGCTAAGTGCTCCCAAACCCATATATGTAACAGCATCTCCCCTGCGGATATACTGTGTGCACCTAGGTACATAATGGAATGAAGATCATGATAGAGATGTGCTAACATGCACATCCCCCACGCATATCTGGTACCATGTACCAACATGCTCTCCAGTGTCCTGCCCCAGCCAATAAGAAATCCCTTTGACCTGCGATCAAGGCAAAGGAATCCTCCAATAAATCTAGCTAGCACTATTGGTAGTGTCGCATAAGAGTCTGCGATCCTCTGCCATCGAATTCTCAGACCCTCTATATCCTGATCCTGAAATACTCGACAGAGAGCATCTCTGCTACTGGTCCCATGAGAGTCATATGTAACTATCTCCCCCATGAATGGAATGCACAATATACACCACACATCCTCTGGTGTGACTGTCATCTCGCCAGTGGGTAAATGAAAGGTGTTGTGGTCGCTATGCCACCTCTTAGCTAGTGCGGTCAACAAACCCCAATTAATCCTAATTTGGGGCATTTCAAGTAAACTCGTCAGGCCACACTGGCCTATCACCTGGAGCTCATCAGGTGTCAAATGTGGTATCAAATCAGTCATCTGCAGAAACCTCTCTCACATCTGGAGAGTACCCAGGTCCTCCTATAATCATAATGAAAAATCCACAATGAGTGAACTATGTCAAGAATTAAATGTCATTCTACTATCAAGTCTGTTTCAAAAACTTTGGTATGAATTTTTGATCAAAATTCATAGGCAAACATCCAACCTCAACTATCATGAGGTTCATCAAACCATTATCTAGATCTCGCCTATCATGAGATTTATCAGATAATTGAATCATGTCCTCGCCTATCATGAGGATCATCAAAAAATAAGATTTCTTGTCGCCTATCATGAGAGTTAGTCTTATTTACTTTACTCTAAATCCAACATCAAGAATGTGGATTGTCAATCATACCAATCAAAAGAATGGACATGATCGAAATTGACCAAATCAAATTTCACTAAGTCAAAATCTTCAATTCTGACATGGAAGCGCTAAAACAAGCTTCCAAAGCGCTAAATCCCAAAAGTGCTATTTTATCATCCAAAAGCGCTAAATCAGGGACCAAAAGCGCTAAAACCATGAAGGCGCTATTTCAGCACTTCGAAGCGCTAAAAAACTCAACGCGTTACTTTTCCGCATCAAAGTGCCACTTTACCAGAAGCGCTAGAACAGACCTTCAAAGCACTAATCCGCTGACTCAAAGCGTTGAAAATCTCAAAGCGCTAGAATCCGACTTCAGGGCGCTACTTCTTGAATCCTAAGCGCTAATTCACTGAAAGCACTATTTTATCAACTGGAAGCGCTAGAGTTTTAAATGCAAGCGCTAAAACTCAAAAGCGCTACATCAGAATGTAAGCGCTATAGCACGGCTTCAAAGCGCTAAAAGACACCTAGACACACCTAAGACCTAAAAAGCATAAAAAACAAAAGTTCATGAATTACGAGGAGGTCAAGGGGTACATATCGAAGGTCCATACCAGGTGGCCGTCTATGACGTCGAACGCACTCGAATCGGTGAGTGTGGTAAGGAATCGACATCTTGCTCTAGCTGGCAGAAATGTCTCTATCACTAGGAAATTTGAACTCAAAAAGCAAATAATGAATTGAAAATGACCTTTTAGCACTATTTATAATTTTTGAAAGGTATTTTTGGGGTATTTTTATAACATTTTGATTAATTTTATCCATGAAATTAATTAAAATTCATCATAGGACTCATTTCTTCATCATTTTATCGGGAGATAAATTATTTCATCATCGAAACACAATAAATCATCAGAAAATCAAAAAAATTGAAAAAAAAAATTCTAAAAATCATCAAATCATTTATTTATCTCCCGAGGGGGCATATTATCATCAAATCATCTGAAAATCATGTCTGTGGCACACAAATTACCATCATCTGAAAATCATGTCTGGGGCACACGAATTAAAATCATTTGAAAATCAAATGTCTGAGGCATGTCTGGGGCATACGAAATTATTTTATTATCATCGATCCTGGCAGTAGCGGCAAAATATTTCTTCGAATCAACGTATAAACACATCATTTCGAAGAGGGACAAAACGTATACACCTAAAAATCGTCTGGAGCATTAGATTAATTAAATATGAATTATTTAATTCATTATTTTAATTTCTTCTACTATTGAATAAATTTAAATATTTATTCAATATAGTTCACATTCACTTTCTTCATAAATTCTTCTAAAATCTTATCTTAATTAAATAAACAAAATTAAATACTTTGTTTGATTTAATTATCATTCTCCTATTTCAATCTATCACATCATTTCTAAATTAATTAAATAAAGATCAAAACACTTTATTAATTAATTTCCGTTATTCTTCTATTTGATTTAATAAACAACTATCTTATAGTTCGTTTTATTAAATTATTTATCTCTCCTTTATTAATTCAAATAAATCAAAATATTTGAATTGTTGCACAAAGAATATTCCAATCTATATTCTCTCAAAAATGAATTAGATTTCCTATGTCTAAACCATGTCTAAATTTGTCACAATTAATGCTTTGAAACTTCACGGGAAGTTTTGGAGACAAATTGGAGACAAATTTGGAATTTGATCTCTCGATTCTCTTCCATAAATCCTTCCTCTTCTCTTGCCTGGTGTTTTCATGGGTAGAGACAATCTCCATCTTTCTCTCAATATCCTCCATCTCTCACCATTCAATTCTCCAGATTGAATCCAAGCCTTTCAAAGCTTTCCCTATGCATTTTTACAACCAGAAAATCTATAAATAAAGCCTCATTGAACCAAGAAAAGGATTCAGATAATCAAGCTTTTGCACTCTTACTCTGCAGGAATCCAGACATCAAGTATCAAGCATCAACATTCAAGCAATTCAACAATCAAGCTTCACATCAATGACTGCCTCCTGTAGCTGCAAATTATCTGTTTCATGTCTATATCATACTAGTTTAAATTGATTTATCATTTAGCATTGCATTTTAATATCATCTCGTTCTTTGGATAGTCATTTTAACAATCATAGTGCTTAACAATCTGAGAGCAATAGTGGTTTAATAAATCTTTGAGGATAGAGAACAATAGGATGATTTCATTTGATTACTGCCTTTGATTAAACGCCATTCTACTATCAAGTCTATTTCAAAAACTTTGGTATGAATTTTCAATCAAAATTCATAGGCGAACATCCAACCTCAACTATCATGAGGTTCATCAAACCATTATCTAGATCTCGCCTATCATGAGATTTATCAAATAATTGAATCATGTCCTCGCCTATCATGAGGATCATCAAGAAATAAGATTTCTTCTCACCTATCATGAGAGTTAGTCTTATTTACTTTACTCTAAATCCAGCATCAAGAATGTGGATTGTCAATCATACCAATCAGAAGAATGGACATGATCGAAATTGATGAAATCAAATTTCACTAAGTCAAAATCTTCAATTTTAACATGGAAGTGCTAAAATAGGCTTCCAAAGCGCTAAATCCCAAAAGTGCTATTTTATCATCCAAAAGTGCTAAATCAGGGACCAAAAGCACTAAAACCATGAAGACGCTATTTCAGCACTCCGAAGTGCTAAAACAGGCTTCAGAAGCACTAAAAAACTCAACACGCTACTTTTCTGCATCAAAGCGCTAAAACAAGCCATTAAAGCGCCACTTTACTAGAAGCACTAGAACAGACCTTCAAAGTGCTAATCCATCGACTCAAAGCGTTGAAAAATCTCAAAGCACTAGAATCCGACTTCAGGGCGCTACTTCTTGACTCCTAAGCGCTAATTCGCTGAAAGCGCTATTTTATCGACTGGAAGCGCTAGAGTTTTAAATGCAAGTGCTAAAACTCAAAAGCACTAGAATACCTACCAAAAGCGCTACATCGAAATGTAAGCGCTACAGCATGGCTTCAAAGTGCTAAAAATTAAATGATGAGATGAATGATATGCACATGATAGGTAAATGATATGATGCAATATAATATGGATAATGATTATGATAAAATAAATGGTACCTAATAATGATAACGTCGATAATTATAATGAATATGATGAAAAATGATGTGAAGAATGGAAATGCACCAATGTAATTGAGATGATAATATGAAAATGAAAAATGAGATTTAAAATGATGAAATATGAAAATGATAAATGAGATTTAAAATGATGAAATATGAAAATGATAAATAAAATGAGATGCAATAAATGTCCAATTGTACTCAATCAACATCTTAAAATATATATGAATTATTTCAAACCTCTAAAAATCTATCATACATCCTTAAATGCAAATCTAAATGAATCATGCAAACCTAAAATGCCAAACTGAATCATTCCATGAGCCAATTTTGCACGTAATTTCATCATTGAGCCTTTTGATATGTTGAAAGTTAGTACAAGCATCAAAGGGGATATTAGCACCAATGATGACCTGAGTATTACTTCCATGATGTTTGATGTAGCATGTTAATACAAGCATTGAGGTATAATTGAACCAAGATGGCCTGAGTATTTCTTGCATAAACAAACAAAACTTAACCATTTTCCTATGTAAATCTTGAAATGTCATCAATGATACATTGTACAGCATGTCCCATGACAAATTTGCACAATACTAGTGATTAGCTTACAAACAACAATCAAATAAAAATCATACTCCTTCCTTGTGATCCTAGTTCAGTATATCATTGAACCACTCAAAATATATGATGTCATCAAATGTCAAAACAAAAATTCAACTTATGATTTAGGTTTGCCATTCATTTTATTCAGATTAAGATCATCCAATTTGTTCATTTTTTTGTCAAACATTCATTTAAACCCAATTTGAGTGGATAATTTGTTTGTTCTGATATTCTGATACATAACATGTGTTGTCGTTTGTCTGCCAAAAAGGTCCAAAAAGTGAACTGCCCCCAATTATCTTGCACTTTGACTTCTGATTAGACACAAACTATTGCTAAGGATGTGATGGCTAGGCAGGTATGTGATGCTAATGAAAGATGGATATGAATAAGGCGAAATGCATCCTAATAGATGAGAGAGCCAACCAAATCACAAATAGTGCCTATTTACCAGGTTTTCACCATTTCTTTTTATTGCACTTTTTTTGATTTTATGATTTTTTTGTTGTTACCAAGACACCTGTTTGCCAGGTTTTCATCAAGGCAATGATTTATTTTTTTATTTTATTTTTTGTATTTTTCTCTTTTTAATTTTTTTGCATTTATGTCAAAAGGATGCCTATTTACCAGGTTTTCACGCTGATGACAATTTTTCTTTAGGACATTTTCTAGTTTTTATGAATTTTTATACTGTTGTTTATATTTTTAGACATAAAACTTCTTCACGTGGATGATGTTGGTTGGATCTTCAAGCATGTCCCCTTCTGATGTTGATAACTGATATGCCCCTAATCCATATTTTGCAATGATGACGAATGGGCTCTGCCAATTAGGCTTGAAACTTCCTTTCTTTTCTAGATCTTTTTGATTACGATGGTTTTCTTTGAGAGCTAAATCACCCACTTGAAAATCTCATTGTTTGAATCTGTGATTGTAACTGCGGGACATAACCTTTTGATACCCCTTTAAATGATTAGTTGCACTTTTTCATTGTTCATCAAGTAGCTCCAACTCTTGTAATATTGATACTCTATAATCGTCATCATTTATGAGCCCCTTCAATGATACTCGAAGCGAGGGAATCTCAACTTCCAACGGAAAAATAGCTTATGTCCATAAACCAAAGCATATGGGGTAGCACCTGTTGGCGTGCGAATACTTGTTATGTATGCCCACAATACTGGATTTAATTGGACATTCCAATCATGACAGACATCATTCACTCTTTTATTCATAATTGTTTTGTTTGAAGCCTCTACTTGGCCATTTCCCTGTGGATAATAAGGATTAGAGAACTTGTGTTGGATGTGAAGTATTTGACAAAGTTCATCAACATCCTGATTTTTAAAAGGTCTTCCATTATCTATAATAATGGAGTTGGGAATGCCATATTGACATATGATATAGTTCAAAATGAATGATGAGATTTTTTTGTCGGTAACAGTTGTTAAAGGAACAACTTCAATCCACTTAGTAAATTACTCAATGGCTATGATAATGAACTTGTTTCCATTTGATTATGATGGATGTATCTTGCCAATCAGATCCAATCCCCACTGATAAAAAGGCCATGTTGTTGTGAAGGGTTGCAATTCGTGAGCAGTAGCATGAATGAGATTCCCATGAATCTAACATTTCAAACATTTTTTCACAAAGATGAATGATTCTTTCTCCATGGTCGACCAATAGTAACCCATTCTAACAAGTTTATTTTCCAAGGTTAATCCACTTGAATGAGTCCCACAAATGCCACCATGTATCTCTTGTAAGGCCTTTTTTGAATCATCATATTCGAGACATCAAAGGAGAGTACCATCAAGACCATGTCGGTACAAGATGTCAGCAATTAGGGTGTACCGGGAAGATTGACGTATGAAATTTATTTTCTAATTTCTAGAAAAATCTAGGGGAAAAGTGGTATCTTTTAGATAAGCATAGATTTGGCCATACAAGGGAGAATCAGAACTAGTTAGGTGACAAATGATTTGGGTTTTTGGATTATCATATGCGAGAGAAAACAATTGTTCCACAAGGAAATTGTATCGTGCTTGGTTCTCTATCAACTGGAGTAGTGATGCAATTGTATCCATGGTGTTTGCAGCTTTATTATCAGTACGTGGAATTTGTGTGAACTTGATATCAACAAAACATTTCTTGAAATCTTCCACCATTTTTTTGTAAGGCATTAACTTGTAATCTTTATTTTCATATTCATCATTGATATGATTTATAACAAGTTGTGAATCACCAAAAACTTGCAATTATGTGATTCTTCAGTCTAATGCAATTCTCATTCAAATTAACAGTGCCTCATACTCAGCCATGTTATTTGTGCAAGGAAACATAGCCGATAATATTTTGGAATTGTATCTCCTTGAGGTGTGATGAGAATAATTCATGCCCCAAAACCATGTTGAGTATAGGATCCATCAAAATAAAGTTCCCATGACTACTTAATAGTTTTTGTGAATACATCAGCGTCAAGAAAATCAATGTGTATTGGGTGTTCTTCTTGCATTGGTGCCTCTGCCAACTAGTCTTCTATTACCTGTCCTTTGATAGCCTTCTGATCCACATAATGAATTTCAAACTCACTTAGGATCATGACCCATTTAGCCAATCTACTAGTTAAGGTTGCCTTACTTAGAAGATATTTTAAAGGATCAATCTTAGCCACAAGCTTTATTGTATGAGCTAACATATAGTGTCGTAACTTTTGAGAAGTAAACACTACTACCAAGCAAGATTTTTTAATGAAGGTGTAATTTAGTTCATGGCTCGTCAATGTTCTATTGATGTAATATATTTCCCATTCTTTTCCTATTTTGTCTTCTTGTGCCAATAATGCTCCTAAGGATACTTCTATGGCAAAAATATACAATATGAGCGGCTCACCTTACACAGGTGGAATCAACACTGGTGGACTCATTAGATAATGTTTTATTTGATCAAACACTACTTCACACCTGTCCTCCCATATAAATGGAACATTATTATGTAAGAGATGAGTGAATGGTAAACTCTTATCTACCAGTAGCACAATTAATCTCCTGATGGACTGCAACCGTCCTTGTAAAGAGCGTAGTTGATTGATGTTCCTTGGTGGTGGCATATAGAGTATTGCTTGTACCTTTTCTGGATCCACCTCAATTCCCTTTTCTGACACAATATAACCTAGAAGCTTTCCATATTTCACCCCAAAGACACATTTCTTGGGATTTAGTCTAACTTTGAATTTTTCCATTCTATCAAAAATTTTAGATAAGATATCTAAATGTCCTTCTCTTGTGTTTGATTTGGCTAAAATATTATCGACGTAATCCTCCATGAATTTGTGCATCATATCATGAAAAATGGTAGTCATTGCCCATTGATAAGTAGCTTTGGCTTTCTTGAGTCCAAACGGTATTACATTCCAACAATAGGTACCCCAAGGACATGTGAATGTTTTTTTATCCTGATCTTTAGGCCAATCATTATCTGTTTGTATCCCAAAAATCCATCCATTAGTGAATACATATCATGTTCAATAGTCAAATCCACAATCATATCTATGTTTGGTAGAGGGAAATCATCTTTAGGACATGCCTTATTTAAATCCCTGAAATTTGTGCAAATTTTGATTCTTCCATCTGGCTTTCATATGGGCATGATATTAGAGATCCATTTTGCATAGTCTATAGATCGAATAAATCCAACATCTAACAACTTCTTTAACTCCTCTTTGACTAATAATTCGACATGTGGATGCATTTTTCTGAGTTTCTGCTTCATAGGTTTTGCCCCTGGCATGATGGATAAATGATGCATGATGAGATCTAGATCCAATCCACACATATTTGCAAATGACCATGCAAAGTTGATTTGATTATTCTTGATAAATTTTGTGAATCCTGGGATCTCCTCTTATGTTAGTGATGCTACAAGTTGCAAGACTTTGGGCTGTTCCACAGTACCTAAATTGATCGCTGATGTTGGTTCTATTAAAATAGAAGACCTTTCCTGATAGTGCTTAGGGAGAGTGTCAAGTTTCCCATATTCTAGTGCCTTTAAAAAATTTTCACCATCAGATACACTTTTTATTTTTCTCTTTTCATGATCTAATACTACCTTTGTTAGGTTTTCACCATTAGATATTTTTTTTATGTTGTTAATTTTGTAGCTGAGAAACTTGGCACTTTCTTGTCTGAGATTTTGATCCTGTGATTCACTGGTGGAACCCATTTCTGGTTTGGATGAACAAAGAAATTTTACAATGGTTATGTCACGAGGAAAATTTGGGATATCGATTGGTGCAATTTGTTCCCAATCAATGAGTTCGGGATGGACCAAGGGAAATGGATCATCGGGTTGGGTAAGGTCACTGGTCGTTAATTTCATGATGCTATCATCATTTTCGTTATGGGGAAGATCTACGATGGTATCCTCTTGTTGATGATTTGTCTTGCTTTGAATTGAATTGTCCTCACTTGAGTCATGATCACTTATTATAACATAGTCAAGCGAAGGCCTTGACCTTTCCCCTTGTGTGAATGTGGGTGTATATTTTTGTACAACATCTACCTATTTATCCTTCCACAATATATCATCAAAAATGGTGTCCCATTCATACTCATTGGAGTCAATGTCAGAATTGCTTTCTTGTATCCTAAGAATTGTTTCGGCTAATTCCTCATTGGATTCTCTTTGTACTACTTCTTCCTTTGTATCTTCACCATATCCTAGCCTAGTTTTATCTTTTGGGTGCATTGTTTTTAGTCGGATAGGTTCAACAATACCCTCTTTTCTTTTGCCTAGAGGGCCATTCCCTTCACAACCCATTTTTTGCATTATTGTATAACCCTTTCCATATTCCTCTGTGGGTAATTTGACATGTTGTATTGATTCATATTCATCTTTATAGAGCCAATCAAGGATAGCTCTATCTTCCATTTCATTTTCTTGAGTATCTGCCTTGATAAATCTTCCATCAAACTTGGTGATGGGAACTGAAGTTGGTGTGCTTGATTTGGAAATTGTTGTAGCCTATTGTATGGATGTTCATGGCTAACCATGGGATCTTGGAGACATGGTTAGGTTAGAGAGACATCAAGAATATTCTCCCACCTCATCATCTTTGAATTTTAGCTTGGTGCCAAAATTACATATCATTTCCCTTGCTTTTTCACTGTGTTTAGAAGTAGAAATAGCCAAATCCTCTCTATTATGTGGGACAAATGTGTCTTGAGTTGCTCTAAGGTTAGAGAAATTCTAATTGCTAATGTGTTCTATTGGTATTGTTACTTCATGTCCAACATATGGAAGCTTAAAGCATTGATGATAAGTAGACGAAACTACTTGCATCTCATGGATCCATGGGTGACCCAAGAGTATGTTATAGGATAGATCTTGATCCAGAACCTGAAAAAATCTATTCTTCACAACAGGTCCCACTCTGATTGGTAACATGATGAGGCCTTTGAAAGCTCTTTCCTCATCATCGTATGTTTTGATTGTAATTTTCCTTTGTGCATCTATAGATTCTTTTGAATAACCAAAAGCAAGGACCAATTTTAAAGTACAAATGTTTAATCTGGCTCCCCCATCTATTAGGATACATCTAATTCGGGCTTAATGGACCATGACCTCTCGATAAAGCGATGAATTATGGGGATGGGTCATAGATGAGTCATCCTTTTCAGTAAAGGATAAACATTTGGGTGAGGAAAAATTTCCCACCATGGCTTGAAATTTATTGATATCCAGATTAGGAGACACAGTTGTGTCATTGAGTGCCTTTTCCAGAATGTCCTTATGTGTTGGTGATATTTTGAGGAGCTCCAAGATTGAAATTTGGGCCGATGTTTTTCATAGTTGATCGACCAAATTGTATTGACTTGGAGGGGGAATTTCTACCTTAGAAGAACTTCTTTTTACAATGGTTTTGGCCTGTACCCTTGTTGTAGCATTGACCTCTCAATATTATTTCTTTCCTTTGATTCTAATAGCATTGATTTGTTGATCGTCAGTATAAATATGATTGATAATGGTTTCATAGACATGATTCACATTCTTTCCTTTGTCACCCAAAAATTCCCCTTTCTGATAATTAGGGAGAGGATCCTTGAATGCCTGATGATCATCATTGGAATTATGTCCCTCAACTATTATGGTACGGTTATGAATCAAATCCCGAATGAGATTCTTTCATCCTTGGCAATCATTTGTCTTATGACCTTTCCATCTATGATAATCGCAAAAGTGTGAGCCAGTCCACGATGGTGGTTTAACTCAAGGCTCATAATCTCTTTTTGGTGGCAATGTAATAGCGTTATGATTCAATAGTTCTTTAAGAATGGATTCTGAAGAATGGGCCAAGGGAGTAAAACTCCATCAATTCGAGAAAAAATTAGATCTGGGAACATATGAATTTTGATTATTGCCAAGATTATTACCGAAATTTTTGGTCACATTTCCTTGGTTAGAATTATTGCTACTTTGAACCCCTAATACATTGAGAATGGTGGCCTTTACATTCATGTTGTTAGCATCTACCACCCCATCATTCACAACATTTTTATTTTGAGTCCAAAATCATGACTTGTCGTTGTTGTTGCTATTGTTTTTGTTGTTGTTGTTGTTGTTTGAATTTGGAATTTCTTTATCAAGCTTTAAAACTCCCCACTTGACCAAGGCTCCTTCAATGGCGATCGCATTCTCAATCAAATTTTCAAATGTTTGAGAACGATGAAGATTTATCCAATAACTCATCTCTCGATTCAGGTCGTTGATAAAGATTTCCATCTTTTCCTTCTCAAGAACAAGATGGGAATATTTGGCAAACAACCTTCTCCACATTTGTAAGAATGTTGTGAAAGGTTCCCCAATCTTTTGGTTTACCTTACATAAATCAAGGATGGTTATCTAGTGTTGTATATTATAGGAGTATTTCGATATGAACTTATTTATTAACTCCTCAAATGTTCTGGTGGGGGGATTAATCTTGGAAAACCACTCCATGGATTGTCCACCTAGACTTTGTGGAAATAATAACATTAAGTAGGTATCCTCATGAGCAAATTTAAGCTCATGTTTCAGAAATCTCTCTAGTGGTCAATGGGATCCGTTTTCCCATTATATTTATCAAACTTTGGGATCTCACAATGTTTTGGAAAAGGAATCATGATAAGGCTCCTATCAAATGGATATGGGAAGATATCTTCCAATACGTACTTATTTGTTGTACCCCTTGTATTTCCTTTATTTTCCCTTGTAATTCTTTTATCTTTTGAGTAAGAGCACTAAAATCATTAAGGGGGGCTTCAGGATCCTCTCTAATCCCTAATGTGTCAAAATCAGAAGGTAGCTTAGCTCCTTGATTAGCTAATGAAAGGAAATATATTTCCTTGTTTTTTTCCAAAACTCTATCCATGAGAGTATGGAATTAAGGATCTTGTTCTGCTTCTTGAAGCATTTCTTTTGTTATCTCATCATTATTAGGATTATTCCCAGTGCGAAGTCTATGAAAAGGATTTTCCTCCTTATCACCATGATTGTTTTTAACACCCATATTGCTTAATGTACTTTCCCTCTTGTCTCCTTTTATGTTCTTTTGAGATCTTGTGACAACAGGCATAAGATTTTTGCCAAATTTCCACTAACTTTGATAAAAAAAATTAAGTAGTGCAATTTTGATGGATATCCAAGTCAAAATAGAATGAAGATTCTATTGATATGACTTAATGAAATTTCTAATATTTAGCTCATGATTCCCTGATTGAAAGGATGATAATCATGTTGGTGGGAATAAAACTAAAAATCAAAAATAAAGATGATGTTGCACTTTATGAGGTTTGATCGTAGTTTTGTAAAAATAAGAATTTTTGATAAATGCCTAATGTTCTTAAGCTCTCTATCGCAGAACTTGATTGGGATGAGTAGAATACAATTTTTTTTGTTGGGGGATGAAAGAGGAATGAATAGGCTTACTGTGATTATGCCTTTGAGAAAGAACTCTTCTTTGAAATAAATCTTGTGAATATAATGGATCTAAGGAAAAATCGTCAGTAAAACCTCTAACAAAGTTGTGATATCGGTGAATAAAACTTTTGTGTTCAAGAAATTTTTTGACTTTGGTATAAAAATTTCCTCCTTTTCAATAGCTTCTTATAACTGGGAGACTTATTTGGCTTCCTAATCTTCTTCTCTAGGGACTTCTTGGAAAAATTTGCAGACTTCTAGCCCCTGAGCATAGAAAAAGACTAGACTGAATGGAAGATTTTTGGGGTTTACAAAATTACCTAGGTTTAGAATACATGTGCACTAAAATAGTCAAGAGATACGCTAAAAGACCCAAGCTATGCACTAGACTATTGCACGTATGCGCTAAAATAGAGCACATATGCGCTAAAATAAAGCACGTATGTGCTAAAATGGAGCATGAATGCGTTGAAACAGAGCACAGATGCGCTAAAATAGACCATGAATGCACTGAAACAAAGCACAAATGTGATAAAACAGAGAAAAAATGTGCTAAACTATCCAATTACTGCATTGAATAGACATATTTTGATAATTTGATGTTTTGGATGGTCTTTATCTATTTTAAATTTAGAAAAACATGACATATAGTGGAAAGAAGTTGTTTGCAAATCCTAAAATCTAAACAAAGAGTGTATTTTCTTGATATTTTCACAGGTATTGAACAAGATAAGCACTTCAAATAGACTCACTCTTATTTGTCAAAAATGTCATCATAGGAATCATAGGCCACATCTTAAAATTTTGTCGACTCACACAGCCCTGTCACCCTCTAAAGGGTACCTATTTTTTTTTCTTTTCCAGGTGCATACTCAAGGTTAGATTTCTTGATCCCCTAAGTAAACAATCCGTGGCAATTATATGGTGAGTGTCTTGGGGGCATATTCTTCCCTCCCCTTGCACTGTGATTAATATGATGTTTGGATACTGACACGGTTGGCTTTCTACACTATGGTTTGTAGTAAGGGTATCCATTTGGCGTGGAAATAGATGAACTCCCTTAGGAGAGCTCCCAATCTTAAACAAATATTTTGGGGATGGTTATCTTGCTCACTTCCATTGAATATGGGTTTCCCCAAAGTTCACTTTTGATTAGAGTGGGTTAGAAAACCTGGCTTTGGTTGTTCCCACTTAAGTCGTTCCTGTAGGATGAGTACTTTTTTCCACCATGGCAGGCCTTCTAAAGGTTTTAATAAAAGATGAAATGCATAAAATGAAAAGGGTAAGTCTGGTGTTTTGGTCACCTAGTGAAGGGCAGAGCATAAACCTATTACCCAACAATCACAACAAACAAATGGTTCAATTTTAAATTCAAATGAAAATTTTCAACACTGAGTGAAGATGTTGCTTCACAAAAAATATTGGATTCATTTTAACCAAGTAAAAATAACATTTGGTGACTACCCTAGGATTGGTTAATTTCATGTTTAAGTGTTTATCCTAGGATTTCTTCATTTTACTTTAAAATAGAAAAGAAAAATCTTTGTCTGTAGATGGTGTCAAAATCAGGATTATTTTGTTTACACCCCCTATATGCGCTAAAAGAATTGGTAAATGCACTAAAACAGTTAACGAATGAGCTAAATTAGAAAACAAGGATGCGCTAAAATAATCATCCAATGCACTAAAAGAACTAGTAAATACACTAAAGTTTTTAGCATATGCGTTAAAGTAGTCCTCGCATGCGCTAAAACAGAGCTCGTATGTGCTAATCTGCAACTCGTATGCGCTAAACCATTGTTCCAGTTCATCACCTATAAGAAAATATGCAATAAAAATATTAAAAACGGGGCAAGGCCCCACATTGGGCATCAAAAATGTGTGTGAGAATGTGTGGATCAACTAATAATAAAAACTAACAAACCAATGAAACATTAAATCAAAGGAAACTAATTAAAAGTAAAACAAACTCTAACAGAAGCTCCTTCAAAAGCATTCCATTATCCTCTATCTCCAAGGATCTGTTGTAGGTTGCTGGCTCTTAGTTGGTGTATGCAGTAGTTTTGGCAGAATGACAACTTAGGAGAATAAGTTTATACAATATGCATGTCCATTTCTAAATGATTGAAGCTATGATATGAAACTAAGATGCTATGCTTAAGAAAATAGATTTCTCAATGCTGGATAAAATGCAACTATAATCCTCACGCTAAATTCACAAAATCTAGGATCTTTTTCAACTCACAAGAGGGTTGTATTTATAGATTTTTGGAGGCAAGAATCTAGTTGCCAAAGATCAACAGTCAAAATTCAAACTTGTCAAGATGAATGGTGAGAGATTCTGGAGGTTGAGAGAAAGATGAAAGGTTGAGAGAAATATGGAAGAATGTTTTCAACCCACAAAACCATCCCCATTCAAAAATGGAGACAAATTGTCATTTGTCATTTCATTTATGGAAATTGGTTGAAAGTTGAGAATAATTCTCAATTAAATAAATAAATTTATTTAATTTCATGTGACTTGGATTTTAGAATCTTCCATAATCAAATAATTAATATTTAATTATGTGAGGGGTGAAAAAGATGTGTAATTAAATATTTACAATATTTAATTGTGAGAGGTGAGGCAAAAAGTGTTAACAATATTAAATTTAAATATGGAGTGAAGGATGAGTTTTGAGGAATATTCCATTATTTGAATTTAAACATTCAAACTTAGAATAGTATGATAATTAAATAAATAAATTATGACATTCATTTAATTAATTAAGAGGAAGATAGTAATAATTAAATAAAATTATATATTTAATTAAGTTAGAAGAAATTAGAAAGGTGAACGATATAAATAAATAATTAAATTTATTTATATGTAGACGACTTAAGAATATTAATTAAATAATTCATATTTAATTAATTAACAGGCTTGATTAATTGTGACCATTTTTAGATGTATACAACACCAGAGATTGAAATCTTTAGTCAGATTGTTTTGTTCTGCTATCAACTCTCTGCTTGTACTTGTCTAAGTGGTTCCTAGCAGAGTCAGAACCGGTACTATTTGGCTATTTTGCTGAGTTAGTGGAGTTGTGCACATGCCTCCTTGATATTGGTTATGTTGGTAGGAAGGTATGCCATTTTGATAACTTTGATAGGTTGGTCTCTGAGGAGCAGCCTAGTTGCGCTTGATACTAGTCACTTCATTTTTTAAGTTCTCCAACATTTCTTTTAGTTCACTCATCTCATCCTTCAGAGCACCAGATGTAGAAGCAACATTTTTTGGCACACTTGGATATGTGTACATAGAAGACAACGGCGTGGCTGTGCTAGTAGATGGCATCTTCTGATTAGAAGCTGATACTTTAGGGAATATCAACATAATGGGTCAAGGTAGAAATTTTTTGGCATTGATCAGATTGTTCTCTGCCTTCACCGCTATCTTGTAAGCATCTGGTAATGTGGTTTTTCCAAGCGATTGAATCATCATGGAAATTTTGGCGTTGATGGGATTTAAGTAAGACAAAAATGCTAGCTTAGATGATAGTCGGATGGCATTATGGATTCTCTACCAGGTTGTATGGAATTGGGCGTTGAAATCTATCATGGCTTCAGATGGGGCCCACTTTATTGTTGATATTTGGTGATATAGCGAAGTCCTATGTTCGTCATTAGAAAATCTTTCATAAAAGACATCCCCAAGCTCATTCCAAGTACTGATAGTATTGGCTAGCAGAGTGCAATACCAATCTAGCGCTCTTCCTCTAAAAGAAGTTGCAAGCAATCTCAATGCTATGTTTTCATTTGTTACTCCGTGCACTAGACACACATCCGTGACATCTTGGAAATGTTTGGATTGTGTTCTTGAGCCATCTCTGGTAAAATTTGGAATAGCTTTAAGAGTAGAGAACGGGATAGGGGCCCATACAATAGGTGCTACTAGGAAACAAGGGGACTTTCGATGTCCCAAGTCACATAATTTTGGTTTGCAATCAACATTATGGTTGGGATCCGATGATCCTTCTAGGAAAGTTTAGGAATGCGCTATTACCAGCAGGGATACTAACAAGCCAAGTTTATTTGTGGTATGCGGCCTAGTAATGGGCCAATGAATTACACACCCTTTTGATTTGGTATTTTTAAGGGTCCCATCGGTTGTGCTAGGAAAAAAAATGTTTGATGCCAAAAATTAGCAAGGTAACAACCCTTTGTGGGAAATTTAGTTTTAGGGGGGACCTATTGCACCAAACTGAGTGACTTATGGATTTTAAAGAAGTTGGTTTTTTCTATAACTGGGATTTTGAATGGGAAAAGGAAGAACATATAAAATAAAATATCTAGCTAAGGTGATGCACCAATATTTAGATGTAAGGCATGGTAAATCTATTATGTGGATACAATTTTAAGGGTTTGTTTTGGTAATTTTTTGTGTTCTAGAATTACAAAATAAAGATAGAAGCCTGAATGATTCACTAGATGACATAAAATAACTTTCATATGCATTTACTAGAAAGAAGATTCAAAGACATGATCTAAACAAACAAATGTTTATTAAATTTATAGAATTCTATAAATGAGGCATCTAGTACAATATTGGCATAGTAAAACTTATCTAATATCCAAGAAAATAGAGAGGTCGAACAATGGCACAGTCTGTGAGTTATTTACAATAATCTAATAAAGAAATGAAAGTCATGGTTCTTCTACCAGTTCTTCTATCAAAATACAAACTCCTTCGAAACAAGAATTAGTATTTATAGTGAAAACCCATCTCGATGAGCTAGTAACAGGAAAGATTCCCCGATCATAAGCAATGATGCATTTGCAATGTTTTTCCCTTTGCAATTGCAACCGAAAATATTTGAGCCATGAATGAGGACGTCCAAGAGCCAGATGCATCACCTACAAATGATGGTAGTGGTCCCAATAGATCAAACCGTTGACACGTGCAATTCACTCATGGTGGTAGTTACAGAACATGGTAGCTGGTGATAGGTTGTAGCTTGCTTCAGCTTTCCTTTGTGATGCAGTCTCTAGAAGATTACGTGGAGAGCGGTCAGGGATGAAATTCATCCTTCCCCTTAGGCGATGAAAAAATTGCACTGTGAAGACACGTGGAGGTCTCCAAATATACTACGTTGAAGGTTGGGGCTACCAAGATTTGTGCGCGGATCGATGCTACATGGCATGTGGTTGGGGCCCAAAAGGAGAGCAATGCAAAGAGGCACAAAAAATTGTGTATGACTAACACGTGGAAGCATGGTGCAAGATTTTGAAAAGTGAGAGAAAGAAATCTTGCAACGAGCATTTGGTTGGCAAGTGGCAACATTCGCATAAGCTTCTTGTGAAAGGAGCCTAATATTTCTTTTTTCAAAGGAGAGTGCGGTCGGTACTTAAGAAAAATAAACTCACCTGAAGGGAGCTTGTGAATTTTATGTTCACAAAACTTAGGGAGAAGTATACAATGCAAAGATTAAAATATGGGTCCCAAATAGTAGGCTTGATGAGGTACCCATGTACATAATAATCTCTCAATGATAAAAAAGGAGAAAACCTAGTGGGAAAAAATTTCTTCCCATGAGAGGGTGAATGAAAGTCTAAGTAATCCCCCCATAAGTGATTTGCCTCACCCCCAAGAGAGACCAAAGATGAACATGCTTGCTCTCAATGAAGGGTTTGGTGAATATATTTGCAACTTGATCTACTATAGGACACTATCATAAATCAATGACCTACTCTTGATACAACTCCCAGAGAAAATGCATATGGATCTCAATGTGTTTGGTTCGTTGATGATGGACTGAGTTCTTCAATATTTGGATGGCACTCTAGTTCTTACAATAGATGACTGATGGATTCTAAAAGGTGATTCCAAGTTTAGTGAGGATATTCTGAAGCCAAATAGCCTTAGTGGCAACATTGACAGCTCCTTGATACTCAACCTCATCTGAAGAAAATGTAATGGCATAATGCTTCTTGCTTTGCCAAAAAATGGGACCAAAACCATAGTGAAAACTGTAGCCAGATGTGGACTTGCAATCATCAATATCACTAGCCCAATTAGAATCTATGTATCCAAGTAAGTCTAAACGTATGCATGTTGCATAATGAATCCCATGTTGATGAGTTCCCTGGATATAGTGCAAGATGTGTTTGGTAGCTTTCCAATAAAGCTGATGTGGGTTCATGAAGCACAAAATAATGCTAACTGCAAGATGTAGACCTTTGGATCTAAGTGGCTTCTGGAGAACCCAATGGAGAGAAGAAAGGAGTCTATTTTGCATACCAATCTTGTGGAGTTTGTTTGAGGCCATAAAGAGACTTCCTTAGTTTGTAAACCATTGAAGAATCTTGAATGAATCCTTGTGGATGCTCCATGTAAATTTATTCGTGTAGATCTTCATGAAGAAATGCACTCTTCACATCAATTTTATGTACAACCCAACCATGAGTTGTAGAACTAGCGAGTAGTAAGCAAATGGAGCTCATTTTGGCAACAAGGGCAAAGGTCTTAGTGTATTTAATACCTAGTACTTGAGAGAAACCTTTGGCCACAAGTCGTTCTTTATACTTGTCAACTAAGCCATCTGCTACAAATTTGGTTTGATAGATCCACTTACACCGAACGAGCTTTCTTCCCTTAGGAAGTGGAACAAGATACCATGTTTTATTTTTCATTAAAGATTTATACTCTTCCTCCATTACGAAATCCCACTTAGCAATACCAAAAGCTTCATGAAAGGATTGTGGATCTGAAGTTGTGGTGATGTAGGAATGTCGAATTTCATCATGTTGTGACCGAGTCCTCCTTGTATTTGAAGGATCCCTAATAAGATTTCCTCCAAACTCAAGTGTTTGATGATCCCAATGAGGCATGGTAGGGGATGGAAGAGGAGATTCTGAACTCTTTGAAGAGGAAGATGAAATCTCATGATCAACTCGATGACTAGAGGAAGTTGGAGGAAAATCCTTAATATCATAATCCTCTAAATCCACTATGGAGGAAGGAATAGTGGAGGATGAGCTAGAGGATATTTTCTCAAAATGCACACTACGCTCAATGAAGAGATCATGTGTTGTACAATCTATTAGCTGATATCCTTTGACACCATCATGGTAACCAACAAAGATGCAAGGCCAACTTTGAGTTTCCAAGGCCTTGCGCTTCTCTTAAGGAATATGTCCCCAAGATGGGGAGACAAAAACTCTAAAGTGCCCCACAATAGGTTCCCTACTAGACCAAGATTTGAAGGGAATTATGCCCTTTAATTTCTTATGTGGAACTTTGTTCTAAATGTGACTAGCACAGTTGATATCTTTTTTCCAATATGTAGGTGCAAGGGAGCGACTGTGGATCATGCACAACCTACCATCTCTTTTAGGGACCTATTTTTCCTCTCAAATACACTATTGTGTTGTGGTGTGTAGGCAACAGTATGTTGAAGATCAATCCTTGTAAGAGTATAGAATTTCTCAAATTAAGGGTTCACATATTCTTTGCTATTATCAGTGTGGTGAAATTTGACACACTTTCCAAATTGTTTTCCAGCATGAGCCTTAAACTCTTGAAATCTATCAAAGACCTCTCATTTTTTTTGAAGAAAGAAGACACGTGTATCGGGAATAGTCATCAATGAAGGTGAGAAAATAAAGAGCCTTATTGAAGATAAGGATGGAAAAGGAACTACCAAGTCACTATGAACCAATTCAAGGACTTCTTAAGCCCTCCAAGCCTTCCCTTTGTCAAAATTTTCCTTAGGATGTTTTCCCAAGACACAACTTGAACATGCACCATTAGAAAAATTGATTTGTGGAAAAAACGTTACCATATTCTATATGTTGAGTTGTTGAAGATAGCGGTAGTTGAGATGGCCAAACCGTTCATGCCATAGTTTTCTCATAAAAATTTGAATGGGTGAGCAATGCGGCGAAATGTGAATCAAGTACAAAATGAGAGAAATCATACAAGCGAGACTCATGATTGGCCTTACCAACTGCAAGGAGTGCATTATCTTCAAGATTCCAAATGCTAACAAAATCTGGAGTGGATTCAACTTTTCTACCATTCTGAGTGATTTGGTAGATAGAGAGAAGGTTGGCTGATAGATCAGGCATGCATAGGACATCCTCAAATGTACCATTTTTAGTATCAATTTAACCCTTCCCAATTACATCCACTAGAGAGTAAACCGTGATGAGAATGTGGGGCACAAAACAAGGCTCCAACAAAGAAAATTGTTCTTTAATAGAAACCATGTGATGTGATGCACCTGAGTCAAGAATCCACTCTTTTGAAGGATTAGTAATAGAAACAAGTGAATGTGCCTTCCATTTACCTAATTTTGAAGGAGTAAAGGATTGTTGAGCAACAGAAGAAGGCAGATTAATGTTTTTCTTTCTAAGAAGATTCTTTAACTCATCGATCTACTTTTTATGACAAGAATGTTCCTAATGACCAAGCTTCTTGTAGTAGCTACAAGTTGGCCTTGCCTTATTTTTAAAATACCCCTTTGAAGAGAAGGAGTTGGAGTAAAATTTTATTGTAGAAGATTATTATGTTTGATCTCTTTGTGACTAATTCTTGAACTACTTTTATTCGTTTTTCAGTTTTTTGTGATTCTTTTTACCCTTTGGTTGACCAACCATCAAAGCTTGTGAGTGTGAAGGGTTGAGAAGACCCATTGAAAGAAGCTTACCTTGTTCTTGCATCAACATTTTAGAAAATGATTCAAAAGGTGTAGTGAATGTAGATCCCATTGTCAACGTATGAGTGTGAAAGCTAGAAACAAAAGATGAAAATTCAAGTCCAAGTTTGTTTAGACTGTTATACACAAGTTGAATGTCCATCTTCTCTAAGCCGCATGATTTATATTGTGATCTAAGTTCATTTACCTTTGCTACATAATCTTGGATGTTATCAAAAGACTTTGGATCAAGACTCATTTATTCGTTGTCAATTTTATAACCACAAACTTCATCAGTTGTACCATAGAGAGTTTTAAATTTTTCCCACGAATCATGTGAATCTTTACATGTGTCAATCTGAAACATTATATCAAGAGAAACAAAACTTCTTAGACAACCAAGAGCTTTTGTATGTTTAAACATCCATAATATTTTTTCCTTATATCATTAGGGGGTTCAGTTACCCTCTTCTCAACATAAGGTCTATATCCTAGTCACATTAAGGCATTCCATGCATTTTGATGCCATGTGTTTTAGTTGTAAGGCACAAGAAATATAAACTTAAATGTACCCATAATGAAGTAAAAACATAGCACAAATTATGAGAGATGTTCGAGCACAAAGTCAACAATAGAACCCCCCTCTCTTTACTCAATCAAAGAACCCTCCCCCCAAAAAAAATGATTTGGCACTTTATATTTAGTGCAGTTACAAATTTTTGGATTTCAATCTTTTTACAAATCCTCAAGAAATGAGCATGTGTTGAAATTATAAATTTGATACACTTTCATGGAAAATAAACAGCACCAATGTGAACTACATGAAAAATCATGCACTTTCAAAAAAAAAAATCAACTCAATATAAAATTGTATGCAAAAGTTATGTAGCTTTGAAGTTTGCAAAATGAGAACGGTGAGGAGTCCTCCCTGAGAATCAACAATTTCTGAAAAATTTGTATGCCAAAGTCTGAAACTATCTTCACCAATGTGTAGAGCACGAAAAATTAGCCCAAAAAAAATGCACTGAAATCGAGGATTTTGAACCCAAGTTATGAGCTTTCAAAGATGGCCTTGACAAATCAACACATCAACGAAGAGCAGGTGAAACTTTTCTTCAAAAAAATCCACCAAATTTAGTAGAACTGTCGCTTGTATGTTCACCAGATAGTTTAGAACACTGCCAAATTTAATAGACCTCCAAACAAAATTAGCAATCTACCAATTCAATTGTTTGCTAAAATCTCCTCCAGATTTAATGGCCTTAAGATTTTAGAGTTTTTTACTAAAAAATATGAATAAATATTATTAAAAAAATAATAAAAACCATCAGGAAAGTGTTGACGGATTTTAAAAATATATATAATTTTTTAATATAGAAATTTTAAATAAAGATCAAAATGTCAGCCAATATTTTAAAATTCGTTAGCGGATTTGAACGGCGAAAGATAACTACTAGACAAAATTCACCTATGTGTATATGATAGCATATGCGGCCATACCACATGGAGAAAAGAGTTGCGACGGAAGAGGGGGGACCCACGGTAACGGAAGAGGTTGTCAAATAGAAGGAAAGACATGATGGTTGGACATCTCATCCCCCGTGCCGTTTGTTGTCCCGTCATCAGGAAATCGTGTTAGCGTCAGCGGTTTTTCAAAATAATCGTTCGGCGTGGATGGAGAAAAAGCCAAAAACGTTGCCATTCGAAATGATTATTAGCAAATAACAAAAAGGGTCGAAAAGGTCCCATTTTTGCCATTTTTGGACGATGATGTTTTGGTGGATAGCGAGGGAAAGAGTAGCACCAGAGTAGCAGCGATACGGAGCTCCTTTAGGTATGTATATCCGCTCTGTGTATGTGCCATCTTGCCATTATGCCATGAACAACGAAGAAAAGAATGGGAATTTGTTGCTCCATTAAGGGTTTGTTATTTTCAGTTGAGGGTTTTAGTTTTTCGTCTCCTCTCATTTGTGTTTTTTAAATTATGGGGTTGCCGAAGAATCTATTTAGTTGAAAGGGTTTTTTTCTATTGAGGGTTTTGAATTTTTTTCGTTTCCTCCTCGTTTGCTGGTTATCAAATTTTTCCCTTTCCGAATGAAAAAAGCAACAACCCATTGTACAAATATGAGTGAAATTACTGAATAATGTTTGTAGAAAGAAGAATTTATGGGTTTTGCAATCAAATGCTATATTTCAAAAATCATGTAAAACCCGCAATGTCGCTATTGTTCGCATAGTTTTTCGGAATGGATAGAAAAGGGCATAACGTGGCATTCGAAATCATAATTGGGAAAAATAGCAAAAAGCCCACATCCAATCCCATTTTCGTCACCATTTTATACAATGTTGTTTTGGAAAACACATCATCTCCTAAATCTCAGACTATTGTAAAACCCACTGTTTCACTATGGTGTCTGCTCATGTTATGTATGTATCCATGTATGTTCATGTGTATTTTTTTCATGCATTTTTTCAATGTGCATAGGTGAATTTTGTCTAGAAGCTAGCCGACTCCCGCCCATTTGGTGAAAGCTAATTGGGAAATAGCAAAAATCCCACATCTAATCCCATTTTATACACTGTTGTTTTGGAAAACACAATGTCTCCTCAATTTCAGACTATTTTAAAACCCACTGATTCACTACGACGTCTCCTCATGTTATGTATGTATCCATGTATGTTCTTATGTATTTTTTTCATGTGTTTTTCGATGTACATAGGTGAATTTTGTCTAGGATTTAGTTGAAATGCAGGTCTGATAATGTTTAAACTGTCGAGCGTTTTAAAAAACACACTGTCTCCTAAAACTCATAATTGGTAACTGGCAAAAATCCCACATCCAATCCCATTTTTTCTGCCATTTTATACACTATTGCTTTGGAAACACATTGTCTCCTAAAACTCGAACTATTGTAAAACCCATTGTTTCACTACGACGTCTCCTCATGTTATGTATGTATCCATGTATGTTCATGTGTATGTTTTTCATCCTTTTTTTCAATGTGCATAGGTGAATTTTGTCTAGAATTTTCAAATCGGCATATCCTATGTTATATACATATTTGAATTTATGCCTGAAACTGGCATATCGTATGTTATATACATATGTGAATTTTGTGCAGGAGTTAGCTTGCTCCCTCCTTAACTCTTGGAGAAAATTCAGTTATGTATTTAACATAGGATATGCCCCTCATAACGCATGGGGAAAAGAGTCGTGACGGAAGAGGTGGGACATCTCATCCTATGTGCCATTTGTTGTCCCATCGCCAAGAAATCGTGTCAGCACCAGCGGGTTTTCAAATTAATTGTTCAGCGTGGAAGGACAAAAAACCAAAAAACGTGGCATTTGAAACCATTATTAGCAAATATCTTGTTCAATGACAATAGTTAGTGTTATGCACATAGTAAGAAGAAAATATATTGAATTTGAGCTTCATAGTTCTTAACAACCCTTACTTTCAGCAAAACACTCTTCTTCAATATTTGCCCAACACGTTATTCATATAACAGTTGCATCATGGAAAACATAGTGGGTTGTGGCTCACTTATTATTTTATACAGGCTATGAGAAATGAATGTTTTTAAGTTCATGTTGTACTTTTTTAACAACACCTACTTTGAGCAAAACACTCTTTTTCAATTTCTGCTCATATGTTTCCAACACAAAATTTACATAACAGTAGCATCATGGAAAACACGGTAGGTTGTGGCTCACTTATTATTTTTTCCTGACTGTAACAAAATAATGTTTTCAACTTTCCTTTCTTGTCTTATGGGAGCTGGCTAACTGCTAATCAAAATTCACCTATGTACATCGAAAAATGCATGAAAAACATACACATGAACATACATGGATAACTGCTTTGAGAAAAACACTCTTTTTCAATATCTGCCCATATGTTTCCAACACAAAATTTACATAACAATAGCATCATGGAAAGGGTGATCCCACAATACTGGTTTACAATTTTTGGGCAAACTAGACACCGAACTAATTTTTTTTAACTAAATCTTCACTTTCGGGCTCCTATAGCGGCTAAACCGTGAGGAATTTGAAGATGATGAAAACTAGTTATTTGTGACATTTTATCTATAGATTCTAAATATATTTTTTTCAATTTTTTGGAATCAGATTGCACTTATTTTTCCATCTCCTTCAAAAACTAGTTTTTTTTTTAAAACAATATTTTTAAGAAGTGATGCTCACCATATACAACATAATTGTTTTTGTATGAAGGATAAAATTCTATTTTTTTCGAATTTAGATTTATAACTATGATATCTAGCACTTTCATTTGGTTTTATAGGTTTTTATTGAATACTTTTTCCTTATTCAAGTTTCAAAGTCAAACCAAATACAATTTAGACATAGGTAGACCGTATACAACATAACTTTTTATGTATGTATCGAAATTCAATTTTTTTTTTTACTGCATCAAGGACATCAATACCTAGCACAACATATTTTTTAGAAATTTATTTTGATAATATTCTATTTTTCCACATGTGCAAAATAGAGAGCTTGATTTTCGGTGAAAAACCTACGTTTAATCAAACTAAAAAAACAAATACATAATAAAACTAAAACATATTAAAATTATATTCGTTGGATAGCTCGTTCTAAGGACTACCATCATCTAGTTGGGCCTATGAAGTCTCCTCCATTTTCACCCTCAACCCGAGCTTTGAAGGGAAAATTTTTGGAGTTTTTTGGTGCCAAGAGGGGAGAATGGGGGAAAAGGGGGCTTCTAGCGAACCCCCTTTCCATAAGCATTTTTTTGCTTATTTTTTCGAGAAATGTGAGACCCAACATTAAATGGGTTCGCTCGAACTAGAAGTTCGTTCGAACCCCAAAAATAATTTTTTTTTGCATGGGGTCATTTTTTGCAACTTTTCCTTCCTCACTCGAATTGTAAACCACTTTTGTAGTTTTACCCAAAAACACATAGGTTGTGGCTCACTTCTTATTTTTTCCTGACTCTAACAAAATAATGTTTTCAACTTCCCTTTCTTGTCTTATGAGGTGCCTTACTTTAAGAAAAACAGTCTTGTTCACTACCTGTTCATATGTTTCCAACAAAAAATTTACTTAACTGTTGCAGTATGGAAAACACAATGGGTTGTCCCTGACTTTGCACAAAAAGTAAGAAGACAACAGCTAGTGTTATGCACATAGTAAGAGGACAATGTATTGAATATGAGCTTCATAATTTTTAATATCCCTTACTTTCAGCAAAACACTCTTGTTCAATATTTGCCCAACACATTATTCATATAATAGTTGCATCATGGAAAACACAGTGGGTTGTGGCTCACTTATTATTTTATGCAGGCTATGAGAAATTAATGTTTTGAAGTTCGCGTTGTACTCTTTTAACAACACCTACCTCAAGCAAAACACTCTTTTTCAATATCTTCTTATATGTTTCCAACACAAAATTTACATAACAGTAGCATCATCAAAAGCACAGTGGGTTGTGGCTCATTTCTTATTTTTTTCAATCTCCTTGTTTAAATGTAAATGGAAAGCTTAAGTTTTGAGTGCACGTGGAGGAGTTCGAGTAGAATACCGACGAAATTGGGGTAAGGGGTAATTTGAAATTTGGGAAACACAATGTAGAGTATTTCAGTTTCTTGAATGTCTTCCAAATCACACATTCCATTGTTGTGTTTAAATTTAAGTTGATTGATAGTAAAACTGCACAAAATAACTCTGAATGGGAAACACAGTGCTGGGTTTCAGTTATTTGAATCTCCTTGTTTTAATGTAGAGGGTTTTACAAGTTCTTTGTGTTTGAAATTTTGGAAACAGAATGTGGAGTATTTCAGTTGCTCGAATATCTTCAAAATCACACATTCCATTGTTGTGTTTAAATTTTGCACCATTGAAAAAAGAAAGTGCACAAAATAATTTTGAATGGGAAACACAATGTTGGGTTTAAGTTATTTTAATCATCCACTTGAGATGTAAAGGGTCATCTCATGCTGGGTTGTTTGGTTCTTAACACCCATGGTTTTGTAAGATGGAATGTTACAAAACAGTATGAAAGTCTTCCAGATCAAACCTTCCATTGTTTTGTTTAAGTTTGAAGTATGTAACAAATTGCATGCTTCATAACACATTGCATTTTTCAACCTCCACATCAAAACATACCCTAGCCCTTTTTGGTTTTTAGACCAGTATATCTAGGTGTGCACATTTTGTAGTGCATGTCAGAAAATACAATGTGTTTTGAAGCCTACCTTCACTTCATTCTATTTTGCAACAATTCATGTTGGAAAACCATTGGTGTTAAGAAAGAATCAGCCCAAATAGTGTTGTAAAACCCTCTGCAACACTATTGGATAGTACGTGTCACCTGAATTTGGTTTGATTTCTCCTCCAACTTGTCCACATTCACTGAAACGTTCAGCTTTCCCTTTCAATGTGAAAATTGGAAAGAAATGGTATTTTTACCTTTCTTTCTCAAAACAGAAAAGGGCCAATACCTGCAACAGTTTCCATACCTGAATTTGGTATGGCTGCATATGCTATCATATACACATAGGTGAATTTTGTCTAGCAGTTAGCTTTCACCTTAAATGTGTAAACAGGAAACAAAGCAAATAGTTTTTTTGCCTTGCTTTCTCCAAATAGAAAAGGCCCACGTCATTCCCTTCCACTATTCTCATGCCACACAAAAGAAACTTGTTGATGAAGCTAACCTGCTCACTTTTTCGCCCAGCAACGGGTGGGAAAATGCACCTAACTACGCCGTTAACTCTTGCATGATTGTAGATTAGACGTTTCATCCCCTCCACCGATTGTAGGCATCTGGTGAGCCCCGCACTATGACGTCTTGTCATGTTATGCATGTATCCATGTATGTTCATGTGTATGTTTTTCATGCATTTTTTCATGTACATAGGTTTAATTGTATGTCTAGGAGTTAGCCGGCTCCCATGTTGAAAGGGAAAGTTGAAGTTCTAAGAGCACATGGATGAATTCGAGGAGAATACCAACCAAATTAGCTGAAGTGTGGAGTGCACGTGGAGGATTTGGAGGAGAATACACATGAAATCGAGGTGAGGGGTAATTTCGTTGCAAGCAGAGGGTTTTACAAGTTCTTTGTGTTTGAAATTTGGGAAACAAAATATGGAGTATTTCAGTTGCTTGAATGTCTTCACAATCACACATTCCATTATTGTGTTTAAATTTTGCACCATTGAAAAAAGAAACTGCAAAAAATAATTTTGAATGGGAAACGCGGTGTTGGGTTCCAATAAAAAAAACTATACAAAATTATTCTTAATGGGAAGCACAGTGTTGGGTTTCAGTTATTTCAATCTCCTTGTTTAAATGTAATGGGTTGTCTCATGGTGGGTTTCTTACTTCTTAACACCCGTGGGTTTTCAACATGGAATTTTACTTGAATGTCTTCCAAATCACACATTCCATTATTGTGTTTAAATTTTGTAACATTGAAAAAAAAAAGTGCAGAAAAGAATTCTAAATAGGAAACACAGTGTTGGGTTTCAATTATTTTAATCATCCACTTGAGATGTAAAGAATTTTCTCATGTTGGGTTGTTTGGTTCTTAACACCCATGGTTTTGTAAGATGGAATGTTACAAAATAGTATGAAAGTCTTCCATATCACACCTTCCATTGTTTTGTTTAAGTTTGAAGTATGCAACAAATTGCATTTTTCAACCTCCACATCACAACATACCCTAGCCCTTTATGGTTTTTAGACCAGTATATCTAGGTGTGCACATTCTATTGTGCATGCCGGAAAATACAATGTGTTTTGAAACCTGCCTTCACTTCATTCTGTTTTGCAACAATTCATGTTGGAAAACCATTGGTGTTAAGAAAGAAGCAGCCCAAATAGTGTTGTAAAACCCTCTGCAACACTATTGGATAGTACGTGTAACTTGAATTTGGTTTGATTTCTCCTCCAACTTGTCCATGTGCACTGAAACGTTCAACTTTCCCTTTCAATGTGCAAAGTGGAAAGAAATAGTATTTTCACCTTTCTTTCTCGAAACAGAAAAGGGCCAATACCTGCAACTGTTTTCGGAAAAACGTGTTAGTGCTGGCGAGATTTCAAAATAATTTATCGGCATGGACAAAAATCCTAAAAAATGGCATTCAAAACCATTATTATCAAATAATAAAAAGGGTCGATGAGGTCCCATTTTCGCCATTTTTAGACGGCAACGTTTTGGTGGATAGCAAGGGCAAGAGTAGCAGAAGAGTAGCAACCATGTGGAGCTCCTTCAAGTATGTATATCCACTCTGCGTATGTGCCATATTGCCATTATGCAATGAACAACAAAGACAAGAACGACTATTTGTTGCTAGAAAATAGTATTTTCACCTTTCTTTCTTGAAACAGAAAAGTCCCAAGAGCATAAAACCAATAGTATTTTCATCTTTCTTTCTTGAAATAGAAAAGGCCCATGTCATTCCATTCCACTTTTTATGTGCTAGACAAAAGAAACTTGTCCACAAAGCTAACTTGCCCACTTTTTTGCCTAGCAACAGGCAGGAAAATCCACCTGACAGTGTCGTTAACTTCCACCTCACCATCGCCTAAACATTTTGTTTCGTCTGTCGATTTTGTACCGATCGCCATTCTGGCGGGCCCTGTACTACAACGTCTCGTCATGCTATGTATGTTTTTCATGTGTTTTTGAACAACTCTTTGCTATAGCCAAAATGTTATTTCCCTTTCTTTATCTGATTGGAACAATTTTTTACAACACTATATGGGTTGCTTGTTTTTTAACACCTTGTATCGAGACAACGTATTTTCCAAATGTGTAGAGAATGCGAGCATATATTTGGTCAAATCAGATGAGGAAAATGAAATGCCATTTTGATCTCATGTTACATGAATAGGCACTTTTTGTTTATGAGTTAGATTTCTCCTGATTGGAACAAATGTATTGCTCTCATTATTTGCACAATTGGAAAACACACTGCCTCCTCTCTATTGCAAAGGGTTTTACAACACTATTTGGGTTGCTTGTTTCTGTTTCTCCTAAGGAGACAACTAACTACTAGACAAAATTCACCTATGTACATCAAAAAATGCATGAAAGATATACATGGATACATACATAACATGAGGAGATGTCATAGTTGGAAAACACACTGTCTCCTCTCTATCACAAAGGGTTTTACAATACTATTTGGGTTGCTTTTTTGTTAAGGAGATGGCTAACTCCTAGACATACAATTACACCTATGTACATCAAAAAATGCATGAAAAACATACATGGATACATACACAACATGAGGATATGTCATAGCTGGAAAATACATTATCTCCTCTTTGTTTCAAAGGGTTTTACAACACTATTTGGGTTGCTTGTTTGTTAAGGATCCACCTAAATCCTAGACAAAATTCACCAATGTACATCAAAAAATGCATGAAAAACATACATGGATACATACATAACATGACGAGATGTCATAGTTGGAAAACACATTGTTTCCTCTTTGTTGCAAAGGGTTTTACAACACTATTTGGGTTGCTTGTTTTGTAACACCTTATATGGGGACATTGTATTTTCCAACACTGTAAATAGTGTGAGCATTTATTTGGTCGAATCAGATGATGAAAATGAAATTCCATTTTTATCTCATGTTACATACATAGGTGCTTATTGTTTATGAGTTAGCTTTCTCCTGATTCCTTATTAGAAGAAATGAATTTATCCAACAGAATGAACATTCATTGCTTCACAGTTCTAGTAGAATGGAAAAATGGCACATATGATTGCTGATATATATTCTAGTGTGAGCGATAGGTTGAATTGGAAATTAAATTCCAGATGTACAGTTTAATATGTTCATTTATTGTTTGTGCAAGCTGTCATTTTGCACTAAGCAGAACATATAAATTTTATATTGAGGAAATTTGAAAGAAATACAATTATTTCTAGCACCAATTGTCTTTAATTTTCCAATTTAATCTATCGCTAACACTTGTCTTTCTTCTAGGTGGTTAATATAGGCCACGAAAGAAGATTCAACAAAACAAGGGCAAGTGAATTAACAAGGATGCTTTAGGAAATGTGAACCTTCTGCAGTAAATACAAGTGATTCTGGCTTCCATAGCTTGAATCGCAAGTGTAGTGGATGCATAGTAAGTTTAATATTAATAAATGTAAGAACATAAATTGACATTTTATTGTAAACTGTATCCTAATAGGGTTAGTATAAAGCGGAATTCTATAGCATATAAATAGAAGTTCAACAAGGTTTTGTTGTAAAATGATTTAGTGAAAAAATATTCCTCAGAAGATAAAGAAAAATAGCACACCTACCAGTTGAACAAGGCTTTAGAATAATAAGTTTCTATAGGATACCTACCAAAGTTGAACAAGGCTTTAGAATAATAAGCCTCTATAGAATACCTACCAGAGTTGAATAATGCTTTAGAATAATAAGTTTCTATAGAATACCTACCAAAGTTGAACAAGGCTTTCTTTGTTGCAGAGTTTATTTTAGTAAAACATATTTTATAATAGCATAAATAAAAAAGAAACGTTTCCATAGCATTATCAACCTATTGAACGAAGTTTTCCATAGTTGAGTAACTTTATTTGCCATAAATTTGATCTTGGTCTAACAACTTACAAGTTACTAAAGAGTATTCATTCCACTACTAAAGGGATACTAAATTAAATAAAGTTTAGAACATATGAATATTAAACTCATATATGCAAAGCGGAGCCAAATTTAATAGCTTTGGCTAGTTGTCAGCAGAAGGTCCCTGCTAGAATAGACACATTTGTATCTTCATTAAGATGACAATTTTGTATGAAGTTTCCTAAAAGTATAAGTCATCGTCATATTTATTATTTGTTATAGAAAATACATGTGAGGCCCCAATAGGAGTACCAGTAGGTCTTTCTGGAGATCAAAACTCAGAACCAAAGCCTCGAGATTGTTGTAGTGTTTGTGCAAAGGCTTGATACTTCCAAATATCAACATCATTGACAGTTCTTGGAGAATATTTCATAGACTCCTCAAAATGAGCAGCTTTTATTTCAGCTACCTCATTACTATCATCCTCATCCATTGCCTCAGGATTCTCGGCTCTTTTTCGTTCATGTTGAATTTACTGAAATTGTGGGGGGAGAGGTTATGGTAAAATTGAAACACATGCTATTATTATGAATTGAAATAACAAGCTACAAGTTGAGGTAAGTTCAATAGGTAGACTACTGCTCTATCTTAAAAATTAGTAACATAACAGTCGAAATAAAAACCATTAGAAATCCATAAACATATCTATTTTGCAAAAGACGACACAATTGGAACTCACCTTCTCAATATTTTCTCTAATAGCATACTTGCAAGCCCTCCAACAAATCTTGGTGATATCGGCTCCACTGAATCCTTGGGTATAATGGGCCAGTGCCATTAGGTCTACATCCTTTGATACGGGTGACTTTCTCAAGCAAGATTTGAAGATTTGATAGCGTGAGGACTCATCAGGTAAGGGAATATAAATCAGCTAGTCAAGTCGGCCAGGCGTTAACAATGCAGGATTGATGATATCAGGCATGTTTGTAGCAGTAATAATGATAACTATTTTCCTGACTATCACGCAAGACATCTCCATCAACAGCTGACTAAGGACTCTATCTGCAACACCACTAACATCCCCAACACTACTACCATGCTAGAAACATGCAAAATAATTATGCATCACAAGTTAGAGCCTACTTCAAAAAGGTCAAACAAAATTCCCAGTCATTTGTAGTCAACCTTAAACTTTTGCTTATAAAAAAACCAACACACCTGCATAGCAATAGAATCGAGCTCATCATAAAACAGGATAGAAGGAGCTGACCCTCTGGCCTTATAAAAAATGTGTCACATTAGCCTCACTCTCTTGAAACCACATTTATAAAAATTCAAGGCCCTTCACACTGATGAAATTGGCCTGGCATTCATTGGCAATGGCTTTTGTAAGCAATGTCTTTCCACAACCCGGTGGTCCATAAAATAACACTTCTTTTGAAGGAGACATTCCAAATTTTTCAAATTTCTCAGAATGCTCCATTGGATATTGAACTGTGTACACCAAACTCATATGAATTTTGTTAGTCCATATCTCCTTCAAAAGCAAGTTTTCTGCATTGAAATAAAATCAAGGCACAAATATAGTGAACCACATATCTCAATATACCTCTTGAAGCTCCCTCTTGACATTTTCCAACCCTCCAATATCTTCCCAAGTGACATTTGGAACTTGACAACCTATCAATTTTTTCCCATTATTCACAAGAAAATTTACCATTATTAAAATCATCAGAAACAAACAAACTTAGGAATTGAAAATTTAAGGGCACAATAGATCAGTAGTTTAAAAATACAATCCCTATTTAATTGATATGAGAAAAATTGAACATCTAGACATGGTTTGGAAAAACTCACAGTTTCACAGACATTAGATGGGTTGCTAGAGCCCAATGCAGTCTGGAAGTGCTAATTAGTCACAACCATTGAATTTAGAATCTCAGCATCTATTGTCTCATCTTCTAAGTCAATGAGATCCATTTTTTCCCCAATACACTAAAGTGAAGCCTCAGTGCACAAAGATGCAAGATCTGCTCCAATGTATCCATGAGTATCCTTACCAATCCTTTTGAGATCAACCTGTACCAAGAATCCTAAAGATTAATATATATTGTCGCCAAGAAAAAAAAAGATTAATAAATGCTCTCAAAATCCAAGCACTGCTTGACATTAGATCTAGAAGTAAAAAAATCAATTTAGGTTCTACAATACGTGCATCATCAGAGAGCTTCATATTCTTCGTATGGATACGAAGCACTTCCAACCTGCCTACTTCATCCGGAAACCCAATGTCAATTTCCCTATCAAATCTTCCAAACGTTCAAAGTAACGGGTCAATATTATTTGGTCGATTAGTTTCTGCAATCACAATAACATGAGCATGAGACTTAAGTCCGTCCATAATTGTAAGAAGTTGAGAAACAATTCTCCTCTCAACTTCACCATGGTTTTTTTCCCTCTTGAGAGCTATGGAATCAATTTCATCAATAAATATAATGGAAGGTGCATTCTTCTCAACCTCCTGAAAGCATTCCAAAGATTGCTTTTGCTTTCTACGGCCAGCTTTGACATAATTTCAAGTCGATTGATACAAAAAAAGAAAGCACTAGTTTCACTTGCAGCTGCCCTACCAATTAAGGTTTTCCCAGAACCAGGTGGCCCATAAAGCAAAATACCTTTTGGGGGTTTCACACTAATTGATTTGAAGAGTTGTGGGTTCCTGAGAGGAAGTTCTACCAATTCATGTATCTAAGCCATTTGTTTCTATACACCACCAACATCATCATTACCTCTTTCACATAATCTATCTTCATCCTCCCGCTTTACAGGCTCCCATTCACAGAAAATTTCAGTATCTGGAGGAACAACACAGTATTCCCCAGGGTCTGTCTCGATTACCTTAAACTCCACACTATGCATACCACCTCTTACAAGGAAAATATCACATTTTGGCACATAGACTTCACAAAGGCAAAAAGGCAGAGGGTTTTACAAGACTATTTGGGTTGCTTCTTTCTTAACACCTTATATCGAGACATTGTGTTTTCCAATCATATAGATAATGGGAGCATTTAGTTGGTCAATTCAGATGAGGAAAATAAAATATCATTTTCATCTCATGTTTACATAAATATCTTCTTTTTGTTTATGAGTTAGCTTGCTTGTTTCTTAACACCTTATATTGAGACAGTGTGTTTTCCAATTCTGCAGATAATGTGAGCACTTATTTGGTCAAATCGGATGATGAAAATGAAATGCCATTTTCATATCATGTTACATAAGTAGGTGATTTTTGTTTATGAGTTAGCTTTCTCCAAATTGGAACAATTGAATTGCTCTCATTATTTGCATAGTTGGAAAACACACTGTCTCCTCTCTATTGCACTAGGTTTTACAACACTATTTGGGTTGCTTCTTTCTTAACACATTATATCCAGACAGTGTGTTTTCCAGCCGTGCAGATAATGGGAGCATTTATTTGGTCGAATAAGATGAGGAAAATGAAATTTCATTTTCATCTCATGTTACATAAATAGGTGCTTTTTGTTTGAGTTAGCTTGCTTGTTTCTTAACACCTTATATCGAGACAGTGCGTTTTCCAACTATGAAGATAATGTGAGAACTTATTTGGTCGAATCAAATGAGGAAAATGAAATGCATTTTTAATCTCATGTTACATAAATAAGTGTCTTTTGTTTATGAGTTAGATTTATTCTGATTGGAACAATTCAATTGCTCTCATTAGTTGCACAGTTTGAAAATACACTGTCTCCTCTCTGTCACAGAGGGTTTTACAATACTATTTGGGTTGCTTGTTTGTTAAGGAGCTAGCTAACTCCTAGACATACAATTACACCTATGTACATCAAAAAATGCATGAAAAACATACATGGATACATACATAACATGACGATATGTCATATTTGGAAAACACACTGTCTCCTATTTGTTGTAGAGGGTTTTACAACACTATTTGGGTTGCTTGTTTCTTAACACCTTATATGGGGGCATTGTATTTTCCAACACTATAAATAGTGTGAGCATTTATTTGGTTGAATCAAATGACGAAAATGAAATGGGATTTTTATCTCATGTTACATACATAGGTGCTTTTTGTTTATGAGTTAGCTTTCTCCTGATTCCTGATTGGAAGAAATGAATTTATCCAATAGAATGAAGGTTCATTGCTTCAAAGTTCTATCAAAATAAAAAAATAGCACATATGATTGCTGATATATATAGTAGTGTTAGCGATAGGTTAAATTGGAAATTAAATTCCCAATGTATAGTTTAATATGTTCATTTATTTTCTGTGCAAGATGTCATATTGCACTAAGCAGAACATATAAATTTTATATTAGGGAAATTTGGAAGAAATACAATTATTTCTAGCACCAATTGTCTTTAATTTTCCAATTTAATCTATCGCTAACACTTGTCTTTCTTCCAAGTGGTTTATATAGGCCACGAAAGAAGATTCAACAAAATAAGGGTTGGTGAATTGACAAGGATGCTTCAGGAGATGTGAACCTTCTGCAGTAAATACAGGTGATTTTGGCTTCCATAGCTTGAATTGCAAGTCTAGTGGATGGTTAAATTTCCAAAATGTAATATGCATTTAGAAGTGTTGATTTGTTTGAAATTATCAAATGTTGGGGTTTTCATTTAGCTGTCATTCTAAAGTGTTTTGCGGTGATTTGAAATCTTTCACCGAAAGATTATATATGTGGTGCATAAGTTTTTTCGTAATAGTTCTTTTCACAATTTCGCTATTTTTATAAAATATTTAGTAAGTTATAAATGGCTCATTTTTTAACAACATCTGATGGCAATTTTGTAGAATGTTATTTCTATATTCTATTTCTGCTCTTTTTTAGTATGTTTTGATCCGACCACCACACTGCAAAAAGATATGCACATATAACAAGCAACTACTCCAAATATTTCTATGCATTGTATTAAATAGAAATCGCAAAGCCAATGGGTAGGAATAACTTAATTGATAATTTGGCCTATTCCCATTACTTGGCCCTAAATATTATAGATAAATTTTAAAAGAGCTATTAGAATAACAACATACATGGAAACAAAAACTAACAAAACGGGTAGATGGGACGATACGTCTAAGCTATGGTCAGGAAAGAGTTAACGAAGTTGTCAGGTGCATTTTCCCGCCCCTTGCTGGGTGAAAAAGTGGTCAGGTTATCTTCGTCGGCAAGTTTCTTTTGTGTGGCATGGGAAAAGTGGAAGGGAATGATGTGGGCCTTTTCTGTTTGGATAAAGCAAGCCAAAAATACTATTTGTTTTATTTCTTGTCTACACGTTGAAAGGGAAAGCAGAAGGTCTCAGTGCACATGGACGACTTCAAGGAGAATACCGACCAAATTGAGCTGACGTGTACTATCCAATAGTAATGTAAAGGGCTTGACAACACTATTTGGGTTGCTTCTTTCTTAACACGTAGGGTTTTCCAACATGAATTGTTGTGAAATAGAATGAAGTGCATACTATGAATTACACTATGTGTTGAGGGTTATTATTGTCCCCATTAAATGAGAGATGTACTATTTGATAAAATAAAAGACCATCTATATGTTTGTATATTTTCATTACAAGACAAAGGTTGGGTATACCGTATAAGTAAAGGGAGGCTTCAAAACACATTGTATTTTCCGACATGCACTACACAATGTGCACACCTAGATATACTGGTCTAAAAACCAGAAAGGGCTAGGGTATGTTGTGATGTGGAGGTTGAAAAATGAAATGTATTATAAAGCATGCAAGTTTTTATATACTTGAAACTTAAACACAACAATGGAAGGTGTGATCTAGAAGACTTTCATACTATTTTCTAACATTCCATCTTACAAAACCGTGGGTCTTAAGAACCTAGCAACCCACCATGAGATGACCCTTTACATTTAAATAGGGAGATTGAAATAACTGAAACCCAACACTGTGCTTCCCATTCAAAATTATTTTATGCACTTCTTTTTTTTCAATTGTGCGAAATTTAAACACAACAATGGAATGTGTGATTTTGAAGACATTCAAGTAACATTCCATGTTGCAAGACCATGCATGTTAAGAAGCAAGCAACCCACCATGAGACGACCCTTTACATTTAAATAAGGAGATTCAAATAACTGAAACCTAGCACTGTGTTTGCCATTCAAAATAATTTTGTACAGTTTTTTTATTAAAACCCATCACTACGTTTCCCATTCAGAATTATTTTTTGTAGTTTATTTTTTCAATGGTGCAAAATTTAAACACAACAATAGAATGTGTGATTTTGAAGACATTCGAGCAACTAAAATACTCCATATTATGTTTCCCAAATTTCAAAAATAAAGAACTTGTAAAACCCTCTACATTAAAACAAGGAGATTCAATAAACTGAAACCCAACACTATGTTTCCCATTCAGAGTTATTTTGTGTAGTTTTATTATCAATCGACTTAAATTTAAACACAACAATGGAATGTGTGATTTGGAAAACATTCAAGAAACTAAAATACTCCACATTGTGTTTCCCAAATTTTAAATTACCCCTCACCTCCATTTGATCGATATTCTACTCCAACTCCTCCATGTGCACTCAAACCTTAAGCTTTCCATTTTCATTTAAACAAGGAGATTGAAAAAAAAAATGAGCCACAACCCACTGTATTTTCCATGATGCTACTGTTATGTTAATAATGTTTTGGGCAGAGATCGAACAAGAGTTTTTTGCTGAAAGTAAGGGTTGTTAAAAATTATGAAGCTCAGATTCAATACATTGTCCTCTTACTATGTGCAGAACACTAGTTGTTGTCTTATTGTTTTTGCAAAGTCAGGGACAACCCATTGTGTTTTCCATACTACAACAGTTAAGTAATTTTTTTGTTGGAAACATATGAATAGGTAGTGAACAAGACTATTTTTCTTAAAGTAAGGGGTCTCATAAGACAAGAAAGGGAAGTTGAAAACATTATTTTGTTACAGTCGGGAAAAAATAAGAAGTGAGCCACAACCCACTATTTTTTCCATAATGCTACTGTTATGTAAATTTTGTGTTGGAAACATATGGGCAGATATTGAAAAAGAGTACAATGGGAACTTCAAAATATTCATTTCTCATAGCATACATAAAATAATAAGTGAGCCACAACCCAGTGTGTTTTCCATGATGCAATTGTTATCTGAATAATGTGTTGGGCAGAGATCGAACAAGAGTGTTTTGCTAAAAGTAAGGATTGTTAAAAATTATGAAGCTCGGATTCAATACATTGTCCTCTTACTTTGTGCATAACCCAAAGTGGATATACATACCCGAAGGAGCTCCACATGGATTCTACGCTTGCCCTCGCTATCCACTAAAACGTCACTGTCCAAAAATGGCAAAAATGGGACCTTGTCGGCCCTTTTTATTATTTTCTAATAATCATTTCGAATGGAAACATTTTTAGATTTTTGTCCATCCACATCGGATGATTATTTTGAAAAACCATCGGCACTGACATGATTTCTCAGCGACGGGACAGCAAATGGCATGGGGGATGAGACGTTCGACCGTCATATCTTTCCTTCCGTCCAGCAACCTTTTCCGTCACCATGGGTCCTACCTCTTCTATCACAGCTCTTTTCTCCATGCGGTATCGTTGCATATGCTATCATATACACATAGGTGAATTTTTTCCATGAGTTAAGGAGGGAGAAAGCTAACTCCTAGAGAAAATTCACATATGTATATAACATAGGATATGGCAATTTCAAACATAAATTCACATATATATATAACATAGGATATGTTGGTTCCTCTGCAACAAAGAGGAGATAGTGTGTTTACCAACAATGACGTCTCATCATGTTGTGTAGTATCCATACATGGTTTTCATGCATTTTTCAATGTACATAGGTGAATTTTGTCTAGGAGTTACGTCGGTTTCAAATTCCTAGAAAAAATTCACCTATGTACATTGAAAACCGCATGAAAAACATACATGGACACATACATAACATGAGGAGACGTCATAGTGAAACAGTGGGTTTTACAGTAGTCCGAGTTGTTGGAGTTGAGAAGATACAACTTCATAGTAGCCCAAAGATCTCTGCAAGCAAATAACCTATTACAAGGAGAAGCAAAGATAAGCAACAAAGGAAATGCTCAAGAATGTGGAGCAATGTATTCACCTGAAAATGTAAAATGAATTAATAATACAAAAGATAGTTTTCAACCATATATAGATGAAAACCCTAAAAAGGAAAACCCTAGGCTTGCACAATAATAATTAATAAAGTAATTAATTATTATGCACCTAATGTTAGCTTAAGTGAAAAAGAGGTAAAAGGGAACTTTACGTAATTAAACAAATATTGTTTAATTAATAAAGTAAATACCCAATTACTCTAACACCCCCCCTTAAGTAGACTTAGGGAGAAGCTAAAACCTAGAAGAAGCTATTGAAAGCAAAAGCAATGGGTCCCGGCAACAAGGCCAGATCAGGTACCCAAGTACAAAGAAATCTCTATGAAACGGAGAAAAAGGAGAAAACCCAGTGGGAAAAACTCCTCTCCAAAAAGAGATAGAAGAACATGCTGAAAGAAACATGAAGGAAGGAAGGCCTCATAAAGACCCCCCAAGGACAACTTCCTTCACCCCAAGCATAGAGCGCAACTGAAGATAGCGCGGAGATGCAAAAGGTTTCGTGAAGATGTCTGCAACCTGCTCGACAGTGGGAATATACTCCAAGATGAGAGAACCATCATGAATCAACTGTCTGATGAAATGCATATGAAGCTCAATGTGCTTCATCCACTGATGCTCCACCGGGTTGCGCGAAATGTGTATAGCACTCTGATTGTCACACCAAAGAATAGTGGGACTATCAGGAGGAAAACCAAACTCAGTCATCAACTGACGAAGCCATAAAATCTCTAGACTAGCGAGCACAGTAGCTCGGTACTCAGCCTCTGTAGATGATAATGCATGAGCAGTCTTTCTTCTTGCACGACCATGTGATAGGACCAGAGCCAAGACAAAAAACAAAGCCAGAAGTAGACTTCCGATCATTGACATCACCAGCCCAATCTGAGTCAGTGTAGCCAACAATGTGAGGATCCCCTGATGTGTAGTGAATGCCATATGAAGTGGTGCCCTGAATGTACCTCAAAATACACTTGGCAGCTTGCCAATGACTCTCATGAGGATCATGGGAGAATCAAGATACAAGACCAACCGCAAAGGAAAGATCAAGATGAGTGTGAGTCAAGTACAACAAACTGCCAACCAACTTCCTGTAAAGTGTAGAATCTACTGAAGGAGTGGGGCAAGTAGTAGTCAAAACAACCCCTGACTGAAAAGTTGTGGGGGCAAGTTTGAAATCAAGCACGCCAAAGCACTGAAGCATATCAAGACAATACTTTTGCTGGTAAATAGAGATCCCCTCTGAAGACTGAATCACCTAAAGACCAAGAAAATAGTGCAGAAGGCCGAGATCTGTCATCTCAAACTGCTCCATCAAAGCTAGCTAAGAATTATGAATCATAGAGGATGAGCTACCTGTGATGAGAAGATCATCAATATATAGCACAAGAATCAGGATCTCACCCTCAAGATGTTGAATATAGACCGTATGATCAGAATGACAGTGAGTGAAACCAGTGGAGAGCAAAAAAGAGTCCATCTTCTCATACCAAGCCCGAGGGGCCTGTTTGAGACCATATATTGAACGCTGAAGTTTGCAAACCAAAGAAGCATCATGAAAAAATCCTTGAGGCTGCTCCATGTAGATATCCTCTTGTAGGTCACCATGCAAGAAGGCACACTTCACATCCATCTGAAAAATAAGCCATCCTCTAGAAGCTGCAAGTGATTGTACAAAACGAATAGAATTCATCTTGGCGACAAGGGCAAATGTCTCGGAGTAATCAATACCCTTGACCTGTGAGAAACCCTTCACAACAAGATGTGCTTTGTACTTATCAATAGAACCATCAGCAGCATACTTGGTGCGATACAACCATCGATGCCTAACCATCTTTCTGCCCTTAGGAAGAGGACAGAGATCCCATGTACTATTCCTCATCAAAGAAGAATACTCCTCTATAGCACTATCCCACTCAAGGTGACTTGTCACCTCTGAAAATCTCTGAGGATCCTCCGAAAGAGCATGAGAGAAAAGACTAGAACCCGCAGTATGAGAATGGGTGCGACGAGTGTCGAAAGGATCACTGGCTATAGATCTTGCTGCCTCAATAGTAAAGCGAGCCCATTTGGGCCTCTAAGGTGGAGCAAGTGGAGGTGCATATGGGGGATCATCAATATCCTCATCAGAATCATCCTCAAAATAATCCTAAAGAGCTGCAATGGGTGGAGTAGGTAGTGAAGTGGACACTAGAGACAGGGTATCAACTGGAGGAAAGCACTCATCAAACTGAACATCCCATCGAAACAGGACCTCTCTGGAATTAGGATCAAACAACCTGTACGCCTTAACATCCTCACAGTAGCTGACAAAAATGAGGGATCGACTCTTCCGCTCCATAGCTCTCCTCTGAGCATCAGGAATAAAATCCCATGTCTCACTACCAAATACTCGAAATGATGAAATATTAGGCTTGTCATGAGACCAAGCCTCCTCAAGATTCATATGTCAAATCGCCTTGTGAGGCATTCAATTCTGAATATAGTTGGCACAATTGACTGCCTCAGCCCAAAAAGATGAATCCATGGACCTGGACTGAATCATACAATTAGCCATCTCCTGTAAAGTCTTGTTCTTTCGCTCAGCGATACCATTCTGCTGAGGGGTGTAGGGAATAAAAAATTGATGCTGCAAACCATGCTCAGTGCAAAAATCTTTGAAGGCCTGATTCACATACTCCCCCCCATTATCTGTAGGTATCCGCCAGATAGAAAGACCAAACTGCTTCTCTACAAATGTCTTGAAGACACCAAAGGAATCAAAGACATCAGACTTGTACTTAAGAAAGTACAACCATGTGCGTCTGGAGAAGTCATCAATGAATGTGAGTACATACTTGGCCCCTACAAAATAAGGAGTGGGAAATGACATGAGGTCACTATGAATCAACTCCAAGGGTGCCAAAGCACGAGTGGTACTTCCCTTCGGAAAGGGATCCCTATGATGCTTGTCAAGCACATAACCATCACAAACATCGTCAATGCAGGAAATCTGTGGAAGAACAAGAACAAGTGACTATGTACTCATCTACTGAAGATATTTGTAATTGACATGGCCCAAACGCTCATGCCAAAGATTACTCAAGGAATCTACTTGTGCTATAAGAGATGAACCTGTACCCTCATAAGGCGCAAATCTATCAAATCTGTAAAGATGAGATGCAGTATCAACACTACCAGTAGCCACAACCAAATCAGAGTCATGGAGGTCCTAAATAACCATATCATGTGGTGAGAACTCAACTGTCTTACCACAACTAGTGTGGAAAATCTGATAAATGGACAAGAGGTTCGTCGAGATGTCAAGAACAACCAAAACATCCTGTAGAGTGCCCCCATCCAAAGAGATAGAACCTAAACCCAAGACAGAAAGTTGTGAAGAGTCACCCATTGCAATATGTGAAGTACCACAAGAGGCAAGAGAAGTGACCAACTGCTAAGTGTGAGTCATATGGTGAGAAGCACCAGAGTCTAAAATCCAAGTGGACCAATTGGTCGATGCTCTAGCAGTGAGAGCATGACCTTTCCTTGTGGTGGAGGAAGAAGAAGACTGAGGTGAGGAGATATGTTGTTGCTGCATGGAATCCTCTAAAGCCTCTAATCATTTCCAACACCTGGAAACTGGATGACCTTGCTTGCCACAAAAACTGCAAGTGTCTCCTGATTTCTCCTTAGTCTTGGAGGAAGACTCACCAGACTTCAAAGATTTCCCATGTTTTGGATTAAATGGTGGTTTAGAATCAGACTGAGGAGGCGGTTTGGAGGAATGCTCACTGCCTACAAAATATTTCTTGGGCCTTGGTTTCTGCTTTTGTTTCCCCTTCAGTGACTGAGCAACCAATGCTTTGCTCTTTGAACTTGAGAGCATATCTATCTGATAAAGGTGAGACTGTTCCCGAGACAAATGCTCACAAAACAAATCAAAGGTAAGCATGGTAAAACTGGCACCCAAACCATCCATGGTGGAGTAGAAGGAGGAAGCAAATATCTGAAATGGACCACGAAGTTTCAAAAGAATCAAGTAAATGCACTCTGTGTCTATCTTGTTCTTGCCACAACCTTGTAAAATAGTGTGGATAGTTTTGAACTTGTTCAAAAAATCCTCAATAGTGGGAAATGAATCAAGTAACAATGAAGTCAGCTCTACCTCAATCTGTAATGCGCAGAACTCATTTATGGCCCCAAAAAGTGTCTCAATCTTCTATCACATGGCTCGAGGAGTGAGAAAAGCATCAAAGTGAAACAAAAGACTGCCTAAAACATGCATGCATAACAAACCCATAGCCTCATCCATCTTGTTCCTGTGCTGCATAATCTCAAAAGGACACTGCAACTGAGGCTAAACCTCATCTAAACAAGACCATAACCCTCGTGACCTGAGTAGCCTCATCATGTGAGACTTCCAAGTGTGATATTTATGTGATGTGAGTAGCTCAACTGAAGAGTCTGCCATGAAACCCTGCACCTTTACCTGCTTGTATTTTTTTTATTATTATGTGATCTTTCAGAATAGACAGAAGATGCAGAAGGGTTTTTATTTTTCAGAGTTTTGGTGTTCTAGTTTTCTGATATAAATTATAGAAAGCAAGAGAAAAAAACCCCCCACAAAAGATAAACCCAAACCTTAGTACAAATGGAGAAGAAGGAAGCAATGCATAAGCAAAAAATACTTCAAAACAAATTCTCATGTACCTGGTGAAAATTCTTATAAAATAAATCACATCACTGAATAGAGCATGTTGAGAGCTTTCCAATGCCTATTCGCGTTCAAAAAACGGAGTCCGTTTGCACCTTCTATGACCCTAGAAGTGAAGAAAGAAGACCTCACTTTGACTGGTAAAAAATATCCAGATTGGTAAAACATTTATGAAAATACCTACACCATCAGATCAGTGTCAAAACCAACTTTCCAACCCTTCTTCCTGTTTGAAAAATGGAGCTAAAACGCCTGAGTTATGTCTGATTTCGTGAGAGAGCATAAAACACCCGATGAGTCCCCCTTTAGCACCTAGGAGCTAAAAAAAAATAGCCCCTGGTCGCCTAGGTGGACCAGGGGGCTAGGGTGGTAGACCCGCGATCACCCATGTGACCAGGCGGCGAGGGTTTAAAGCCCACGGGGGCTAGAGGGGCTGACAAGGGTCAGCGAGCCCATGGGGTCAGTGGTGAGCTCAGCAGAGGCGAGCTCGGCGGCAGCAGCAAGCACGGCAGTGGCTGAGCCTGGCAGGTAGCACCGGATGGAGTGGCACAGGCGAAGCGGTACAGGCGGAGCTGGACGGAGCAGCAGGCGGTGGAGCCAGTGGTTGGTGGCAACTTGGCGGCAGATGGGCACTCGATGAAAATTTTAACGGGCCGCAGAAAAAATAAATTAAAACCTTAGGTTTTTTTTTTAAAAATTTTTTTTGCAATTTTTTTGCTGAGGGGGTCGTACGGCCAAACCCTAAAAAAAATTTGCATCCTTGGTTGACTGTAACCAAAATCGATGATTTGACAGTCGATTTAGAGGTTTTTGGGCACTACGAATCCAATGGCACTATCTGTTTGGGCCCAAAGTGAACCTAAAATTTGGAGTATGCTGAATCCACAAGAAGAAACCATAGTACCCTAGATTTGCTTCCAATGCAAAAATCTCAAAATAAGAACAAGCAACTACAAATCTGAAGCATTGATACCATGTTGGAGTTGAGAAGATACAACTTCATAGGAGTCCAAAAATCTCTGCAAGAAAATAACCTATTACAAGGAGAAACAAAGAGAAGCAACAAAGGAAATGCTCAAGAATGTGGAGCAATGTATTCACCTGAAAATGTAAAATGAATTAATAATACAAAAAATAGTTTTCAACCATATATAGATGAAAACCCTAAAAAGGAAAACCCTAGGCTTGCACAATAATAATTAATAAAGTAATTAATTATTATGCACATAATGTTAGCTTAAGTGAAAAAGAGGTAAAAAGGAACTTTACGTAATTAAACAAATATTGTTTAATTAATAAAGTAAATACCCAATTACTCTAACATGAGTTTTACTAGACAGTTTGTTTTCCAAAACAAAAGTGTAAAAAATCGCACCAAAAATGGAATTGGATGTGGGATTTTTCCTGTTTCCCAATTATGATTTCGAATTCCACGGTATGTCGTTTTCTATCCATTCCAAAAAACAATACAAATAATGGCGACATTTCGGGTTTTACATGATTTTTGAAATATAGCATTTCATTGCAGAACCCATAGATTATGCTTTCTACAAACATTATTCAATAATTTCACTCATATTTCTATAATGGGTTGTCGCTTATTTCATTCAGAAATGGAAAATTTTGAAAACCAACATACGCGGAGGAAACAAAACAAAAATTTCAAAACCCTCGACACAAAAAAAATGCTTCAAATTGGCAATCCTATGTTATATACATATGTGAATTTTGTCCAGGACTTAGCTTTCTCCCATTATATATAACCTAAATGATCCTAAAGCTAAAAATAACCATAATTATTTAATCTTTTGAGAAGCGACGGACAACCCGCTAGGTTTTCCATACTGCAACTTTTTTTTTTTGTTTGCAACTTTTCTTGCAAGCTAGGCCAATTATAAAATATGAAAGTGAGCTTCAATACATTATTTTCTTACATTGTGCATAACACTAAGTGTTGTCATTGAACAAGATTTCAAAAGTGTATGACAACCCAGTGTGTTTTCCATCGCGCAATATTTTTTGTGCATCTTCTCTTCGAAACATATTTCGGTATTCAAATGGAGTGTTTAGTGCATGTGATGGATTTTTATAAAATATAAATGTGAACTTCAGTACAATGTTTTGTTACAGTCTACATAACAGAAAGTGTTGTCTTTGAACAGTTTGTGGGTTGCATGGTTTATAACACCCTGTGTTTTCCAACCTAAAAATTTGTATAACAGTTTGAGTGTCTTCAAAAGATTTTCTTATTTACACTGTATGAATGTAAAAATGGCACCTCCAAAAATTACAACAATTAGTTATGGTATAAATTGCAATTCAGTATCTTCACGTGATTGACAATAATAATTGGAGAAAATAAATGCATGTTGTAAAGCACAGTGGGTTACTTGTATAGCGTTTTACAATAGTGTGGGTTGTGCGTTTCAAATTCTTCTTTTCATTGAAAAAAATATATGCTTGATTACTGCAAAATTGTGCAATAAATTTTGGAACTTTAACTATCCATAACACTTGCAACAATTTTACAATTTAGAGAAAACCAAGGATGCATGTTGTAAAACAGAAATTGGCTCCTGCAGTGAAAAATTTCATTGACGTGGACAACACACCTGAAAGGTTGGGTAGTAGCGCATCTTCTTCGGGGCGGTCGCATTCACAAAATGTGCAGGTAAGATATGGTAATTACAAGATGCAATCAAATGTATAATTTTAGTCTCTCATAAGTGGTTATGAGGTTGATTAGAAAGTGGAATGTTTTATTCAAGAGGCAGCAACCGCGGTATGGAGGTAGTCCCCCCAGTTTACAAAAAGCGGTCAACCGTAACGCAACGATGTGTTCTGTAATTGATTGTGAACTTGCAATTTCCCTTCCCTTCCTATGCGTGAATCAGAATGCTCTTTAATTTTAGTTCTAAAATATCATGTTTGTTACAAATATTTTGATTTTGACATATATCATTCCTTTGATTTAGGAAAATAATCAGGGAGACGATCTCGCTCTTGCCATAGTCCATGACTAGAAGGAAAAGCATGTAGAGGGAGACCCTAAGGATGGAGAGGGATCCAATGAAGCATGGGGTGATGTGGTGGATGGGAAGGTAGATATAATAACTAAATTATTGCATCATTTGGTTGTGTGTATATGTTGTGCATTCAATTCCAAGTATATTAAGCGATTTTCTTTTCCAAATTTTTTTGTGCAAGTTGCTACTAAATACAGTTTAGAAACGGTGAATGGTAGATATATATATTATTGTATTATAGAAAAATTTACGAGAAATTATTATGATTGGAGAGAGATCAACATGCATAGGTTTCAGCATTACCACCTTCCTATTCTTGAGGCACTAAAGCATGGCCAAGCTATGTTGGGGGGGAGCCAAAACAACCCACCCCTCCCCTAATAAATTGAAAGAGTACCTTCTAAAGAAGGTGGAAAATAAATAGTACCAAATGAATATATGGTAGCAACTACAGCAGAAGCATGTTATTAGACGTGTCTTTCAAAAGTATTGGAAACAAAACTTCCTTCAACTTCCCCAAGAAGGAAAGGACGAGGTGAAGAAGCAATGGTGTTATACAACAGTGAGGAGATGGAGCAGAGAAGGCAAAGAATATTACAATTGCAGGAGAGAAAGAGACAGGAAAGAATGGTAATGTCGAACTGAACTATTAAATGTGAATTTTCCTTGCTTCAATTTTTTTTTTTGGATGCATACAAGGTTCACTTAATGTTAACTTACATGACATGACAGGGTGATGGTCGAGAAGCGGTTTCTTCCCCCCAATAGAGTAGGGTTCATTCGCTAGAGGAAGTTGTGCCCATAAAATGCGTAGATGATGTTGTTCCTCCCACCCTTGCGTCTAACATTCAGAGTAAGCATCCTACATAGTTGAAAGTTTCAAGGCACCCTCTGAAGAAGAAATGAAAACAAACGGTGATCTCCAAATCTTCTATTTACTCTAAAAAAAAAAATGATTATTTGAATGAATTGGTTGCATGCATCTGATTTTGGTCCAACGTTTAAATTCCTCCTATTACGCAACAATGATGAACAATGAACTGTTGCCCTCAAGCAGGTTTTTGTGATTTTCGATGGTGAACAATTGCCCATGGAAGCACAAGATTATGTTGTTCCTCCTAACCCATCGTCTAACAATGTTGAGAAGAAGAAGAAGAAGGAGCATATGTCATCAAATGTGTCAAGGTTCCTTGACATGGAGGAACTAGAAGACATGGTGAATTTCAATGAATTGATTGCATGCAACTGAATTTGAGATGACCTTTTAATTCATACTATTATAGGGCAAGGATAAACAATGAAGTGTTGGCCTTGACCTAATTGGCGATGTCATTGTGATTGAAATGAGAGAGGATAATATAGATGGACATGCAGATGGGGAGAGCACTGGCCATGAAGTGGGATAGGGTAACACAGATGGTCATGAGGATGGGGAGAAAACTGGGTTGAATGTGGAACTAGGTGATAGAGATGGACATGGGGACAGGGAGAGCACTAGCTTGCAAGTGGGAGAGGGTAACAAGGATGGACCTAGGGAGGAGAAGAGCGCTGGCCTACAAGGGGGAGATGGCAATAAAGATGGAAATGGGGATAGGGAGAGGTGTGGCATGCCATCTATATCGGTATGAAACCCAACACACTTCCATGCTTTGTTCTTATTTCTTTAGGAATCTTTTAATGTGCCTTCAATTATGCTTCACGTCAATGAAATTTCTATTGCAGGAAAATCTGGTGGATGAACAGATGATAGAGTTCAATGACATAACTTTTAAGTTCAGTGATCACATTGACCTTTGGAGGTGACATAAATGGGTGGTGAAATGCATTCTACATGTTGTCGCTAGAAATGCTCACACCCACTGCTTGAGGCACCCAAAAAATTGTGCAAGAGTTAGGATTGTTGAGGCCATTGATGTTCGATGCTATGTGACTTTTCCCATGCCTGGCGCAGAGACCATCGCAGAGTGCATAGGCGGCTTTGTCATATGGTAGCTTGTCGAGATGAAGAATTATGTTCTAGAGGTACACATAAACGATATTTTATTGTATATATATCATACAACATATATTGTTTCCATGCATACGTTAATTCTCATTAATTTTTTGCTATAGGGCGAAGTTGTTAAACCTAACACAGACAAAGCATAGAGTACGAAGAAATCTGTTGTTTCACGTTCATCATCTATGAGGGTTCGTGGATCTGGAAACACCCCCCCCCAAAAAAATACACAAGGACCCTAAGAAACATATCGTATTTTACGCAGGCCTGAACTCGATTGCAATTGATAGGCAGCATAGGAATTGATGAGATAGGCTCCAAATAATGATTATGCTCTGTGGGTTTCAATATTTCAATATTGAACAATTGTGGTGTAGAGATACACCATTTGCATATGTTTCAATACTATGGTGTTATACATTTGATACGAGACTTTTCATGGGCTTCTTTAATTATTTTATTATTGTACAATTATGCTGAACATATAGGCATATATACTTATTTCATGTCATTGGAACAAATAATTTTTATCCATTTCATATCAGACTTTAAGAAAAATAGTCTTGTTCACTATCTATTAATATGTTTGGAACATAAATTTTACATGACTCTTGTGTTGTCCCCTCTGGCATGTGTTGGCATTAATTTCAAAGCAATAAGACAATAAGATGTTCTTGATTGGTAAACAAGTCAGTAATGGTTTGGTAATTCAGTTAATGGTCTCTTCATTTTAGCTCTTTTACAATTACTTGACTTGGCATACAAGTGTTTTTTAACTCTAGTACACTGCATATTGTGATAAGGATCTAAAATTCTAACTATACGTAAATAGAAATATATGAGTTGAAACAGTTATGAAGACAGTTTTTTTCCTCATGTTCATTTATTTATCATATGTCATTTAGTTATAAATTTTTATTAAGATTATGTTATTTTGTAAATATTTTAGCTTTTCAATTTGTATAATGTTCAGTCTCTGCGATCTAGTTATGGTCTTTATGTTCATACATGTTTAAAATCATCAAACATGCTTCGTAACTAAATTTCTCTAGAGCTTGCACTTTACATTTGGTTATTAATGCTAAAGTGGTTGGTATGGGAACAATCGATGCCACCATTTATCAATAAATTTGAGAATTTTTTTTAAAAACAATCCATGAGGTACAGGATTTGAAACCCATCAAGTGTCGATAATCTAGTTTTAGATTGTGATAATCCATACAAGTGGATAGAATGATATACTAATATTTCAAATGCACCATTTTTAATTCATATTATATATATAACTACCTAAAAAATATTGTTGGGTCTCAATCCTAGAAACATAGAAATAAGGACTATCCATGACTCACTCACAAGATCAAATCAACTTCTAAATTAACAAGTTCTATGCATCAAGAAAAGAATGATGAAAATCATACTAATGTCAACAATTGCAAAGGTGATTACAATAGGCCCATCAAAATATCTCAATCAAGTAATGAACCCTTGATTCTCATTATGTACCTTCAACCATATGGTAATGACAACAATGTGATTGGTAAAGTATTCATTTTAATGGTCTACCCTTACCCAAATGCCAATGACAAAGCAAAGCATATATTGGTGGATTAGAAAACCCTATTCATCCTTCTCGAAAACCTTTAAAGTAGGGTTTTAAGTCTCAATATTCTAAAACACCACTCTGTATCAGTTCTTTATCCTCTACAGACTTCCCTATTCATCCTTCTAGAAAACCTTTAAAGTAGGGTTTTAAGTCTCAATATTCTAAAATGCCACTCCCTATTAGTTCTTTATCCTCTACAAACATAGTTGTTCAAACCTTTTCTCCATTTAAGGAGGGTAATTTACTGCTAAAAAATATTTAACTTGGAGTATTTTCTCCATACAACCTGAATTGGTTCCTCTATAATAGTTACTATACATAATTGTTGGAGGATGGAAAACACATTGTACTTTCCCATACTTTGCAAATCTTGTTCAAACACGGAAATTAGTGTTATGCACATAGTAAGAGGACAATGTATTGAATTTGAGCTTCGTAATTTTTAACAACCCTTACTTTCAGAAAAAAAAACTCTTGTTCGATCTTTGACCAACACATTATTCACATAACAGTTGCATCATGGAAAACACAGTGGGTTGTGGCTCACTTATTATTTTATGCAAGCTGTGAGAAATGAATGTTTTTAAGTTCGCGTTGTACTCTTTTAAAAAAAACCTACTTCGAACAAAACACTCTTTTTCAATATCTGCTCATATGTTTTGAACACAAAATTTACATAACAGTAGCATCATGGAAAACACAATGGGTTGTGGTTCACTTCTTATTTTTTCCTGACTCTAACAAAATAATGTTTTCAAATTCCCTTTCTTGTCTTATGAGACCCCTTACTTTAAGAAAAACAGTCTTGTTCACTACCTGTTCATATGTTTCCAACAAAAAATTTACTTAACTATTGCAGTATGGAAAACACAATGGGTTGTGCCTGACTTTGCAAAAATAGTAAGAAGACAGTAGCTAGTGTTATGCACACAATAAGAGGACAATGTATCGAATTTGAGCTTCAACTTTCAGCAAAACACTCTTCTTCGATATCTACCCAACACATTATTCATATAACAGTTGCATCATGGAAAACATAGTGGGTTGTGGCTCACTTATTATTTTATACAGGCTATGAGAAATGAATGTTTTGAAGTTCACATTGTACTTTTTTAACAACACCTACTTTGATCAAAACACTCTTTTTCAATATCTACCCATATGTTTCCAAGACAAAATTTACATAACAGTAGCATCAAGGAAAACACAATGGGTTGTGGCTCACTTCTTAATTTTTTCCTAACTGTAACAAAATAATATTTTCAACTTCCCTTTCTTGTCTTATGAGACCCCTTACTTTAAGAAAAATAGTCTTGTTCACTACCTGTTCATATGTTTCCAACAAAAAATTTACTTAACTGTTGTAGTATGGAAAACACAATGGGTTGTCCCTAACTTTGCAAAAACAGTAAGAAGACAGCAGGTAGTGTTATGCACATAGTAAGAGGACAGTGTATCGAATTTGAGATTCATTATTTTTAACAACCCTTACTTTCAGCAAAACACTCTTCTTCGATATTTTCCCAACACATTATTCACATAACAGTTGCATCATGGAAAACACAGTGGGTTGTGGCTCACTTATTATTTTATACAGGTTGTGAGAAATGAATGTTTTGAAGTTCACGTTGTACTTTTTTTAACAAGACCTACTTTGAGAAAAACACTCTTTTTTAATATTTTTCCATATGTTTCCAACACAAAATTTACATAACAGTAGCATCATGGAAAACACAGTGGGTTGTGGCTCACTTCTTACTTTTTTGGGAATGTAACAAAATAATGTTTTCAACTTCCCTTTCTTGTCTTTTGAGACCCCTTTCTTTACAAAAAAAATTCTTGTTCACTACCTATTCATATGTTTCGAACAAAAAATCTACTTAACTGTTGCAATATAAAAACACAATGGGTTGTCCTTGACTTTGCAAAAATAGTAAGAATACAGCAGCTAGTGTTATGCACATAGTAAAAGGACAATGTATTGAATTTGAGCTTCATAATTTTTAGAAACCCTTACTTTTAGCAAAACACTCTTCTTTGATATTTTCCCAACACATTATTCACATAATAGTTGCATCATGGAAAACATAGTGGGTTGTGGCTCACTTTTTATTTTATACAGGCTGTGAGAAATGAATTTTTTGAAGTTCACATTGTACTCTTTTAACAAAACCTACTTTGAGCAAAACACTCTTTTTCAATATCTTCCCATATGTTTCCAACACAATTTACATAACAGTAGCATCATGGAAAACATAGTGGGTTGTGGCTCACTTCTTATTTTTTTTTAAATGTAACAAAATAATTTTTTCAACTTCCCTTTCTTGTCTTATGAGACCCCATTCTTTAAGAAAAATAGTCTTGTTCACTACCTATTCATATGTTTTGAACAAAAAATCTACTTAATTGTTGCAGTATGGAAAACACAATGAGTTGTCCTTGACTTTTCAAAAATAGTAAGAAGACAGTAGCTAGTGTTATGCACATAGTAAGAGGACAATGTATTGAATTTGAGCTTCATAATTTTTAGCAACCCTTACTTTCAGCAAAACACTCTTCTTTGATATCTTCCCAGCACATTATTCACATCATAGTTGCATCATGGAAAACAAAGTGGGTTGTGGCTCACTTATTATTTTATACAGGCTGTGAGAAATGAATTTTTTGAAGTTCACATTGTACTCTTTTAACAAAACCTACTTCGAGCAAAACACTCTTTTTCAATATCTTCCCATATGTTTCCAACACAAAATTTACATAACAGTAGCATCACGGAAAACACAGTGGGTTGTGGCTCACTTCTTATTTTTTCTGGAATGTAACAAAATATTATTTTCAACTTCCCTTTCTTGTCTTATGAGACCGCTTACTTTAAGAAAAATAGTCTTGTTCACTACCTGTTCATATATCTCAAATAAAAAATTGACCTAATTGTTGCAGTATGAAAGACACAATGAGTTCTCCTTGACTTTGCAAAAATAGTTAGAAGACAATAGCTAGTGTTATGCACTCAGTAAGAGGACAATGTATTGAATTTGAGCTTCATAATTTTTAAGAACCCTTACTTTCAAAAAAATACTCTTATTCAATCTTTGCCCAACACATTATTCACATAACAGTAGCATCATGGAAAGCACAGTGGGTTGTGTCTCACTTATTTATTTTTCTGGACTGTAACAAAATAGTCTTTTAAACTTCAATTTCTTGTTTTATGATACCCCTTACTTTAGCAAAAATAGTAAGAAGATAGTAGCTAGTGTTATGCACACAATAAGAGGACAATCTATTGAATCTGAGTTTCATAATTTTTAAGAAACCTTACTTTTAGCAAAACACTCTTGTTTGATCTCTGCCCAACACATTATTCACATAATAGTAGCATCATGGAAATCACAGTGGGTTGTGCCTCACTTATTTTCTTTTCTGGACTGTAACAAAATAGACTTTTCAACTTCAGTTTCTTGTTTTATGACACCCCTTACTTTAAGAAAAATAGTAAGAAGACATCAGCTAGTGTTATGCACACAGTAACAAGAGAAGAAAAGTTTCATATTTTGATATTTCATTTCAATATCCTTATACATTTCAACGAAAAGATGCACAAGAAAAGTTGAAGAATGGAAAACACAGACTGTAAAAAAATAGTGTATTCAAGTTCACCGTCAAATTTTATAATAACAATACGCATCTAACAATGAAATGTAAAAATATTTTACATCAATATTACACAATCTGAACAAAATTACAATGCACATTTAATACTATTCACACTGAAGACTATGTCAACCATTTACGAATAGGTATAATCTTTGTGTTATCAACATTTGGAAGCATTTGTCGCACTCCGATTGTCAAGGTGGAATTGACAGTATACAATGTTGCCACCCCATAATTCTCATGTAGCAGCCTGAAGGAGGGCCTCACATGGTGGATCTCAAACCTGACAATGTGGTTGAATTTGAACACGGCCATCAACCATTCCTCCACAGGACCTTTTTCATTACTAATTATAGATTCCCCCTTGAGGAATCTCATAAACCTCATGCTCAGCTGATCCGTAAGATTGTGCCTCTGTATGATAACTGTTGGTCTAATGCACACCTTCCATATGCATCCAGATAGGAAAAGGTCTCGAATTTATCAGTAAATAGACATTAGCCAATCACATAAATTGACAATCTCTATTTGTAGATTGTAATATTGAACATCCATTCCCATATGCGCCCAAAATCCAAAGATGTTGTTGAAGAAGTGAGCATAATTATCATATTGCAAATCTATGTGGTTTGGACCTTTTCTATTAATTCTCCTTAATATATTTTACCGCAACCTGTACAGGAGGTTGAGTTCCTCAATTCGAGCAAGAATATTGCATGGAAGATATGGGTGGTAGTTCGTCAACCAACTAGCCACCCATGCTCAAGAACTATGAGACATCTTCTATAGGACTGTAGCAATAGGTTGTAAAATTCCTGAAATGAAAGAAAAAACAACTATTTTAGATGGTAGACCTGCATTCTCTAATTAGAAGGACATTTTTAATGCAATGGAAACAATGAAAAAATAAGCGAGCAAAGTGGACTTATTTAGATAATATATGCACTAAAGAGATTGTACCTATTGTTTGAATTAAACGAGGTGACACATGCAGTATCTCCAAAGGGCATATGGCAACGCACGATTTGAACAGTGGGAAGAACAATACCTGAAAGGAAAGAGAACAAAAATTTCAGCACATACAACAACATTCTCTAATTATAAACACACAAAATAGTTGGTAAAAAATATTGAAAGCAAAAGAAAACTTTTCATAACTAAGTAACTATGTATGGATGGTGTCTTTTCCAACATGGAAAATAATTTGACCATTTTATTTCTTGCAATCACTAATTTGAATTAATGAATTGTACAAAATATATTTTTTTTATGAACACAAGATACAAATAATCACAATTGGAGGATGGAAAACACAGTGGGTTTTGCCTGACATTTTTAATATCTGCAGACTGTAACAAAAAAAGGTTTCAAAGTTCACCTTCTTGTTAGTCTTAATTAGTCATGCTTGAATAATTTTATAGGCTTAATTATTCTATTTGTAAAATAGGCCTATTTTGGGGTCCACGATAGGGAAGAAGAGCATGTTTGAAGTTTTTTTTCCATAAGGTATTTTTTGTTCTAGAAACCCATTTGTGCCAATTTTTACATACCATAAATTGAGATGCTATTGTTTTGAAAAGAATTCTTGAAAGCATGACTCTACCACTGTAAATGCACTCAATTAACCAAAATCTAGAAAGGAGCAGGTCTTAAATTATCATCTACTTTTACAAATACAAACGCTCAAGGCAACGTTGATCTACTAAACCCTTACTTTATGCACAAAAAAATCTCTATCAAACGAGGCTTTAATAGAATACTGTATTCCAAACCTTCCCATGCTCTATCGCTGTATGAAACATGTTTAGAAATGCCTGCCCATGCTTTAGGAATAAACTTTCAACCCCTTTGAATGCACTTTCCTCAATTACCAACTTGTACGCATCCTTTTTCATTGGAAATTTTATGTATTTTATAAAGATCAGCAACCAAACATTGAATGGTTTGCTTCCCCTACATGATTCAATAAATACACTTCTTAAATTACATAACATCATACCAAAAAATGGACTTATGTAAGAAAAGTTATTAAATTCGAACCATACCTTCCATTGGGTTTACACCCGCAAAAGACAGTCGTCGACGAGGACTCCTTTCGCGAGCTTGGAATGCTGAAGTGAACAAAAAAATCCATAAATGAAATCATAAAGTTCATGGTGTGGTAAAAGCACATACTGGAAAAAGGAACCTATAATACCATTTCCTATTACAATAAAGAAATTGAAATGGGTTTTCTCATACTCACTCGTATTAGATGTTGTATCCTCTGCCACATCCATAGCAGTTGCACCTGAAGTCTAACATTGCATATCGACATTAAAATTCAAACTATTGTTCACGGACAATGGAAAAGAGTCATCCAAAGGGGTTGGGTGATCTGACTGTTGTGTGGAATGCTTCGTACGCCGGGTTGGACGTCGACGACAATCCTTGGTTGCACTAAACCATGGATGCATACAGACAGTGCTACTTTCATCTTGATCAGGATCCATAATGAATTCAAATGGAAATGAATTTGATTGTCGTAGGTCCTCTACAAACCTGTCCATGCATTTTGCATATGACTGCACCTGTTGTAGAGATTCTGGCGGTGTAAGCATCACTTTCTTCAAGAGCTCGTTAGTGTCATTCCAAAGAGACATTGTCACCACATGTTCATCCTATACATGATTCATAGAAGGAGCTTGCACAGGGGTAAGAAAATTAGGGTTTTTTTCTTCTATGACCCCCATTGACAATGTCTCGTTAAAATCTATGTTTGAATCAATTGGTTGACCTCCCCCGTCTAAATGAGGACCCAAAAGAAATTTGTATTAGGCTGTAGAAAATTCAAAACACAATTGACTCCAATAAAGTAACACAATTTGAATTGAAATTCACTTACCATGGACCACCCCTTCAATGGCAGATGATCTTTTAATCAAGTGAGCAACCTTGATGACATGTTTGCAAGTGTTCCTCTCCAAAATCCAAGGGAAATCACAAACAAAAAGGTGCTCCCCAAATTTTTGAACAAGGTAGTGCATTGACCTACTTTGAATTTTCACCCAGTACCATCCAGGATTTGTTTCATCAGGAATACAATCATCGTCTGAAATTGCCTTGGCCCGCTTCACACTAGATCGCATATTTAAATATTTTTTGTTCATCAAAAAACCTTAATGCTGCAACTTTTCCTTTTGCCTATAGAATGGTTCCATTTTATACACAAGTGTGTAATACAAATAGTCCATTCTCCTATTGCATTTTTTTAAATGAACGCACAAGTATCGAGTTTTTAGTATGCAATGGTACGACTCAATGGCTGCATTCATATCTTGGTTGGCATGTGGGAATAGTCTGCAATTTTTTGCCCACATGGCTACGAACAAAAACATCCAATAGTCAAGTAAGCCACAATGTATTAGACGTGACATCAAATAATTTGAATGGTGTGAATCATGCAAGGTGATGAAAATTGGCAACTGACCAATTCGACCTTCTCCTTCACACCAAGTCTTCTTGAAGTACTCTAAGAATCGGGCTTGATCATTGAAATCCTCAAAGAAAGAGTTCAATAGCTGAGTGATGCAATCTTCAGTGTCAATGATTGCCATCATGATCATGCCACGACTGTGGAAGACATCCATTTCCCTTTCCTTAGCTGCATACTTTTATACATTCTTTAGCCAAGCCCTTTTGACATGCCAAAGGCATAGAAGCACACAGCATTGAAAGACAGCCCTAATAGACAATACAAACGATATTGTTTATCGCTCAATTGCATGAGAAAGTGGCATTGAAAATGAATAGAAAATGAGAAAGTTACACAAATGAAGAAAGGGATACACATATTGTATGGCTTGGATCTCTACAATAGCATCATCGGTCAAAAATGAATTGATTCTCCAGTCAGGCCTGGCTCTTCTTCCACGTTCGAGCAATACGGGTAGCCATGCAGAGATGTCCTCAATCTTGTTTCGTGAGGAGACTACCCACGCAATCGACATACCACTCGGTTGCTCATCAAAAACGAGGATAGTATACAATGGGTACTGTAGAGAGAACAACTCAGTGTGAGCATTGTGAAGTTTACAGCCAGTAAGATCATTGAAAACACGACGAACTATTTGTCAATGTTTATAAGGCCTCACCTCATATTTGTTAGTTGCAAATGTGGAATCCATCAAGATGACTAAATTGTGTGAGAAGCTAACCATCCTATCCAGCATCCATGGAGTTTGAACCCCAATAACAAAAGGCGTATTGATCTCATTGGATCGTTGAAAGTAGAAGAAGTTTTCAAAGTCTTCTCCACTCCATAGTAGGATACTTGTGGAATCAAATTTGTGGTTTTGTGTGTGAGTACAATGCACCTTTTTCCACACATTTATTACATCCTTTCTTGTAAGGAATTGATCTCACTTGGACATCATGCCACATAACAGAGGATCACTAACGTGTCTATCCATTATTGCATTGACACTGACATCCATGAGAAAAATGCTTTCAATATAGATTTTGCACTCCGTGGATAGATTAGCAGCAAACATAGAACGCTTCTCTCCACTTGTGTCTTGAATTCCATGGAAAAATTCACCATTTTTATCTACCTGGAACATTTCTTTGTAGATAATATAGGCAACATCGAGTTTTCCTTCCATAACCTTTACCATGAAGTGGTATTGACAACCTCGCTTTTGTATAAACATCTTATGTGGTTTCTTCTCTAGTGGAGGTTGGTGTCTATTGTCTTTAGGACCGTATTGACACCAGTAGCTGCAAGAAAGGCATCATCTCATCATGTTCAACCAAGAGATTAAAATATCATTCGGCCATAGAAATGAATGTCGATATATATAACCTCTTATACAAAAAATTTTTGCTATAATTTTTGTCGTAGATGGCACAAGAGGTGGTAGGTACTCTTATTTTCTTGTCCAAAAAAATTATTTCTACACCTTCAACGTACATTTCACCGTGAATGAACTGATCAAGTCTTATAAGAGGAATGGCTGCAACAAGGTCAAGGACCTTATCCTTGTTGACGGAAATAGTAGCCCATTCCAAATCGAAAGAAAATAAAAAGAAAGGCCAACATTTTGTACATCTTGCACCTCCAATTAATCTAGCTTATTCCATTTCAAACCTCTCCCCATTCTAGGAAATCACAACATTGGACGAATACTTAAAATTAGTGTGGATTGTTTGAAGAAGAAGGAAAAAATCATTCAATAAACAGAGATAAAATTTGCTTGCATTGCTCTCACCCATGTAAAACCAATAGGATGTTCCGGATTCAACTGAGTAAAATTAAAGGTGATATATTCAATCAAACTACGCATAAAATATAACACAAATGCATGTTATAAATCAGACAGTCCAACAACCCAAACACTGTGTTTTCCGAATAACAATTTTTTTTTGCACATTTCTTTCAATCATGCGAAATTCAAACACAACAATGGAATGTGTGGTTTGGAAGACATTCATACTATCCTGTAACATTCCATGTTGCAAAATTGTAGGTGTTAAGAAGCAAGCAACCCACCATGACACAACCCCCTACATTTAAACAAGGAGATTCAAATAACTGGAACCCAACATCATGTTTCCCATTCAAAATTATTTTGTGGAGTTTTCTTATCAATCGACTGAAATTTATACATAACAATGGAATGTGTGATTTGGAAGATAGTCATACTGTATTGTAACATTCCATATTGAGACAAGGAAATATAAAAACAACAAACTAATTTGACAAGATGATTTCTTTTAGAATTCACAAATTCAGCAAATATAACATCAACACTATTCGACTCAACAAATATCATATTGAAGAACGATCGCAGAAGCACAAAGACATTTGTGATCAAGAAAATATTAACAAACTAAAGGATTCAATCCTATTGCCTTTTTTCTCAATACAAAATATGGGTTCAAAGGCTCCATGGCTGTGTAACAAAAAATTTTGAAAATATAAAATGCCCTTCTCCCCCCTTTTTTGTCTCTTTCTTTCCTCCCAATTTTTTTTTCTCCAATAATTGTTCGTAATCCTCATTAAAATTGACCAAGGTTGCAATAATTCATTAATAAATGGACACTGTTTCCATTACACCCTACGAATTCGGTCATTATTCATAATTACAAAAATTTCATGCATGTAAAGTAAAGATTCAGTTTATGTCGATAGAAACCAAGTTCGCTAAACAACCGGAGGAGCCGGACCTCGTAAAATCTTCACAACCATTTCATTAAGAAAATTATTAGATTCGGTTTGCTCTTCCTCTCTATCTAAGATAGAGATCACCCTCCAATATTCGGTGTAGTTGGAATTTTCCATCCATGCAAGCGAACGTAGCTCAGAAACAATGTTGATTTGTTCCTCCTTGAGACACATTAAATTAGGCTGAATGATTGGTATTAGCTCATTTTCCCATTCCGCAACTTCACCAGGAAGCACCATGTCGAAGAAAAACCTGCGATCAAAATTCAACCACCTTAACAAAAACATGGGTGTTAAGAAACAAGCAACTGACCATAACAAAACCCTTTACAATTCAAGTGGATGATTAAAATAACTGAAACTCAGCACTGTGTTTCCCATTTAGAATTCTTTTCCACACCTTTTTTTTTCAATGTTGTGAAATTTAAACACAACAATGGAATGTGTGATTTGGAATACATTAAAGTAACATTCCATGTTGAAAACCCATGGGTGTTAAGAAGCAAGAAACCCACCATGAGACAACCCATTACATTAAAACAAGGAGATTCAAATAAATGAAACCCAGCACTATGTTTCCCATTCAGAATAATTTAGCACAGTTTTTTTATTGAAACCCAACACTGCGTTTCCCATTCAAAAAAAATTTTTGCAGTTTCTTTTTTCAATGATGTGAAATTTAAACACAACAATGGAATGTTTGATTTTGAAGACATTCGAGCAACTGAAATACTCCACATTCTGTTTCCCAAATTTCAAACACAAAGAACTTATAAAACCTTCTACATTAAAACAAGGAGATTCAAATAAATGAAACCCAGCACTGTGTTTCCCATTAAGAATAATTTTGTACAGTTTTTTATTGAAACCCAGCACTCCATTTCCCATTCAGAATTAATTTTTGCAGTTTCTTTTTTCAATGGTGCAAAATTTAAACACAACAATGGAATGTGTGATTTTGAAGACATTCGAGCAAATGAAATACTCCACATTCTATTTCCCAAATTTCCAAAAATAAAGAACTTGTAAAACCCTCTACATTAAAATAAGGAGATTCAAATAAATAAAACTCGGCACTGTGTTTCCCATTGAGAATAATTTTGTATAGATTTTTATTGAAACCAAGCACTGTGTTTCCCATTCAGAATTATGTTTTGCGGTTTCTATTTTCAATGGTGCAAAATTTAAACACAACAATGGAATGTGCGATTTTGAAGACATTCAAGCAACTGAAATACTCCACATTAAGTTTCTCAAATTTCAAAAATAAATAACTTGTAAAACCCTCTACATTAAGACAAGGAGATTTAAATAAATGAAACCCAACACTATGTTTCCCATTCAGAATAATTTTGTATAGTTTTTTTATTGAAACCCAGAACTGTGTTTCCCATTCAGAATTATGTTTTGCAGTTTTTTTTTTCAATGGTGCAAAATTTAAACACAACAATGGAATGTGTGAGTTTGAAGACATTCGAGCAACTGAAATACTCCACATTTTGTTTCCCAAATTTCAAAAACAAAGAACTTGTAAAACCCTCTACATTAAAACAAGGAAATTCAAATAAATGAAACCCAGCACTGTGTTTCCCATTCAAAATAATTTTGTACAGTTTTTTTATTAAAACCCAGCACTACGTTTCCCATTCAAAATTATTTTTTGTAGTTTCTTTTTTCCTTGGTGCGAAATTTAAACACAACAATGGAATGTGTGAGTTTGAAGACATTCGAGCAATTGAAATACTCCACATTCTGTTTCCCAAATTTCAAAAACAAAGAACTTGTAAAACCCTCTACATTAAAACAAGGAAATTCAAATAAATGAAACCCAACACTGTGTTTCCCATTTAGAATAATTTTGTACAGTTTTTTTATTGAAACCGAGCACTGCGTTTCCGATTCAGAATTATTTTTTGTAGTTTCTTTTTTCCTTGGTGCGAAATTTAAACATAACAATGGAATGTGTGATTTTGAAGATATTCGAGCAACTGAAATACTCCACATTCTATTTCCCAAATTTCAAACACAAAGAACTTGTAAAACCCTCTACATTAAAACAAGGAGATTCAAATAAATGAAACCCAGCATTGTGTTTCCCATTCAGAATAATTTTGTATAGATTTTTATTGAAACCCAGCACTACGTTTCCCATTCAGAATTATTTTTTGCAGTTTCTTCTTTCAATGGTGCAAAATTTAAACACAACAATGGAATGTGTGATTTTGAAGACATTCAAGCAACTGAAATACTCCACATTTTATTTCCCCAATTTCAAACACAAAGAACTTGTAAAACCCTTTACATTAAAACAAGGAGATTCAAATAAGTGAAACCCAGCACTATGTTTCCCATTCAGAATAATTTTGTATAGTTTCTTATTGAAACCCAGCTCTGCGTTTCCCATCCAAAATAAATTTTTTTGTTTATTTTTTCAATGGTGTGAAATTTAAACACAACAATGGAATGTGTGATTTTGAAGACATTCGAGCAACTGAAATACTTCACATTTTGTTTCCCAAATTTCAAAAAACAAAGAACTTGTCAAACCCTCTACATTAAAACAAGGAGATTCAAATAATTGAAACCCAGCACTGTGTTTCCCATTCAAAATAATTTTGTACATTTTTTTATTGAAACCCAGCACTGTGTTTCCCATTCAGAATTATGTTTTGCAGTTTCTTTTTTCAATGGTGCAAAATTTAAACACAACAATGGAATGTGTAATTTTGAAGACATTCAAGCAACTAAAATACTCCACATTAAGTTTCCCAAATTTCAAAAAGAAAGAAATTTTAAAACCCTCTACATTAAAACAAGGAGATTCAAATAAATGAAACTCGGCACTGTGTTTCCCATTTAGAATAATTTTGTATAGTTTTTTTATTGGATCCCAGCACTGCGTTTCCGATTCATAATTATTTTTTGTAGTTTCTTTTTTCCTTGGTGCAAAATTTAAACACAACAATGGAATGTGTGAGTTTGAAGACATTCAAGCAACTGAAATACTCCACATTTTGTTTCCCAAATTTCAAAAACAAAGAACTTGTAAAACCCTCTACATTAAAACAAGGAAATTCAAATAAATGAAACCTAGCACTATGTTTCTCATTCAGAATAATTTTGTACAGTTTTTTTATTGAAACCCAACATTGCGTTTCTGATTCAAAATTATTTTTTGTAGTTTCTTTTTTCCTTGGTTCGAAATTTAAACACAACAATGGAATGTGCGATTTTGAAGACATTTGAGCAACTGAAATACTCTGCATTCTGTTTCCCAAATTTCAAACACAAAGAACTTGTAAAACCCTCTGCTTGCAACAAAATTACCCCTCACCTAGATTTCATGTGTATTCTCCTCCAAATCCTCCACATGCACTCCACACTTCAACTAATTTAGTCAGTATTCTCCTCGAATTCATGCACATGCTCTCAGACCTTCAGCTTTCCTTTTCAACGTGCAGACAGGAAACAAAACAAATAGTATTTTTTCCTTGCTTCCTCCAAATAGAAAAGGCCCATGTCATTTCCTTCCACTTTTCTCACACCACACAAAAGAAACTTGCTGACGAAGCTAACCTGCCCACTTTTTCGCCCGAAAACGGGTGGGAAAATGCACTTGACGGTGTCGTTAACTCTTGCCTGACCATAGCTCGGATATTTCGTCCCCTCCACCAGTTCCAGGCGTTTGGCGGGCCCCGCACTACGATGTCTCATCATGTTATGTATGTATCCATGTATGTTCATGTGTATTTTTCATGTGTTTTTCTATGTACATAGGTGAATTTTGTCTAGCAGTTAGCCGACTCCGATTTCAACAAGCATGTCTTTTAATAGTAAAAATATTAAAATCGTCGACAATATTAATGATGGCAGAATTTTTTTAAAAATTATTTAATTTTTAATATTTAAAAATATTGAAAAAATATTATAAACTTTATAAAATTTTAAAAAAATTGCAAAGCAAATGGCGTGCAAGAATAAAAAAATTAATGATATTTAGATTTGTAATTTTTGGTTTTGATTTTTTATTTCCTTTTCAAAATTTCAATGAATTTTTGTGTTTGCAATTTTTTTGTTTTTAATTTTTAATTGTTATTTTTTGTAAAAAGATGAAAATAAGATATTTATATAAATATATTTTTGTAACTTTAAAAAAAAATCAAAAATACCTATCTAAATAGATTTTTTTTGCAATTTTTCAAAAAACAAAAATATAGTTTTATTTGCAAATAACAATAAAACAAATAAAATGATTTTTATTTTAAAACAAGTTTTTTTATTTTAAAATAAAAAATATATTATTTTTAAATTAGTTGTTCATAGGATCAAATGGCTCCCTAGACAAAAAAAATTGCCTTACCTCGCAACTTTGTCCAAAATTGATGCTTTGATAGTCAATTTTATAGTTTTTGGGGCTTTTGAGCATGATGGCAGGGTTAGATTTGACCTAAAATGCTCTAAAATGATGACTCCTTGTTGGATTTGGCAATGAACCTCCCACTTCAAATTGTTGCAGATTTGGCCTCTAGTGTCTGTTTTAGGCAAAACAAAGGGAAGATCTGAATGTCTTAGCTGCTCTGGACTCAATGGTGAGCTTAGAATCTCTTCAGGAAGCTTCAATAGACCTATAATTGACAAGTCAATTTATGAACCCCCCAAAAACTAATAATTTTTTTCTACACCTTTTTGATTCTCTAGATCATCCGAGGATGCAAGAGAAGAGCATACTTAGTTTTTGAAAAAAAATCTCAACACTCTCAGATTTCCTAAAGGATTGCTAACCCACAACTCAAACTTGGTTCTGATACCATGTGAGATTTGCTAACTAGCCTACCCAAGAATCTAATGGTTAAAGGAAAGAAAAACCAGAAATATGAGAAGGAATAAATTGTATTCCTCTCAAGAATGCAAAGTTATATACAACTTGAGAATTGGGATTACAAAGGAAATGCCTTGGTTATATAGGCCAAGGGGAGAGATAGATGCAATCATATTATGACAAGTGTTTTCATCATATGAGGTGTGACAACTCATTTCATTAAAGGTTCAAATACCTTATCCCTATGTAAAGTTAAGCTAGTGTGAAGAGGACTTTAGTGGAGAACTAGCTAAGAATGAATTAGTTAGATAAAGTGCCCCTTTCACATTAATAGTGAAGAATGAACTTTGTAGAATTTAAAAATATAGAAGGGTACACTAATTTCAAGGACATCTACTTGCATTCTGAAGCATTTATTGTTGAAGCAATTAAGACCAAAGAAATAAATTTAAGTATGTTAAAGAAAACTCATTTGATGAAAGGCATTTGTGGAAGAGAAGAAGTGTGCAAAGAAAGCTTGAAGAAACCAAAGCATTTCCATAATGCAAAAAGTTAAAGTTTGACATTGGTGTGCAGGAAATAGGTAAGTGGTTATTACTATACACTATTCCCTCTAAATTGTTCGACACTATTTTTTGTTGAATATGATACATATACCTCGAGTCGTAGACAATTCAACGAGACAAAAACCACAGCTTAAAATGTATTATGTTAAAACCCAAGAACTCGATCCCTTGGGTGAATTTTTAAAAGTTACCCTTGGTGTTATTCAGATTGAAGACATTGGGATATATATTCTTGAGTAAGTGCAAAAATATGGTTCCCAAAAAGGGGCTTTAAGTGGCCACTTTTTTTCTGAAATCAGGAAATACTGAGCTTGGACGTGAAATTGAAGATAGTTACACTCAAAATTTTGAGATGGAACAAAAACAAGGATCGAAGTGCTCCAAGTCTACTTTCTAAACTACTGATTTATCTTGAAAATGGCTAAGATTAAGGGGTTGAAAAGAGAGACGTACACAAATTGATGATGCTTTTGTTGAAAAACATAACATAGCAACTCTTGTACGACCCTACATGCTGAACTATTTTTTAGTATTTTTAAAATCGCTACTGTCAGAAGTTAGCTAATAGTATGTAGTTGATGCATGATTTTTTTGATAATTTTTTAATGAATATTTGATTTTTTACTAATTTTCAAAGTGGACACTTCTTGTAAAAGAGAATTTTGGCCGTGCTACCCCTACAAATTTTGGAAACTAATTGATTATTTTAATTTATTTTTTAAAATTTGTGGAATGGAGTCTAGTTTGTAAAAATGTAATTTATTTTAAATTTTTATGAACAGTTAATTTATAACGAAAAAATCACCAAATAGTGCTTTTTTCCAAAAAAGAGACACACAAACAAAAGAATTTGTGGATGAAAGACTTAACATTGTCAGAAAGTGAAAAAAATTACATCGTTGGATAGCTAAGAGAGAACCTGTACTCAGATGTTTGATTTGTTTGATATTGAACCACGTGCAATCCTAACAGTGAGCATGAACCTGATTATGTGAAATATTGTAGAATTTGCAAAAACACATCTCTGGTCATTGGGAATTCCCTCCAAGCCTTTGGGTTGGTATTCCAAGGAAAATAACAAGCCCAAGGCTTGGGGATTCCCAAAGCAAGATATAATATGCACATGTTATAACACACTCGTGTTATATCTTAGTTTTGACATTGCTTTTGTGTTTTGTGAATGCATTGACAAAACACATACGCATTATAATGTGCTCGCGTTTTGGTCTACATTGAAACTTTTTTCCTCTTTTTCTTGTCTCTTTCTTCTTGTTAACTTTCAAGGAAACTATATACATAAAATAAACATTTAAGTATAAGTTGAAATTTTCATATGGACATTTACTTTATTATAATTTAATCTATATTTCATGTATATAGGTAGGATGTTTGAGAGTGGTTTCATATCTCTAGGAGTTATAATGCAAATTCTAGTTTTTGGAAGATCTTAAAAATTTCAGACAAACAAATTTCAGTAATCAACATGTCAAATTTTAGTAATCAGGAGGTCAAATTTTAGTAGTCATCAAGTTGTATCATCTTTCTCTCACTCTCTCCTTCTCTCTACTCTCTATCTCTCCACGACCTCTCTCTCTCTCCCTTCCTCCCTCTCTCCCCTCTCTCTCTTCTATTTTTTGGAAGATCTCACAAATTTTAGACTTCATCAAATTTTAGTAATCAGGAGGTCAAATTTCAGTAATCATCAAGTTATATTATTTCTCTCTCTATCTCACTCATGTTTATCCCTTACACTCTAGACCTCTCTCTCACTATCTCCATCCCTTTATCTGACTCTCTCTCCTTTGATCTCAAGAACTCTTTCTCTATCTCTTTGTCTCTCTTTCTCTCTCTCCTTTGCCCTCTAATTCTCTCTACCTCACTTCTCTCTCCCTCCCTCCCTCCTTCCCTCTCTACTTATCTCTCTCTCTCTCTCTATCCCTCCATCACTCCCTACCACTCTCTTTATTTCTCTCGACCTCACCTCTCTCTCATGTCCCTCTCTCTCCCTCCATACTTCTCTCCCTCTCTTCTTCCCTATCTACTCTCTATCTCCCAATCCCTCTCTCTACCTACCTCTACATTCATCACACCTTACCACTCTATCTCTACACCTCTCTATCTCACCTTTCTCTCCCTTCCTACCTCTCCCTCCCTCATTCCCTCTCTACCTCTCCTTCCATATCTACTTATCTTTATCTCCACTCTCCCTCTCTCTACCTACCTCTCCTTCCACCACTCTCTATTTCTCTTTGTCTCACCTCTCTCTCCCTCACTGCATCTCCCTCCCTCTCTCCTTCCATCTCTACTTATATATATCTCGCCTCTCCCTCTCTACCTAGATCTCCATCCATCACAACCTACCACCCTCTCTATATTACTATCTATCTCACCTCCCACTCTCTCCATTCATACCTCTCCCTCTCCTTCCCTCTCTACTCTCTATATCCCTAATCCCTCTCTACCTACCTCTCCATCCATAACTCCCTAACACTCTCTCTAATCCTCTATATCTTGCTTCTCTCCCTCCCTCCCTATTCCCTCTCCTTCCCTCTCTAATTATCTTTATCTCCCCTATCCCTCTCTCTCTCTCTCACTATATGTCTCCCTCCCTACCTTTTCCACTATCTACTCTCTATATCCTCTCTCCCTCCCTATACCTCTCTATATCTTGCTCTCTCACTCCTCCCTCACTCTCTTTCTGTCTCTCTCTCCTCTTTATCTCACCATTCTCTCTTTCCCTCTTTTGAACTCTCTACTTCTCTATATGTCACCATTCTCTCTCTACATACCTATATCTCACCTATCCCTCTTTACATATCCCTTCCTCCCCTCTCTTGCCCTCCCTCCTTCCTTACCTATATCTCTATCTCTCTCTACTTATCTCTATCTCACCTATCCCTCTCTACCTGCATATCCCTCCATCACTCCCTACTTCACTCTCTCTATTGCTCTCTATCTCACATCCCTCTCTCTCCCTCCATACCTCTCCCTCTCCTTCCCCCTCTACTCTATATCTTTGTAATCCCTCTCTACCTACCTCTCCATCCATCACTCCCTAACACTCTTTCTACAGCTATCTATCTCACTTCTCTCCCTCCCTTATTCTCTCTCTACTTCTCTCTACCTCTCCTTCTTTCTCTAATTATTTTCATCTCCCCTAGCCCTCTCCCTCTCTCTCACTAGATTTCTCCCTCCCTACCTTTTCCCTTATCTACTCTCTATTTTTCCTTTCTCTCCCTCTACCTCTCTCTCACTCTCTCTCACTCCTCCCTCACCCTCTTTCTCTCTCACTCTCTCCTCTCTATCTCACCATTCTCTCTTTCCCTATCTATAAGTCTCTCCTTCTCTATATATCACCATTCTCTCTCTACTTATCTTATCTCACCTATCCCTCTTTACCTCTCCCTTCCTCCCCTCTCTCACCCACCCTCCCTCATTTCCTCTCTCTCTACTTCTCTCTATCTCACCTATACCTCTCTACTCGCATATCTCTCTATCACTCCCTACCACACTCTCTTTATTACTCTATATCTCAACCCTCTCTCTCCCTCCATACCTCTCCCTCCATCTATCCTTCCTGATCTACTCTTTATCTCTCATGTCTCTCTACCTCTCCTTCTATCTCTACTTATCTTTATCTCCTCTTTCCCTCCCAACCTCTCTCTCTCTCTCCCCTCCCCCCCCCTCTTTCTCTCTCCCCATATGAGGGTTGAGAGTGTAAGGTTTAGTG
>CM021101.1:148186151-148275678 GCA_007115665.2 Sequoiadendron giganteum | reverse complement strand
TCCTCTTTCCCTCCCACCCTCTCTCTCTCTCTCCCCTCCCCCCCCCTCTTTCTCTCTCCCCATATGAGGGTTGAGAGTGTAAGGTTTAGTGTTTAAGGTAAAGGGTTAAGTGTATAGGGAATAGGGATTAGGGTTTAGGATATTAGGTATAAAGTTGAGAGTATAGGGTATAGGGATGAGGGTTTAGTGTTTATGGTTTAAGGTATAGGTTGATGGTTGAGGGATAGTGTTTAGGGTTGAGGGTATAAGTTTAAGTGTATAGGGTATATGGATTATGGTTTAGGATATTGGGTATATAGTTTAGGATATTTGGTTGAGGATATTAGGTTTACGGTTTAGGATTTATGTATAAGTTTGAGGGTTGAGGGTTGAGGTATAATGTTCAAGGTTGAGGGTATGAGATTAAGTGTATAGGGTATAGGGATTAGGGTTTAGGGTATAAGGTTAAGGGTGTAAGGTATAGGGTTAAGGCTTGAGAGTGTAGGGGTTTTTGTTTAAGTATAGGGTTGATGGATAATGTTTATGATTTAGGGTATAAGGTTGAGGGTGTAGGGTATAGAGATGAGGCTTGAGGTTGTAGTGTTTAGGGTTTAAGGTATAGGGTTGAGGGTTGAGGGATATTGTTCAAGGTTGAGGGTATAGGGATTAGGGTTTAAAATAATGGGCATACGGTTGAGGGTATTGGGTTTAGGATTGAGGTTTAGAGTTTAGGGTTTAGTGTACAAGGTTGAATGTGGGGTTTAGGGTTTAAGTATAGGGTTGAGGGATGATGTTCAGGGCTTAGGTTATAAGGTTAAGAGTATAGGGTATAGGGATGAGGGTTGAAGGTGTAGGGTTTAGGGTTTAAGGTATATGGTTGAGGGTTGAGGTATAGTGTTCAAGGTTGGGGGTGTAGGGTTAAGTGTATAGGTATAGGGATTAGGGTTTAGGATATTGGGTATAGGGTTGAGGGTATTGGGTTTAGATTTAAGTGTTCAAGGTTTAGGGTACAAGGTTTAATGTAGGATTTAGCATTTAATTATAGGGTTAAGGGTTAAGGGATAATGTTTAGGGTTTAGGGTATAGGGATGAGGGTTCAGGGTGTAGGGTTTATGGTTTAAGGTATAGGGTTGAAGGTATAAGGTTAATTTTATAGGGTATAGGATATTAGGTATAGGTTTGAGGGTATTGGGTTGAAGGTTTAAGGTTAAGTTTATAGGGTATAGGGATTAGGGTTTAGGAGAGAGAGAGAGAGAGAGAGAGAGAGAGAGAGAGAGAGAGAGAGAGAGAGAGAGAGAGAGGGGTGTGAGGGAGATACATGAGAGAGAGAGAGAGAGTATTCTCTAGTTAGGGTGAGAGAGAAAGACTTGAGAGAGGGGGAGGGGGTGGGAGGTAGAGACTTGAGAGAGAGAGAGAGAGAGAGAGAGAGAGATGGCCCCCATTTCTTGGACCCATTTTTTCAAACATGCCACTACATTGCCAATTTCATTAAATTGGAAATCCAGTAGGCCCACTAGCTTTCCAATTCAGTGAAATTGGCAACCTAACTTGCCCTATTTGAAAAATGGGTCCAAGAAATAGGGTCTCTCGGTGATGTAATTCTTGGACCCACTTTTTCAAATAGGCCACTACATTGCCAATTTCACCGAATTGGCAGCCAAACTTGGCCTAATTGAAAAATGGGGTCTCTTAGTGATTTACATCACTGGGAGACCCCATTTCTTGGACCCATTTTTTCAAACAAGCCACCACCTTACCAATTTCACCGAATTGGAAAGCTAGTACAACCACTAGCTTGCCAATTCAGTGAAATTGGCAACCTAACTTGGCCTGTTTGAAAGAAATGGGGTCCCCCGGTGATTTACATCACTGGGAGACCTCATTTCTTGGACCCACTTTTTCAAATAGGCCGCTACATTGCCAATTTTACTGAATTGGAAAGCTAGTGTGCCCACTAGCTTGCCAATTCGATGAAATTGACAACCTAATTTGGCATGTTTGATCACCAAGAGAACCCATTTCTTGGAACCATTTTTTCAAATAGGTCAAGTTATTTTGCAAATTTCATTGAATTGGCAAGCTAGTGGGTGCACTAGCTTGTCAATTCAATGAAATTGGCAACCTAACTTGGCCTATTTGAAAAAGTGGGTCCACTAGCTTGGGTTCTTCCGATGATGTAAACTCTCTACCCAATTAAAATCTCTACCCTAATCCCTCAACCCTCAACCCTTAATCCCTCAACCCTTAAACCCTTATCCATCTACCCTCTACCCTCTACCCTCTACCCTCTACCCTCTACCCTATACCCTATACCCTCTACCCTCAACACTCAGCCCTCAACCCTTAACCCTTAAACCTTAATCCCTCAACCCCTATACCCTCTACCCTATACTTTGGACCCTCAACCCTAATCCCTCAACCCTCAATTCTCAACCCTCAACCCTATACAATGGACCCTCAACCCTATACCCTCTACCCTCTACCCTCAACCCTCAACCCTTAAACCATAAACCCTTAAACCATTTACCCTATATATTAAACCCTCAACCCTCAATTCGCAACCCTCATCCCTTAATCCCTCAACCTTGTACCCTTAAACCCTTAAACCTCAACCCCTATACCCTCTACCCTATACATTGGACCCTCAACCCTAGTCCCTCAACCATATACCCTCAAACCTATACCCTAAACCCTAAACCCTCTACCTCAACCCTAAACCCTCAACCCTAAACCCTTAATCCCTCAACCCTTAATCCCTCAACCCTCTACCCTCAACTCTCAACCCTTAAACCCTAATCCCTTAACCCCTATACCCTCTACCCTATACATTGGGCCCTCAATCCTATACCCTTAATCCTCTACCCTCAATCTTAAACCCTCAACCCTTAAACCCTCTACCCTCTACCCTCTACCCTCTACATTAAACCCTCAACCCTCAATTCTCAACCCTCAACCCTCAACCCTTAACCCCTTAACCCTCAACCTCTATACCATCTACCCTATATATTGGACCCTCAACCTAATCCTTCAACCATATACCCTCAGACCTATACCCTCAACCCTCTACCCTCTATTCTCAACCCTAAACCCTCAACCCTAAACCCTCACCCTAAACCCTTTAACCCTAAACCCTTAAACCTTCTACCCTCTATCCCCAACCCAATACCCTCTACTCTCAACCCTAATCCCTCAACCCTATACCCTCAACCAATACCCTAAATCATCAACTCTATAGTTCCTCCACCCTAATCCCTCAACCTTATACCCTCAACCCCTATCCATTTCTCTCTATCTATACATCTCACCTTTCTCTCCCTCCCTCTCTCCTACCCTCTCTAATTGTCTCTATCTACCCTCTCCATCTTCTCTATGTACCCCTTTCTCAATCAATCCCGACCACTCCCTCTCACTCCCTCTATCTATCTCTCTCTGTCTCCCTCCCACTACCTCTCCATCACTTCCACTCTCTCCCACTCCCTCTTAGGGTTTAGGGATTAGGGTAGAGATCTTTCTTTGGTTTAAGGGTATAAGGGTTGAGGGATTAGGGTTGAGGGTATAAGGTATTGGGTTGAGGGTAGAGACCCAATACCCTCTACCCTCAACCCTAATTACTCAACCCAATACTCTAAATCATCAACCCTATAGGTTCACCCTAATCCCTAATCCCTAATCCCTCAACCCTATACGCTCAAATCATATCCATTTCTCTATATATATATATCTCACCTCTCTCTCCCTCCCTCTCTCCTACCCTCTCTAATTTTCTCTATCTACCCTCTCCCTCTTTCTACATACCTCTTGCTCAATCAATCCCTATCACTCTCTCTTGCTCCCTTTATCTATCTCTCTCTATCTCCCTCCCACTACCTCTCCATCACTTGGCCTGTGTTGGAAAAATGTGTCCAAGAAATAGGGTCTCCCGGTGATGAGACCCCATTTATTGGACCCATTTATTAAAATAGACCACTACATTTCCAATTTTACCGAATTGGAAAGCCAGTGGGTAAATCATCGAGAGACCCCATTTCTTGGACCCATTTTTCAAACAGGGAAAATTAGGCTGCCAATTTCACCAAATTGGCAAGCTAGTGGACCCACTAGCTTGGCAATTCAGTGAAATTGGAAACCTAACTTGCCTATTTGAAAAAATGGGTCCAAGAAATGGAGTCTCCTGGTGATGTAAATCGTCAGGAGACCCCATTTCTTGGACCCATTTTTTCAAACAGGCCACTACATTCTCAATTTCACCGAATTGACAAGCTAAGGTAGAGGGTTTAAGGTTTAAGGTTTTAAGGGTTTAAAGTTTTAAGGGTTAAGGGTAGAGGGAAAAGAGATAGAAGGAGTGAGTGAGAGAGAGAGTGAGAGAGAGACTTGAGAGAGGGAGAGAGGGTAGGAGGGAGAGACTTGAGAGAAAGAGAGTGAAGGAGGGAGTAGGAGAGAGATATAGGGTAGAGGATATAGGGTTTAAGGGTTAAGGGTATATGGTAGACAGTTAAGGGTAGAGGGGAGAGAGATAGGATTGAGTGAGAGAGAGAGATAGTTAAGAGAGATTGAGGGTAGAGGGTTAAGAGTAGAGTGTAGAGGGTTTAAGGGTTTCGAGTTTAAGGGTTTCAGGTTTAAGGGTTTCCGGTTTAAGGGTTTAGGGTTTAGGGTTAAGGGTAGAGGGGATAGATATAGATGGAGTGAGTGTGAGAGAGAGAGAGAGACCTAAGAGAGGGAGAGGTGGTGGGAGGTAGAGACTTGAGAGAGAAAAAGAGACAAATAGAGAGGGAGTGAGTGGGATAGAGATAGAGGGTAAAGGGTTAAGAGTAGAGGATAGAGGGCCCACTAACTTGCCAATTTGGTGAAATTGGAAACCTATCTTGGCTTTTATGAAAAAATGGGGTCTCCTAGTAATTTACATCATCAAGAGACTCTTTTTCTTGGACCCATTTTTTCAAACAGACCACTACATTTCCAATTTCACCAAATTGGTAAGTTAGTGGGCCTAGCTTGCCAATTCGGTGAAATTGGCAACCTAACTTGGCCTATTTGAAAAAATGGGTCCAATAAATGGGGTCTCCCGATGATTTAAGTCACCAAGAGACCCCATTTTTTCAAATAGGCCACTACATTGCCAATTTCACCAAAATGGCAAGCTAGTGGGCCCACTAGCTTGGCAATTCAGAGAAATTGGCAACCTAACTTGCCTGTTTGAAAAAATGGGTCCAAGAAATGGGCTCCCAATCATGTAAATCATCAGGAGACCCCATTTTTTGGAACCATTTTTCAAATAGGCCATTTCATTCCCATTTTCACCAAATTTTCAAGCTAGGGTAGAGGTTTCAAGGGTTTAAGGGTTAAGGGTAGAGGGTTAAGGGTTAAGGGTTAAGGGTAGAGAGGAGAGAGAGAGAGAGAGACTTCTAAGAAGGAGAGGGGTTATGAGGGAGATACTTTAGAGAAAGAGAGAGAGGGATGGAGTGGGAGATAGATAGAGGGTAGAGGGTAGATGGTTTAAGGGTTTAAGGGTTAAGGGTAGAGGGTAGACAATTAAGGGTAGAAGGGAGAGAGATAGGAGTGAGTGAGTGAGAGAGAGACTTGAGAGAGGGAGAGGGGGTAGGAGGGAGAGACTTGATAGAAATATATGGTAGAGGGTTAAGAGTAGAGGGTTTAAGGGTTGAGGGTTTAAGGGTTTAGGGTTTAAGGGTTGATGGTAGAGGGGAGAGAGATAGAGGGAGTGACTAAGAGAGAGATGTACCTAAGAGAGGGAGAGGGGGTAGGAGGGAGATATTTTAGAGAGAGATAGAGGGTAGAGGATTAATGGTTGATGGCAGAGGGTTTAAGGGTTTAAGGGTTAAGGGTAGAGGGGAGAGAGATAGGAGTGAGAGAGAGAGGGAGAGAGAGAATTGAGAGAGGGAGAGGGGGTAGGAGGGAGGAATTGAGAGAGAGAGAGGGATGGGAGATATAGAGACTCTCCCTCATACCCCCTCTCTCTCAAGACTCTCCCTCCTACCCCATATACCTCTCTTAGGTCTCTCTCACTCACTCACTCCCTCTATCTCTCTCCCATCTACCCTTAATCCTAAACCCTAAAACCTTATCACTCAAACCCTACACCCTTAAACCCTCTACCATCTTCCCTTAACCCTCTACCCTCTATTTGTTTCCCACTCCCTAGCTCCCTATCTCTCTCTCAATTCTCTCCCTCCTACCCCCTCTCCCTCTCTCAGGTCTCTCTCCCCACTCTCAACTCTTTTATTCCTCTCCTCTCTACTCCCAACCCCACCTCTAGCTCTCCCACTTCCCTCTCTCACTCACTCCATCTATATATTCTCTACTCCCTCAACCCTAAACCCTTAAAAACCCTACCCTCACCCATAGCCCCTAACTCCATATCTCTCCCACTTCTCCCCCTCTCTCTCAAATCTCTCCCTCCTACCCCCTCTCCCTCTCTTAGGTATCTCTCTCACTCACTCCCTCTATCTATCTCTCCTTTACCCTTAACCCTAAACCCTTACCCTTAAAACCTCTACCATCTACCCTCTATCTATCTCCAACTATGACCCTCCCTCTCTCTCTCTCAAGTCACTCCCTCCTACCCCCTCTCCCTCTCCCAAGTCTCTCTCTCACTCACTCACTCTTTCTATCTCTCTCCCCTCTACCCTTAACCCTCCACCCTATACCCTCTACCCTTAAACCTCTACCCTCTATCTCTCTCCCACTCCCTCCCTCCATCTCTCTCACTCACTCCTTGTATCTCTCCCCTCTACCCTTAACCCTAAACCCTAAACCCTTAAAACCTCTACCCTCTATCTCTATCCCACTCCCTCCATATCTCTCTCTAGCCTCTCTCTCAATTCTCTTCCTCCTAACCTCTCTCAATTATTTATCTCTCTCCTCTCTACCCTCATCCCTTAACCCTTAAACCCTCTACCCTTAACCCTCTACCCTCTATCTCTCTAAAATCTCTCCCTCCTACCCCCTCTCCCTCTCTTAGGTCTATCTCTCTTAGTCACTCCCTCTATCTCTCTCCCCTCTACCCTTAGCCCTAAACCCTTAACCCTTAACCCTTGACCCTTAAACCCTCTACCATCTACCCTTAACCCTCCCTCCCTCTATATCTCTCTCACTCCCTCCCTCCCTCTCTCTCTCTCAACCCTCTCCCTCCTACCCCCTCTCCCTCTCTCAAGTCTCTATCTCTCTTAGTCACTCCCTCTATCTCTCTCCCCTCTATCCTTAAGCCTAAACCTTAAACCCTTAACCTTTAAACCCTAAACCCTCTACCCTCTACCCTCTACCCTTAACCCTGTCTCCCTTTATCTCTTTCTCACTCCCTCCCTCTCTTTCTCTGAAGTCTCTCCCTCATACCTCTTCTCCCTCTCTCAGGTCTCTCTCTCACTCACTCACTCCCTTTATCTCTCTCCCATCTACCCTAAACCATCTACCCTATACCCTTAACCCTTAAACCCTAAACTCTTAAACCCTTAACCCTCTACCCATTACCCTAAACCCTTAACCCTTAAACTCTCTACCCTCTACCCTTAACCCTCCCTCCCTCTATGTCTCTCCCACTCCCTTCCTCTCTCTCTCAATCCTCTCCCTCCTACCTCCTCTCTCTCTCTTAGGTATCACTCTCTCTCAATCACTCCCTTCATCTCTCTCCCCTCTACCCTTAACCGTAAACCCTTAACCCTTAACCCTTAAACCCTCCACCCTCTACCATTAACCCTCCATCCCTCTATCTCTCTCCCACTCCCTCCCTCTCTCTCTCAATTCTCTCCCTCCTACCCCCTCTCCCTCTCTCGGGTCTCTCTCTCTCTCACTCACTCCCTATATCTCCCCCCTCTCTCCTCTTCACCCTATACATTGATCATCAACCTCATCTATTTTTGTACCTCCATCTTCTTTCTACTTTCTATTCACTTCTCCTCCATCCTCCCTCTCTACCCTCCTAACTTTAACTCCTATACCTCAACTCCTTAAACTCTCAAACACTCAACCCTTAACCTCAACCTTAACCCTTAACCCTTAACCCTTAACCCTTAACCCTTAACCCTTAAACCCTAAACCCTTAAACCCTCTACCCTCTACCCTCAACCCTTTAACCCTTAAACCCAATTAAAATATCTACCCTAATCCATGAACCCTCAACCCTTAAACCCTCTACCCTCTACCCTCTACCCTCTACCCTAATCCCTCAACCCCTATACCCTCTACCCTACACATTGGACCCTCAGCCCTATACCCTCTACCCAACCTTAAATCATAAACCTTCAAAACTTAAACCCTCTACCCTCTACCCTCTATACTCAAACTTATACATTAAACCCTCAACCCTAGGTAGGTAGGGAAACATAGGTGAGATACAAAGTGATAAAGGGAGAGGTAGGTAAATAGAGGGAGAGGGGAGATAAATATAGCTAGAGAGGGAAGGATATTTAGATAGAGGAGAGATAGAGAGAATTATAGAGGGGACGGAGGGATAGGTAGGGAGTAGATAGAGGTGAGTGTGTGTGTGTGTGTGTGTGCAAGAGAGAGAGGTGTGGTAGAGAGATAGAGGTAGAGGAAGGGAGAGGAGAGATAGAGAGTAGAGAAGGAAATAGGTATGGAGGAGACACAATTGAGATATAGAGTGATGGAGGGAGAGGTGGGTAAAGAGAGGGATAGGGGAGATAAAGATAAATAGAGAGGGAAGGATATGTAGAGAGAGATGATAGAGAGAGGGAAGTAGAGAGTGGAGGGATGGAGGGAGAGGAAAGGAGGAGATAGAGGTGAGTGTGTGTGAGAGGGAGAGAGAGTGAGAGGAGAGAAAATGATGGGAGAGAGGAATGGGGAGAGAGAGAAGCAGAGTAGAGAGGGAAGGGGGGAGAGATAGAGACTAGAGAGGGAAGGAGAGAGTAAGACAGAAAGAGGGGGGAGAAAGAGAGAGGTAGAGAGAGTGGTAGGTAGTGGAGGGAGAGGTAGGTAGAGAGGGGAGGAGAGAGGGAGGGATATTGGTGAGATAGAGAGTTGAGAGGTATGGAGAGAATGAGAAAGAGAGATAAAGAGAGAGGGAGGGAGGTTGGAGGGAGGGAGAGGTAGAAAGGGTAGGAGGTCAAGTTGGATAGAGATAGAATGATGATTTAGAGAGGAGGGAGTGAGAGAGGAGGGAAAGTGGGAAAGAGAGAGAATGGTGATGTAGATAGGAGGGAGTGAGAGTTAGGGATGGAGATACTGGTGAGATAGAGAGAGTGAGATAGGAAGAGAGGGATGGAGAGATAGAGAGATAGGTAGGTATAGGAAGGGAGAGGAGAGATAGAGAGTAGATAGGGAAAGATGTAGGGAAGGAAACATAGGTGAGATAGAGAGCGATGGAGAGAGAGTGATTCAGGGATAGGTAGGTATAAAGAGGGAAAGAGAGGAGAGATAGAGAGTAGAGAGGGGAGGGAGAGAGGGAGGGAGAGGTGGGGAGGGAGATAGAGGTGTGTGTGTGAGTGTGAGAGGGAGAGAATGGTGAGATAGAGAAAAGGATCAATTGAGAGAGATCAAGAGGGGGGAGAGAGGGAGGGACAATAGTGAGAGAGGTTGGGAGGAGAGAAAAAATAATGGGAGGGAGGGTAAGGTCGAGAGAGGGAGGGAGAGGAGAGATGGAGAGAACTAGAGAGGGAAGGAGGGAGGGAGATAGAGGTTTGTCTATTTGAGAGAGAGAGAGAGATAGAGAGAGTGGTAAGATAGAGAGGAGAGAGTGAGAAGGAGGGAGAGAGAATTATGAGATAAAGAGGAGAGAGTTAGAGAGAAAAAAGGGGGAGGAGAGGGATAGAGAGTGAGAGAGAGGTGTAGGTAGAGGGAGGGAGAGGAGAGATAGAGAGTAGATAGGGAAAGAGGTAGGGAGGGAGACATTAGTGAGATACAAAGTGATGGAGGGAGAGGTAAGTAAAGAGAGAGAGGGGAGATAAAGATAAGTACATATGGAAGGAGATGTAGAGAGAGAGAGAAGAGATAGAGAGAAGTAGAGAGGGGATGGAGGGAGGTAGATGTAGGGAGGAGATAGAGGGTTGTGTGAGAGAGAGAGAGGGGAGGGAGGGAGGAAGGGAGAGAGAGAGGGAGTGGAGAGATAGAGAGTAGAGCGAAGGAGAGAAGGAGAGAAGGAGAGAGAAATAGGATACAACTTGCTGACTACTAAAATTTGACCTCCTGATTATTGAAACTTTGACATGTTGATTACTGAAATTTGACTAAGTCTAAAATTTTTAAGATCTTCCAAAAACTAGATTTTGCATTATAAATCCTAGAGATCTGAAACCACTTTCAAACATCCTACCTATATACATGAAATATAACTTAAAGTATAAGAAATTAAATGTACATATGTAAATGCCAACTTATACTTTCATGTATATAGTTTCCCTAAAAGATAACAAGAATAAAGAGACAAGAAAAAATAGAATAAAAAAATTTCAATGTAGACCAAAATGGGAGCATGTTATAACGCACTTGTGTATTGGAAATATTTTTTGATTTTAAAAAATGCACTTTTTTGAACTCAAAATGTGCACATTTTTTGAAATTTAAACCATAATGTGAGCATGTTATAATGCACTAACGTTATGGCTTGGTAATGATTGATCCTAGGCTCGGTCATTACCAAGCCATAATACGAGTGCGTTTTACTATAACGCACTCGCATTTTTTTCTATTTCAGGATGAAAAAGTAAATTGGCCACAAATTGGCTACCCATCTTTTTGCACCTGCCCATTCATAGAAAATTGGAAGAAGCTACCTATGGAAAAACTCATATATTATGGTTTTAATAATTAAGTGGAGAAGACTTTACCTTAAAACCAAAATGTAATGTACTTATAGAGATGATTTTGGATGTGTGGGATTGTTTTCCGAACTTTAGTAATGAAGAAAGATGTATTAGACTAGCTCTTAGTAGATTTCATTATCAATTTGTGTGGCTTGACAATTCACATATGATATCCAAAGAAGCAATTAAAATGTTATTGGGTTATTATCCACCGAACCTACTCCTAAGCATAATCTTGACAAAGGAAAGGGATTAATGAAGAACATAGGTACTGGAACTACTAATCCAATTGTTCAATATGTAAGTTTGGTTATTTCACACCTAATTTTTGGTGATAATGATGTCTCTACCTCCGCAATTAATTTAGTAGTAGAAATGGTTGAGAAGAGGGAAAATATGATCTTTGTGAGTTTCTCTAACAACAACTATCAGAAAATTTGGGTGGTATCAAGAAATAAAAATTCACTTTTAGATATGGAACATTGATATTATGCCTAATATACTTCATTAGAGAAGTTCCTAGAATAGGATAAATTTTTTGGTTAAATACCAAATCGGTTTCTCCCCACATCAGGGAATCAATGAGAAATATTGGTGATTTGGATGCACAAGGAGATGCGCTTGTTGCATTCTTTGGAAAGTTTCTGAGAAGAATGAAAAAAAGAAGGATAATTCCAAGAGAACTAATTACAAAGTATAAGGATGATATAAAATTTATGGTATCCCTTGATAGCTCCATTATCAAGGTAGTCAGGGAAAACTTTAAGAAACCCCCCCCTCGATGTAGGTGTAAAATCTTGGTGAATCCGGTATACATCCCAATGAAAAATATTAATTTTATTGGTGATTATCTTCGTTTTACGGGAAAAAAAAAATCCCAATTGGCGAATATTTTAAAATCCCTGGAAGTTAGTGGAAAATCTTGATGAATTGCAAATAATTTTTAATAGAATAAAATATTTTTTATTGGTGAATAAAAATGTTTTTCAGACCAGAATTTTTTTTCCATTGGTGATTAAAACCTTTTTTCAAAGAAAAAAATATATTTTCATTGGCGAATTAAAAAGAATCTCAAAATAGTAAAAAAATCTAGTGGAAAAATAAATAGATATGCCAATGAAAAATCATAGGGGTCATTCGTTGAATGTTTGATGGATGATTGTAGTTGCATTCCAGAAGTAAATCTCTAAAGCACTAGACTTGCGATTTGAAACCTCCGGAATAACACTATAACTGTTAGATGCAGACATGTGGCGAGATCAAGGCTCATCGCTCATCACTCATTCTGTCTTTTCAATGCCTTGACATTGTCCATTTCATTTAATTGAAATTCTCATTATTTTTGAGGAAAGTGTGGTTGTCGTACTACTAGTGCAAGAAGTGGTGGTGATTAATGCCATATGTGATATGAACATCCGAAGCAATTTCTTGGACAACTCATAGCTTTAATGAAATAATATTTGTAATGATTTCATATCATTTGAACTTTGAGTGATTTTGATAGCTTGTCATCTTGAGGTATAGTTCAAGTTGGCATGTAGCCAGATGTCAATAAAATTCAACATTTTAATTATACAGGCTGGTAGCGGCACTGGTGGCCCATAAATAGGGATACTGATTCAGTGATTAGTAGATAGTACCATAAGGGTTTTTATTTTCTAGGGTTAATAAGAATTCACGAAGAAGATGATACAGTATTGGGGATACTATAAATTCTCCTACCTATAGTTATTTAGTTACAGAGTAATCAGTAAAAGATGAATTTTGTTCAAGTTCAGAATGGGTGGAATTGGAAAGAAGTTGATTTAGTTAACTTAAATTTTTAGATGGGTTTTGAACCAGGATGAGGAGCTCTAGTGGAGATAAGTGTTATCCCAATGCATCGAGGCTGCAGGGAAAAGATGGGAGCATATTTGCTTCTCCTCCTGTATTCTAATAGCTCCCATTTCCCCAGCATGGCTCTGGTTCTCAAAGGGGATAAGTACATTTTTTATCTTCACGGCTCCCATTTCCCCAAGATTGATTGGAACCCCCTTTCCCCAACATGGTTGGGAAATCCACCAGCAGAAGCTTGGATTCATAAATTTATTTTCAAAGCCAGATTTGTATTACATTGTCACTAGCAAAAGCTTGGAATCGTGCATTTATTTTTAAAGTAACATGTGTAGTAAGTTTTCAACAGCAAAGCTTGGAAATTGGAATCAATTTGTAATCCATTGTAACAAACAACAACTTGGAATAAAATATTAAATTTTGTCTGTGTAAAGTACTAAAGTGACACACTGACATATGTTATTTATACAAAACAGGAGCTATAGTGATACTCGTCTGTAAAAAGATATGTAATAATGTGACATTGAAATTCAGTTGCAATAATAAAAATGGTTGTGTTGTGTTATTCTTGATTCCTTGAATCTTCGTTATTCATTTACGCTTAAGAGAACAAAGTTGTTTTCTGAGTTTGCAACTTCAGTGTCTATTAATAAATAATAATTTAATATATTCAAATCAATTTTTTCCTTTTTAGAAATTAAGTAATATACTTTATGCAATATGCACTTGATAATTCAAGGTTATATCGACCCATCAGGGGAATGCAATCATTCGTTCCACCGATTTTTATTTGTTACAGCGATGTGCTTACTTTTGTTGACTCTATTGGTATATCGAGGAGTGCACCTTATGAGTTATGAGTCTTCCTTCAGGCCATCGACGGGGCTGTGATGAGGGTTCCACCGACTAAGCATTGTTAGGTCAATGCCTATGGTATTGACTTTAAAACACGTGTGTCATGTTTATTTTTTTAAGTTAATATCATAAATTACTCATGTTTCAACCATTGGATGAACATTTGATGTATGGTTGTAGTTGCATTCTATAATGAAATGCATAGAGCGATGGGCTTCCCAACTTAAACCTCCTGAATCACCCTATAACCATTAGATTTAGAAAAATCATTGGTTAAGATTAATAATTTGCAACTTGTAGACCTAAGAAGTTTCATTCACTTTTGTCTTTAATGTTCCAATTTCGAGAAACAAAGCATTTGAAGCACTTTGTACTGTTAACTGCTAAGTGTCAACTCGAAATGTCAAGTGATTAATGTTTATTTTTAAAGTTAATATCATAATTCATAATTACTCAAGTTTCAACCATTGGATGAACATTTGATGTATGGTTGTAGTTGCATTCCATAGTGAAATGCACAGGGTGATGGGATTCCCAACTTAAACCTCTGGAATCACCCTATAACCATTAGATTTAGAAAGATCAATGGTTAAGAATTTATAAATTGTAGTCTTGTAGAATTGTAGACCTAACTCCTAATACGTGTCATTCAGTTTAACGTTCCAATTATGAGAAAAAAAGCATTTAAAACACTTTGCACTTTGAAATTGTAAAGTGATTTTCAAAGTCTTCACTCTTCAGATTGCTCATTGCAGTGGACCACCCTATTTTTAATTCTGTAGTTCCACTTCCAACAATGCCATTCTAGTTTTCAAGATTCAAGACTCAGAATCTGGGTAAGTGAAAGAATTCTTGTGGCTACATTTCATCGTTTGACATTTCTTAAATTCTTATTTTGTCAAAGTTTGAAGTTTAGGTTTAGAGACTCAAGAATTTGTTAAAATTAAGGAGGACTAATAGGTATTACTTATTAGGGAATTCAAATTTCACAGCTTCAGATTTGTATAAGCATGTCTACCACCAGTACCACTAGACTTAGACCAATTTCCGATAAAAAAATACATTATGCATAATTGCTTAAAATCCCAAGTTTCACCGATGGGTACCATGATATTTATGATCCTGAAATCTATGGTAAGCATACCTCAGAACTTAGATTTACATCTCAGAATAAGGCTGCAAATAAAAAACAATTTGATAGTATCAGTGCACCGTGGGTAACTGGATTAGGGCGCATGATGTTACATGAAGTTTTCCCTTGCCTAGAATTTATCATCGTTTGTGCCAAAAATTATTATGATAAGAAAAGAGAAATTGTTAATAAAGATAACCAAGAAGAATTGTTATCCATTAATGCAGAAGAACTTGGAAAAGTGTTGGGTTTTACAACCGAAGAATTTGGAAACCACCACATTGACCTAGAAAAGCTTGCTAGTGATTATGAAGCAGTGGAAGAAAGGCTGAAAAATGATTTCTTAAATAGCATAGTTATGGATAGAAACAAATTGAAAGGTGATCATAAGCCTCCTTATAATTTGTATATTTTTAAACCGTGGGTTTAGGATACTATTTCCATGCTATCATTTTTCCTCGGTCTGGATAGCAATTTGGAAGTAGGTGCAAGCATCCTTGAAATGATATATAATATCCATTATGTTGATGAACATGTCAAATATAATTATACTCAACACATTGTAGAATCCATGCATAAACATTTTTTAATGATTAAAGCAAGTTCCATAAATAAATTTAGGTTCACAACCTACTTGTGCTATCTTTTTCTATTCAAATTTAGAGGAATGTTTTAGAACAACAAGCTTCAAATTCAGCCCTATAGTAATGCAAAAGAAAAAAAATAGCTCTAGTATATGAATGGACCACTGAGATAAGGATGCATGATTCTCGAAGGAACTACAATCATTTTGTAGACTACTTTTTGGCTCCATTGCATCAATTAATTACAAATACTCCAATGCCTAGATTGCCTATGTCAAGTAGAAACTGCATGCAACTAGGAAAAGAAATACAATTGGTTGATTGGTACTTAATGGAAGAATTTACTATGCTAAGATTTTATGGATCGAGAGTACAACCATACAAACTTCCAATACATGTGACAGAAATGGTTTTTGCATTGGAATATGTAAGGAAGGTGCAGAGTGTTGATGAACTACACTTTCTCAGTCAGCAAAAGAAGACCGTATTTCCTTCCTTGCCTTTTTCATGTGGAGGGTTCACATTTGAGAGAAAAGCATTTAGTGTGGCACATAATCTTCTGAATTTTGTTGCATTTGATGCTATTTGTCACTGGAAGTATGATCCATGTGACATCATTAAATAAATGATAGTGGCCAATAGGAATGCTGCAAATAGAATTCAACATCAAAGTAAACCCTTGCTTGAAAACTTGAGAAACAAGGATTCTTGGGATGAGGTCAAAATAGCAATGGAGAAAAGTGTTCCTAAGAATGGTATTCCTTTTGAACAATTGTCAGCAGAAATTATGGCATTGCACCGAAAGACAATCAGGACATACAACATTTTTTATGAAAAAAGTGATAAACCATCTAGTAGAGTAAAAATTATAGGTTCTCTAGAGAAGGAAGTTATAGATAAAAAATGGTCACGATCAAAAATTACTACCTTTTGGTCTATGAGGAAGGACCTAGGTGATCCAAGAGCTCTTGCAAAGTATGATGCTAATGAAGAAGATAAAGATTTTAGCAAATTGTGGAATATAGAGCATTCTGATGAACATGGAAGCAAAGGAAGTGATGAATCTGATGATGATATTGATAGGGAAGAAGAAGAACAAAGCCATGCCAATTGCAAACCTGGTTTAAGTGAGGCCGCAAAAGAAGAATATGCTTCAACATATACTTCAGAAGTAGTCATACTTGAAAAAATTGGTTATGAAGGTGGTCCTTTGGGATCCAAAGGACAAGGCCCTTGGACAATACCAAGTGTTGACCATAGAAAAGCAGGTGATAAATCCGGCCTTGGTCTTGGTGGTGAAAAAGTAGACCAAGGGCATACAAATCAAACTCAATTTGTTAGAGCTTCTAGTCCTCATCCTCATGGTCAGATACAATCACAACTAGGACATGCCCTTGGTGGATAGCTTAGTGCAACTAGGAGTGCCATTGGTGGTGATGGTATGGGTAGTAGTACTAGTAGTGGTCAACATGTGCTACAATGAGAAATTATACACAATATTAAGAGTAAAACAATAAAACATACCACAAAAATGCCAGGTGATCAAGGCAATCAAAAGAGGCAAAGGATTTTGATAGGTATAAGTCACACTATCAGTGGATCCACCAGTACCACAAAGGAGTTATTTCCTGACACTCCCAAAAATCTAGTTAGTGTGGGTGCGACATCATTAGCAACTCCAAGTACTCCTATTTCTTCGCCATTCAAGCATTCCATTGTTCCTGCCTCCCCAAGTTATGATTTCATTGAAAAGTTTAAAAAGAAATCAGACTTGAATAAAAAATAAAAGAAGCAACTGATGGAGAGTGCATCTATTGTAACTTCAGAGACTGCAACAACCATTGTATTACCCACATTTGACACAAATAAAGAAATCATGGAGTACACAATTGTTGTTCCCACAGTTCAAATCAAACCAACAAATCTGATGGATCGATTTGAATACCAGGTAACCAATTTTCAATTGGATTTTTTTGGCCTGAAAAATACTGACAAAATTAATGTACCAAAGAAGAATAATGAATTGGTGTACACATCATTGCTAAAGAAATATAGAGAGAAGAAAAGGTTGCATGCCCAAATAGAAAAGCTACAGGCAGACCTAGCAAGTGAGAAAACAAAGAAGAAAGTAGCCGATAACCAAAGCAATGAATTAGAAAAAAGAATAATAAAATTTGCCTCTACATCAACAAGCAAAGAGGATAAATCAAATGAGAGAGAAGTGAATGACCTAAAGTGAAGGCTAGATGAGAGCAACAAGAAATATGATGAGGAAAAATCCACTTCAGAAAAATTAAGACTAAATATTGCGAATGGAAATGCATAATGGGAAAAAAAATTGGAGAAACAAAGAAAAACAAATGAAAGAGTGCAGACACAGCTGACAGAAGCAAAAGAAGAAATTAAGTCTTCTCAAAATAAGTTATCTTCATTTTGTAGAGATACAGTGAGGCATATGAAATAATAGATCTGGGATGAAATAATGTAGAGGTTTGATCATTTTTGTGACATGTTTCAATGGATTGATGCTATCAGACAACATTATAAGAAGCTCAACAAATATTTAGTGGACAACAAAAAGTTGTTGGAATTAGAGAAATCTGCAAATAAAGTTCTACAAATAGCCTTTGAATCTAGTGACAATGATCTGAAATCAAAAGGGATTACTAATCGGATTGAAACCCCAATGAAGTTGTCATCTATCATTGAAAAGTGTTCAAGAATGTCTGGAACAAAGGAATATTTGCATTTGGTTGCAGAAAAGATGAAGGTGGTGGATGAAAAGGTAACGAACTTCACAGAGCTTGGTTTTCTAGAGGCTTTTGACACAAATGAGTGATTCATTGGAAAGGATGGTTTCAGAAAGAAGATGGAAGGTGCAAGGAAGATTGATTTGGACCAGTTTCCTCATAACCAAGATGTGAACTATTTGGATTCCGTCAAAACAATGATAACCTTGAATGCAAAATTGATTGAAGAATTCAAGATAGGTTCCATTTCCAATTACAATCATGAAATGTTAACAAAACTTCAAGTCAAACAAAATTAGTTAAAGAAATTGGTAATTCCACCACCTGAAGAGTGGAAGTTGCTAGAAAAGTTGATACAATGACTTGATTTATTATTTTCAATCTTTGATAATATGAGTTTCAAAGTTTCAACTCAGCTCTATGTATACTTGTATTTGGGCATTGGCAAGATTTTGCATTGCCAATGCCAATATGTACTCCTTCATTTGAAATTCAATTAAAAAATCTCAAATTCAGACTTCAGTAATGTGACGATGTTCAATTATCTAGATTCTGTATTATTTATTTTATCATTTGAACTAGTGATGAATTGTTAGCTCATTATATTTACTTCTTGGTAGAGCTTCCATTTCCAAGTTATGAATGTTGAACTATTAGCTCATTATATTTACTTATTGGTAGAGCTTCTAAGGTATGGATGTTGAACTGTTAGCTTCTATTATGTTTTTATGATTAGCACGAATTGCAGAGATTTGTGTGACAAGATCCATTTTGTGGCCCACATTACTACTTGATCAATGATCATGTCCATAAATAAATCTAAAACCCCATGGTCACAGCCCCTATTCCTGAAGAATTCAAATTCAATGTACTAAAAAATTAATTATACTTCCACACACTCAATTTGAATAACATAAACAGCCACTTTGGAGACAACCAAATAAGTTAATAACTTATAAGCATATGAATCCACAACATTTGAACATTTGAAAGAAAATCAGTAAATATGTGTAACCTTATCCATTGTATTGATCTTCAAAGTTCAAATGATATGCATTATAAAAATAGTTTATGATATGAGATGATCTATCTTCTTACTACAAACCATCTCTAAAGTCTAATTAAAAATGATGTGATGATCCATTGATCTCCTATTGGGGTCTTGATCTCTCTTATATATGAGAGGAAAAAAGCTACAAACCACTAACCACCTAAGATCTTTTCAAGGATTCTACTCTGTGATAGGGCGCTCATCATGTTGTCGGCTAGTGTTCTTCCTCTGAATCTGATGGTTGTCCCATTGGATCTGATTTTGACTCATCTATGTTTTGGCTAATAAACATATTGATTGCAGAGAGGTGATGGATGTACTCCTATTTAGCATAGGTGTCCATGTTAGAGACCGCCTCTTTCATATCATATTCCATAGATATTATTTTTTTGAGTTTCTTATGAGTGTTTTGTAAAACCATAACCTCATCATTTATTTATTGCAACGCAGCAGTCAGAAGCCCAGCAAGCTCTTCCTTCCAATCATCATATTCTCATGGATTTCCAATGCCAAAATGAAGTGTTGGGAGTGAGACTAAATCAAAGTCGTCAAAATCTTCCCTAAGCTTGTTATGATATCCATTATGTGATTCTACCAACTTGTTATATGTTAGTAATATTTGTCCTTTCATGACATTCTTATCTAGGAGCTCCTTTTTTTTCTCCATCATTCTAGGCTGAAATTGTTCATTCTCCACCAATGCAATGTGTGTCTATTTGAATACTTCCCAATATTCAATACCACATTTCATCATTTTATTGAACCTTTCTTTTATCATTTCAGATACAGTGTTATATTTGATGGTTTTCACTTCTTTCTCCAATTCTTTGCATTTCCCCTGCGATTTCAGATGGCAATTCTTCTAGTAGGTTGCATCAACCAATGCATCAATCACTCTCTTATCTTTTTAAAGCCATGGGGAGTACAATTCTAATGTGGAGGAGCAATATTTTTTTTCTCTCTGATTTGCTAGCTCCTTCTTCAGTTTGTCATTTTCCTTAACCATTTTATCGATCTGTGCTTTGGTAAATTTTACCACATTTATGTTCAATTTTGTTGTCTCCATAGGGTTGGTATCCACTAATCGTTGAACCAAGAGATGACCAAATAGTTGGTTTGGATTAATAATTATAGCAAGTCTTTTATCATGGGGATACAGTGACCAAATAAGCAAGGTGGCTTCATCTAGGTTGTACCCAGATCCTGAATACATTTTGTCACTTGCTGCTTTTGTTAAGTTCATTGTCGTGTCACCTCTTTTTCTGAAGCTATCAAATACAATTGAAGAGCTAATATCCCACCCTAGAAGGAGCAACACTCCAGCTTCTTGAAGAAATTCCCTACCTCTTAAAGGAGTAATGGACTCCATTTCCTTTTCTACCTCCCTTTTCAATTCCTCCAAAGCGGTTGCCTCATGTTCAGGAGTGATATCTTGTATTTGTTGTCTCATTTTTCTACCTTTATATTCATAAACAAATGATTTAAATTCAGAAGATTTAACAAAATCACAATCAAAAATAAACTGTTGTCCAGCCATGACCCTCACATCATCAGATAGTTCATTTGATGCCTCAAATCTTACAATATTCTACTCTTAAGGGGGATAAAACTGTGCGATCATAGGAGCACTGATTTGTTTGACTTGCTCACCCTCTTCATCACCCTGCTCTTCTTCACTTATATCAGTATCTATAGAAAAACATACCTTAGGATTAGGTTGTGAAGGTATGTAATCCAAGGGCTCTATGTCTTCGGCTTGTACTCTTGAATAGGTTGCATGAGGTGCATCAAAAACAACTAGGGGAACATCCTTTACCAGTTCATTGACATGAGTGATGAGTTGCTCAATTCTTGTTAAAGGATCCTCTATCTCACCAAATGCCTTTGAATAAGATGGTACATTTTTCCTCTTCGATTCCTTTGCAATCATAATCTTGTTATAGGCAGCCATTCTTTCCTTGGTGGAAGCCTCATCATGGTTTCTTATGACATCTTCAATTGAGAACAAATGTTCATACCCTAATAGCCCATGTGATAATCTCGCCTTGTGAATAAACCCTTTTGCGTCAAATTGTTTCCTTACATCACCTAGAGGTAGGTTGTACTATTCTAATTTACCATAAATTTCTCCATATCCTTCATTGGCAACCACTGTAAAGTCTCCAAAAAATAAGGTGTTGGGCATAATTGATTGTTTGCTATGTCCTTTGAGGTGTTTGGAATCAGATTTTACCAACTTCCTCACAATTTCTAAAAAAGAAATTCGGTCAGGAACTACTCATGGCATCAAGTTTGGAGCCCCTTCGAACCCATAGACCCTTATCATTGTACAATTAGAGAAAGCATACCAGTCTCCCCAGTTATGATTCACTTTATTTCTCTTGTCATTTTCCTTTGGTCCTAGAAATCTTTATACTTTTGGGGATAGGTTATAGTTGCACGAATACCCCAACAACTTCATCAATGGTTTTACAAAAAATTCTTCAAAATAAAGGTAATGAGACCTACCAAATAGGTTGTTCCACAATGAATTCCACATTTGTACAGGTTTAAAATCTCCATTTTTATTTGTATCTTTTATCCTTAATTCTTCACTCCAGACCCCTCTGACTTGTCCCTCATACAATAGCAAATGCATAAGCAAAGAATAGTGTTCAAAATTAATATTATCACTATTATTTTTAATCTTTTTGAGCCCTCAATTTAGGGCATTGGCCAAGTAGCTAGCATAATCAAATGGCCTGGCATCCTTGCTCTATATGTCTGTAGCTAAGACCATTGGGATAATCGACATGAGAGGCGGAACCTCTACTCCCAAAACCTGACCAACTAAATAATAGGTGTATCGGAAATACTCTTCGAACAAATCTTCATGGAAAGGAGGGTTTTCACTACTAGAGAACCTCTTGAGTTGTCCTCCTTCATCCTTGGGCCTATGCAAAGGTAATTTCCATCTCTTATAGCTGGTATCCATGTGGCGATACTCTTTCAAGAGATATTTGATCATGAATGATAAATGCAATGAACACTCTAACTAAAATACATTAGAAATGAGATCCCTAGAAATAACAAGCATGTCACCCCCGCCATGTGACTAAATAGTTCTTTTCTTGGGGTCATATCTGATAACAAGAGCTTTAATTAGCTTTGCATTCACAAACACATTGGGCACCACAAGTCTTCCCAGGTTCAACCTCCATGGATTGCAGACTGGTTGAAACCTAAATATTTTTTTGTAATGTACATGAAGAGGTCATACCCTCATTGTGGTGTCCAAATATCCCCTAAGCCCTTTTGTTTGTCCCATAATCGATCCATGGAAGGATTCATTTGAGCACTCCTCTTGGGTCTCGTAGAGTCACCTCCACAATTCACCGATCTTTGCTGCGTCAGAACTCCAAGTTTTTGCCTTTCTGCTTCTGCCCTAAGTGAAATCTTCTAGGATTTTGTAACAACTATGCGATCAACTTGTCATATAATTCACTTCAATTTTGGTTCATAAATGCACCACAGCACAGCTGCACGATGCCTTAGGATGTCACATCATTCTTTCACTGATATCCACCCTCTCCACCGATGGACACCTATCCTTCGTTCTATCGGTGGGACGCTAGATAATGTTTCCCCGATGCACCATAGTTCCCTCGATATACTTTATGCATTCGATAATTCATGCCCATGGGCCATGGTTATAATTCATGGTTACTTTTGTTGAAAAATTGACTCTATCGGTATATTGGGAGAGCACCTTAGCAGTCAGCCTGATAGAGTATTGTTACACCGATACTAGGTTGTGAGCTATTTTTATCGGGCCATCGATGGGATTGTGATGGGAGTTTCGTCGATGAAGCATTGTTAGGCCGATGGTATTGAATTTTGTTAGGAATGGGGGAAGGACTACATCATTACGTAATTTCAAAAAAAAATTAATATTTATGGATGCGATGTGAATGTAGGCTATAATATGGATCTTGTCACACAAATTTCTACAATTTGCAATGTGCATTGTTCATAAAATCAAAGTGTGGTATATTTTTGTGATTATTGATAAAATAAGTCAATTCATGCCCATGGTCATAAATTATAATTCATGGTTACTTTTTTTGACAACTTGACCCTATTAGTATATTAGGAGAGCACCTTAGGAGTCAACCTGATAGAGTATTGTTACACCACTACTAGGTTGTGAGCTATTTTTATCGGGCCATCGATGGGATTGTGATGGGGATTCCGCCGATGAAGCATTGTCAGGTTGATGGTATTGAACTTTGTTAGGAATGGGGGAAGGACTACGTCACTATGGAATTTCAAACAAAAAAATATATTTATGGATGCAATGTGAATGTAGGCTATAATATGGATCTTGTCACACAAATTTCTATAATTTGCATTGTTCATTAAATCAAAGTATGGTATATTTTTGTGATTATTAATAAAATAAGATAATTCATGCCCATGGTCATAAATTATAATTCATGGTTACTTTTGTTGACAACTCGACTCTATCGGTATATCGAGAGAACACCTTAGGAGTCAGCCCGATAGAGTATTGTTACACCAATACTAGGTTGTGAGCTATTTTCATCAGCCCATCGGTGGGACTGTGATCGGGGTTCCGCCGATGAAGCATTGTTAGGCCGATGGTATTGAATTTTATATAATTTATAAAATATCATCAACTATAGTTTGACTTTGGCATATGTATTATGATTCATGAAGTGAAATATAATATAAAATATCATGGAGACTTGGAGTGCAATATAAAATAAAATATTTTGAACTTGAAGAGCAGTGATTCAAAATTTATTTAAATACAATATAAAAAATCATCAACTACAGTTTGGAATAGGATTCATGCTGACATGCAGTGCTTGAGTGCAATATAAAATAAGATATCATGAAGTGCAATGATTCACAACTTCAATGTTCATTGAATAAAATATAAAATATCATCACACATCAACTATAGTTTTCACTTTGGAACAATGGAAACTGATTCATGAAGTGCAGTAAAAATACCTAAAACCTGCTAATTATCTTCCATTTCCCAAATAGAGTCAGGGTCCTCAAACTGATGCTCATCTTCAGATAAATTAAAAGAGTCATCTTGATTTTGAGACTACTCTCTACTTTCTTCGGCATGTGTCTCAAATTCAACATTCATTGTTTGATTTGTGTCAATTTCAATAACATTGTCATTTGTCCCAGGCCCAATCCCACTGCCACTACCACTCCCACTACCACTAGTACTAGCGGCTATTGGATTTGGAGAGCCTATGTTGCACAACCCAGTCCCTCTTCTTTCACATGTGGAACTCCATATTGTGAGTGCCGTTTCAAAAGGGAAATTTTTGACATTATACGCAGTTCCTTTCATCCTGAAGCAATTTTCCAAATTCTTGTCCAGTTTGTTTCTTAACTTTGATTTCAAAAACCCTGATGTACTGAAAACTCTCTCATCCTCCACTGACCCCAATATCATTGTTTGACATTAATCAACAATTTTGAAATATTTTGCCATCGAACCATGCAATATTTCACTCTCACCTAAGCTTATCCAAACCTTTTTTATTGATCCCAATTCAAAGGCCTTCTCCTTGCCCATGGATTTATACTACTCCCTCATAGCTATTGCAAAAATCTGACAGTGATTTCTAATTTTATTTTCATCTAAAATTGCTTCTATTATTTGTTCATTGTATGTTACCTTTTCTGAAAATTGTTCGATCAAGATTTTTACTTGATCATGAAAATATTTTGGGTTATCTCGGTTTACCCAAAATTGAGGATACACAATACCCATGGCTTCAAGTATTTCATGTCGATGGAATCTTTCACGAATCTATGAGGAAAGATATTTTGCAATTTCCTTCAAATTATCACTAACAGTCTTAACAATGTTGTTAAAATCTTCCTCGTTAACAGGTACTTCTTTTCTAGAGCGCCTGGCTATCTTACAATGGTACATTGGTATCTCATATCCACGTACACAAATACATAAGTGCTCGCTTGCATTAAACTATAAATAATTATCAAGATTATTCAAATTAGTAATTTTCCACCACATCAAATAACTTGCACCTTCTTGTGTTAGATCTAGATATAGATGATCGAGGGCCAAGCATGTAAGTTTATGCGATTGGCATATTCATAAATATACATAGTTCTATCTTGGGCTTTCTTCACAAGATTGTTCATCCCATATAGCATGGGGAGAAGACTAGCTAAATTCAAGAGTGTCTCTATATCACTTAACCTATGTAAGAGGTCAAGAGCTTTGTCTACTGTGTTGTGATGCTTGTACATCACTCCAATCAAGGATTGATATTCTGAAAGAACTCGTTGCACTGGTCCATGCAGGGAGATCCATCTGGTATCGACATCCTTGAGAATCTTGTTTCTAGGTGTTATTCCCTCAGTAAAATGTTGAAATTCAAGGAAATGTTTGGGACTTCGTCAGAAGTATGCGTGGATCTCGCGAATTAGATTTTCGAATTTTGATACTATAGGAAACTTGCTTACAATTCTGAATGCTAAATTCATTTTGTGGGCCATGCAGTGAAAGCCAAGCATGTATGTTGCACAAGTAGTTTGTAAATTTGTGCAAAGATGGCTCCTTTGACCTTGCATCATTGCAGCTCCATCAGCTCCTACACACACCAACATTTTGGCAATTGTCAACTCATCCATACCTACAATTTCATTCAAAGATTTCTTGACTAGTTCAAATAGATTTTGGGATGTTGCATTGTCCTTCATTTTACAAACACAAATAAGATGAGCTTCGTGAACATGTTGTTCTACAATATACAAATGCATACGAACCCAAGAAGTATTGTCTACCGCAGTAACTTCATCTAAAGATAATGCAATGAAATTTGACTCTTTTAATTTCTCCTTTAAATCTTGTTTTTCCATTGCAACAAGATAGTTTTCCCATTCCCATGCAGCGTTTACTGACCAATGTGAGAAGGGAAAGTGGGGAACACTCAAATAAGATAATAAATCAATATATTATAGGTAGTCTTTCATAAGATGCCCCCTGGACAAAATATGAAAAACAACACTCATTTGGACAGTTTTTGACAGATTTGTTGCTGCCATGGCTTTTCCAAAATGAGCCTCAAGTGTACCTTCACATTTTTTAATCTTTGAAATTCTATGGTTATGCTCTCCATAATCTGCAACATACTTAATATAAATACATTATTCCTTTGATTTCCATCATAGGACTAATTGTTCCTTTTCATCTATGATTTGTTTTTCGTAAACTTTGCTGATATGCTTTTCTATAGTGTCAAGCTTTAGCTGCATCGTCTTGTCTCTTCCACATTTCCAACTACAAATCTTACATTTGACCTCTGTTTCCCTTTCAATATCATTTTCATTTGATACCCCCACTGCTTCAAGGAATGGGTACTTCGACAACCAACCAATTTGAAAATTCCTTGTCATTTCCCACTCGCGCCCCAATTTTGCTTTGCCTTCTCTTTTCTTGCTACCAACATCATCCTCATCCAAGTCAATTATCTCATTCTAGCTATCTAGGGTATCCCTTGGAACATCTTCTGTGGTATTGCCATCCTCATTTGATACATTTGATTTAACACAATGACAATCTCACCTTGACCTTCCTATGGTGGTGAGGAATTGTCATTGCCATCTTCAATAATATTTGGTGGAAGAGTCAATGGTGTAGATCCACCTTGATCTGATGGATTAGAATCTTTTCCAATTCCAAAGTAAGACTGTATGGTACCTCCACATTTTGGGCATTTTGATGGCCTCCTAGTCTCTTCATTACCCTCAGGAGTCTTACCCTTGCAGTTGATGCTCGACATATTGATATCTCACTTTGAATAAAAGCTAGAAAAAAATATCTTCTTGTTTAAGAAGGACAGACCAACAGAGAATATAGATCCCATTCCCTACTCAAAATCATGTTTAAGACTGAAGCAAGAATGGAAAACAGATAAAGAAATCTTATTATTATAACTAATAACTAATAACAGTATGAAGAAATGATCACTCACCTTTGAGTCTACGTTTTTCGATTTTGCTTACTTTTGAATTGAGAAGTAGAACCTCAAAACGAAACAAAATGTGTAAGAACAAATAACAGTTTCAATTGTATGTATATCAATCCATATTTGGCGAATTCCGCCAGATTTTTAAATGGTATGTTAAAAATTTGGCAAATCTCGCGTGCTTATACAACGATACCTTGTAATTCTCAAGGTGAAATAGGTCCTCATAAGCAACTATTTATAAATTTTAATTGGTGAATGGGTTTTCACAAGAAACTATTTATAAATTTTAATTGGTGAAATGGGTCCTCATATAATGTTGTTTTAATAGTATTGGTGACTTTGACATGCTCCCCGCGATTCCAGGCGAAAATATTGATCGTTCCATTGGAAACGCGTAGTCTGTTATGGCAAATTTATTGCCTAAACATGCCTCGTAAAAAAAAAAAAATTGGCGAATGGACATGCATTGGACCAATAGTTCATGAAATCCAGGTGATTTTAACACCTTGCAAGATACCTAGAATTTGCCAAATTCCATTTGCTCGATTCCTGGAATTTGCCAATTGGCGAAGATTCGCCACTAAAGTTATCCCTGAAGGTAGTTGAACTGACAAGCTCATGGAATCTTGAGTTGGGGTATAAATTTGAAAAGGACTATGTTGGTGGATGTATTGAAATGCTAATCAACAACCCTTGAGATCCCAACAAACCTAGATTTGGAACCTACACTAAAAAACCTCGAGAAATTCTTGAAAAATCTGAGTTGGCCTCTAGTAAATCAATCATTGAGGCTCCAAAGAAAAGAGAAAATTCACTGAGATTCACACATTAGTTGCTCAAATTGAACTTTCTCCAAGGAGACTTAAGCAACTAGCTAGGAAAAAGGCACACATTCAAATAGTTCCCAGAGTAGTCACCAGTTCTTCCTAGTCCATTGTAGAAAGCACAAGTTCATTGACTCAAAAATTCAAAGAACTAAAGAGTCAAGCTATAAGTGATGTAATCACTTGGGTTGAAGATAAAGGATTTTTGGAAATTGTAGATATATGCAAAACTACACATTGTACTGTACTTGCAAACTTAAAGAGGTTCAAGAGTGTGAGGAAGAGGCCAGATGTCTATTCTAATTTTATTAGGCATGTCCTAATGCGATCCAAAGGTTCAAGATTGTTGAGGACACTATTGAGACTCAAATAAAATATGCTTCCAACACCTTTAATCTAGATCTTGATTTGGATGATCAAACTTGGTATGGATTAACAAAGCTTCATGAAGAATACCTTACATCACATAAGGATAAAGGAGATATGATTCAATAGTATGGGAAGCTTAGAAACCTAATCAGGATTAAGTGTACACATGTCTATTATGCTCTTTATTTGGCTGATGGGATTCTGAACTCAAATTTTATTCCTGAGACTCTAGTTGAAGCAAAGGACATCCTTGTTGATCTTAATTATCTATGAAGAGCCTTGACAAAAGCAAAGAAGCTTTGGGATGAAGGGAAATCCTCTTATATAGGTACTCTAAGAAAACTTCAAGGGACAACCACCTCTAGTTGATTACTCACAGATGTTGTTTTGGGTGTACTCCTCAGGGGGAGTATTCGGGTATGTAATACAAATTTTCAAAGAATTTAACATCCTTTTATCCTCTTCCATTGATTCCAAATGGGGAGAGAAGGGTGTGAAAAATTTTGTGAAAAATCTTGAAACAATATTTGGGGAGAGAAATGAATATTTGAGAAATAATTTTTTATGGTTTTGAAATCATGTGTTGCCATTAATTAAAAAGGGGAAGATTGTTAGAAATTGGAAGGTTTTCATTGATTTCAACAATGGAATTTGGATAATTTAGATGATTGTCAGTAATGTACATTACTTGTATAGTTAGTAGTTGCTCCAGTAATGGAAGTCTATTGATTTGGTATTTTGGTCTGGATTGTCTTATTTTAAAAGAATCTTTCAGAAGTTGGTACTATGTTCTATCTCCACATAATTTTTATCCAAAAACAAGATTTCAGTTGACTAGGCCTTATGGTTGGAAAGATATAGTTACCAATAGTTTGGAAAATAGTGTTTTGCTTATATATTGGTTCAGTATGTCAGTTTTTTGGACTGGATTTCACCTCAAAGAAAGATATCACTACAAGACTTAAGTATATAGGCTTGTGACTATAGGATGCATATTACACCAAAGTTTTGTGATGGTATGTCAAGGCATACAAAAGATATAAATGATAGTATTATTCTATTAAGTCTACAATAAATTTTTGTAAAGTGCATTGATGAGGGAGATTTCACATTTTCTTAGGATTAGTTTGTTTTTTGTTATTAAAGATAAGCTATTAGGTGTCATCTAAAGGATAATTCGATGTGTTAACAAGATTTTGTGTTATAGGTTTGATGAATTGTATATATTTTTGGATTTTTCTTGTTTTAGGTCTAACCCTAGCCAACCTAATTATGAATTGGTGTTAAGGATTTTAAATATGTGCTACAAATGTTAAATGGATCTATCATAGGTTCATGTCGACTAATATCATGTGAAGGTGAATTTTTTTTTTAGGATTAATGCCAACAGACTTGGTCTTGATTTGAAATAGGGTCACTCCAATTAGGTCGGCCTATATATGTGTGTGTGTGTGTGTGTGTGTGTGTGTGTGTGTGTGTGAACACTTTTGAGTTTGAGAATGAGGAAAATAGAGAAGGATTTTTATATGTTGAAAATGTGTTAAGTTGTATGAATGAGAAGATAGATGTGTTGCATACACTTGTAGAGAAGTGTTTCATATATACTATTCTTCACCAGAACTGAACTACAACACAAGGAAGGTGCATTTTATCTCAGTTCATCACTTGGCAATGAACCATACTCTATTGTGTAAATTATTTCAGCTTGTAAGCCTTTAAGGATAGTGTGTCCTAGCAATGAGCCCCTGCAATATTCTATATTTGGATATATTATATTGTGAGTTAATCCTCACCATGGTTTTTCCCATTTTGGGTTTTCCACATAAAAATATGGTGTTGATGTGTCTCATGGTCTCATGTTCTTTTCAATGTCTTCATTCTTACTTGTAGTTAAATATACTTTTTTAATTGGGTGGTTTATAGCTGAATGGTTTAATGCAATATTGATTCACCCCCCTCTCAGTATTTTGGGTGTTCAACAAAATAGTAGGAGGACAAAGCCGCCCAAATAGGATAAATTTGTTCAATGGTTTTTATGTCTTGGATAGGGTTTTTAAAAATTAAAATTTTGATTGTGTATGATACTATTTAAGGATTTTGGGTCTATATGCAAATAGGTCTAAAAGTGAATATTTTCTAGAATTTACTCAATTTATGCTAATGTGATTCAAAATGTAGGTGTTGAAAATGTTTGAACAATTAATGAAAAATTTGGATGTAATTTTCAAATCTAAAATGGAATAAGTGACTAATTCTAAGATGCCAAAGTTTGAAAATTTTGAAACTAAACAAATGCAATTTTTTCACTTTTTTGAGCTATATGAAAGATGCCTAAATACATGTAGTTAAGAATTCCAAATCAGGAATGAACCAACAAGAATAAAATGAGAATACAAAAACAAAGATCTAGGAAAAAAATTGTTGAGTTAAGAATAGAAGGACAAAGACATAGAAGGAAAAAGACACCCAAGGGTGTCCCTGTCCTAGATAGGGTTTAGGAAAATTGAAAGTTTTATTGTGTTTTTAGACTATTTAAGGTTATGTATTTATGTGCACACAAGTCTAAAATTGAGTATTTTCCTATAATTTTCTCAATTTAAGACAATGCAACTCAAATGCAAATTTGAAACAATGCTTGAACCATAAATGACAATTGTGAATTCAATTTTGAATGTAGATCTTTGACAAATAAAAAACTTGAGCAACATGTGACTCATCAACTTGGGGTATAATTTTTGTTGCTCAATGCCATCACAAATTTTATATTGTTCCTAGGTGAAATACTCAAACTTAGGCATACCATCATCCACCATGTTAGAAGTTGCATCTTCATCATGTGAAGAAAAAATACATACCCAAAATCACTAATCTCAAGGATACCTCAATATTACATGTATTGATACACATTTCATCAAGACAAATATTAGAACCATGAGACAATTTAGGTGAAGAACTAAATTCTTCAAACTATCTCACCGTTTCAATTTCCTCTTGGCAACTAACTATTACCAATTTATTGTAAAAATCATATATGTGGAACAATTATTCTTTCATGATCACCGCAACAACAATTTTTAGTGATCCCATTGAAGAAAACTCTACATAAGTGGGACAACAAGTCTTTCACAAAATAAATAGGTTCTCATGTGCATTCATATGATCACCATCTTAACATTCTTCAAGGACAATGTCTTCAAATTGAAAATTAGTGAATACACTAATATTTACCTCAATAATTTTATCATCAAGTATAACTACCTCTATGTTATCCTCATGCAAACATACATTAGTATCCTTAATATAAAAATCAAGGACAAAGGAGGGTAATACATCAAATAAAAAACTATTGCTTGTTCATCATCTACATCATAAGTATCTACACACTCTATACAATCAGCTTCAAAATTTGATCCATTTGATTGTTCACTTTGTCACACCTCTTCCTTTTTATTTATACATTCTACTTTTAGTGAAAGGCATCAAACCAATCACACCTCATCATTCAAATTTTCTCCTTTTGGAGCTTTTTGTTCATGAGTTGTTGGTGTGTCTCTCTTCTTCAATATCCACTGTTGCACTAAATCCTTCTTTTGCTCTATCGCCTTCCTCACAACACTATTTCCACTACTCTTATCTTCTACCCATTGTGATTTATAATAGATTCTCATGAAAATATTACTTTATCTAGCAACAATATCATTATCTAGTGCAAGTACATGTTCATATTTTAACTGGTATATATTTCTTAGTTACAACACTACTACATCTCTATAGGATATAATGTCTTTGTATTATGTCTTAAACTATAGGGGTAGTTGTATGAGCTTACTATAATGTTACATGCTATGATAAGGGTATCTCATAGTGCTTAGTATCAACACTATGATCACCTTGCAATTCTAGATCAATTGCATCATAATTACTATATATTCTAATTCCATGGAGTCATATCTTGATACATCATATTGATCAGCCTTATATTCATATTATTGAAAAAAACCTCATCATAAGGTAGATCTTCCTCTCTTCTCACTAAATTGGCATTTGGATTCTTGAGGGTGGCAAGTTGATCCTCGTGTAACTTAAGCTTTGCAAGATGTTAGTGTTCTTGCTTAAGGTGATACCACACCTTATCATGCTCAACATCTTCTATGTATGATATATTGGGAGGAAGAGTATATTGGCTAGTATCATATATTTTTACATATAGTTAACTCATGCCAAAAATATATGCATCATAGTGTATATTTATGTTTACCCTACCAAGAAGCACACGGTTTATTTTTAATTGAGCCTTTTTTTGTTCAAAAATCACCAATTATTTTAGTGTCTCCACTCTAAGTTGATCTAGCAACTCATATATTTCATCATTACAATCATATGATGTGTTGGGAGAAGGGAAATTTTGTTAAACATGATATGTAGTACAATACATATCCTTGTCCCTTCTACCAACAACCATATCATTTTTCAACAACAGCCTATCATGACCTTTTACTTGCTAGAGATGCAGGGGTTACTAGGCTATGGTTAGAAGGGGATTCCCTTAATATCATAAATTGTCTCCTAAATCTTATCCCACCATCATGTTCCATTGCTTATTTAATTAATGATGTTATTTCTATCATTGATTCTTTTGTTGAGGTGAGAATTACTCATTTTTTTCGGGAGGCTAACTCTCTTGCTGATGGGTTTTCTAATTTGGGAGTGATGGCTCATAATTATTGTCATAATTATGACACCATACCATTTAACCTTCAATGTATCTCTAATTATGACCAAATATCATGTCACAGAAGTGGATACTTGGGGAGATAATTTATTTTATTTCCTCTTCGCTTGGTTTTTGCACTTTGAGTTCAATGCTTGCTCATTTAATAATTGCTTTTCTGATGATTTTGAGATCATGGGTTGGGAGTTGTGGTATGGAAATACTTGGATTTTTAGACTCACACTGATTATGGGTATTTTTTGTATTTGCTTCCGAATTGTTTTCTTAACCCTTTTTGTGCAGAAGAACAAAGATCAGGTTGTGAGTACGTTGTTGCTATCAACCATGGGAGGGGCTCGTTGTAGAGTGGAGCTGAACTCTTGCAATGAATTCCATGAAAATGAGCTTGTCTAGGAACACTTGGAGAAGGGTGGTGTTTTCCCCTATTTTTTGAGGCTTCGCGGTTCTTATTCGAAGGTGACAAATTTTTTTGTGAATGGTTGTAACAACAGAGTTCTGCATTACCAAGGTGTGGAGGTCAACATCATTGAGGACTTAATTTTTGATATTATTGGTCTTCCTTTGAAGGGCATGAAGTTTTATAGGGACCAGGTTGTGGCTAAGGTTGCCTTAGCGAATTTCTTTAAAGGTTCAGAGAAAGCAAAATATTAGGTGCATTGGTAGTGGAGGGTATACTTAAAAATCCATCAAACCACTCTAGAGAGATGTTGTTCTAGCGATTATGAAATTCTTCATGTTGGAGGGAAGTTATTCTATTATTTATGGTTATCACTTAATGTTGCTTAATCATTTCTACCACAACAATCTAGTTTTGTTCCCCTATTACTTGCTTGTTTCTATGGAAACGAATATTGAGGATAAAAAAAAAACCCTAGGAAGGATATTCTTCATGAAGGCCTTATGAATCTTATAATTGATCATATTGAATTGAAGGTGCTACCTAAAATTCCAAAGCTCTCTTCCACTCATAAAAAGGGAGGCAGTAACAATGGTTATGAAACTAGTGAGTCAACAGAAGAGTGGGACGGTGACTATGAGGAAGAATATTCTATTGATGATGAATCTTCAGAGGATGAGGGGGAGTCTATCGATGAATCTAAGAACTCAAAGTCTTGGTCTAAGGGTTACGAAATGGATTTTGAAATGAGGGGGGTTATTGTTCCTTTGGTGAAAAATAATTTTAAGGGGGAAAATGGTTCCCTAAGAAGGGGAAGTGCGCTATTAAGCAGGCGGTGGATGAGCTGAAAGGATTGGAGGATTCCCCTGTTCCTTTTTTTAAAGGGATTGAGGGGATGTTAATGAGGGTAATGAGCAACCAATGATGGATATAGCGTATAACAGTGAGGATTTTATGAATTCCAAGGTGGCAGTTCCTAGCCATTATAATTTTGAGTCTCTTGTTCGTAATAATGAAGAGTAGGTTAAGCAGACTAATGTTAAGGCTAAGTAGCTTGAGATTCTGGTTAATTTGGTCGAGATCCCTGAGAAAAACTAGGTGAAAGTGGAGCTAATTGAGGTTGAGGACTCCCCTGTGGAGGAGGATTTGGATGGAAAAGGTGGGGTTCAAGAGGAAACCAATGAGAATTTTGATATTCCTACTGCTACATCAGTTAATTGGGAGAAAAACATTATGGACCTATTTTTTAGAATGGAGGAGGATGACACTAGAAACCTACTCTCCCTTGTGAAATGTATTTTTTTGGAAGTGAAAGAACTTAATACTAAGCTTAAATATTGGTACGATGTCTATGTGGCGTTAGTGAACTGCAATCAAAGGGAATGAAAGGTGAGAGGTAAGGTCAAGACCATGAATGTGATCCTTGATAGGTTAGTTGTGGATGCTGACAGACTTGGTAAAATTCATGAGGAAAGGCTAACCTCTTTGGAAAATGATGTTCAAAATATCAATGAGGAGAAATTAGTGAGTATGGAGGAAAGAATGAGCAAGATCAACAATGACTTTCAGACTATGGTTATAATTAGTAATCAGTCTCTAAAGACTAGTGCTAAGGGCTTGTTTTTTTTGAATGATAAATCCATCAATTGGACTAGTAAGTCATTGGATTTGGATTAACATGAGGCGGTCATTATTAAGGTTAACCATATGAACCTAGAGGATAAGAATGAGGATACTAGCCCATGTGAGGAGAAGAATGTGGAGGTTGGTCCCTACCTACATACGAGTAGAAAGACAAAGAAAAGGGTATCCATTTTGTTCCAGGATCTTTAGGATGTGGTTGAGATGCATGACAGGGTCATCTCTAGTAATATAGATTCGGCCAAGGTACTTGTTAATATGTTGTAGTTTTTTTTTGTTGTTTTTGTTTGATCAACCTTAGTGTTGATGTTTCATTGTTGGGTTGTTGATGGGTTGTCTAGCTTTATCTTTTGTCAACATTTTTGAATTTTTTGGCCTATGAGTGTTAATGTTTCTCTCTTTCTAGCAGCTTTCCTCTGTTTTATAGGGTTTCAAGGTCCCTTCAAAACCTATTTTTCCTAATCAAAAATAACCATATCATTTATAATTCCATAATCATACCTAGATACATGTTTCTCTATTTTTATTATGCCACTAGCATCTGAGCCTTCATAAATGACATACTATTATTTTGAGCTTCCCATGATGGATATCTTCATGCACTAGTGGAAGCTTCCCTTTTATCTTGTCAGTACTTGGAGTACCTTCTTCACTTCATCATAGAGTATTTTAATCCAATTGTTAATTCTAGATTGACTAAAACAAAGTCACCACTTTCACTAGGAAAAAAGAGAAAAAAAAATTCCCCAATAGTTGAAAATTCAATTTATCAAACAAGGATTGTTTCCTTGTTATGAGTTGCAAAGGTCTTCAAGATGAGAACCAAGATTTTATGTCCTTGGAAACAACACCATTTTTTTGGCATCAACTAATGGGCAATCAATGTATCCAAATAATAGAGAATATTGAATTTCCAATGTCTACAAGATATAAACTATAAATCAATACTATCTCAAGAACGGCACCATTCTATTAACATAATTTGACAGGTCTCCAACTTACCCACACAAAATCATAACTAGAAAATTTATCAAACTACCATGGTTTTCAAGATGATATTAACTTTTTTATATCCCCATAAACAACATTATTCTATTGGCATAAGTTGATGAAATACCAACTTGTACACACAACCAAAGATAAATTGTATATTACTAGCAACGGCAACAAACCCCTTTTAAATTCTCCCTAGTAACAACACAATTTTGTTTGTGTAAGTTGATGGACTACTGGCTTAGAAAAATAAAAGCATAGGCACAAGCACTCCAACTCTTATGATTTTATAATTAATTCACATCTTCAAACTTCTTTGGCAACATTTGATACCATTTTTTGGCTCTCCCAACCACAACTCTACTTCTGAGAAATTTTTTCACTTTTAAGGCCAAAGTTGTTAGAATGAAAGTAAAAATTATTTATCCACAGACCATGGAGGGTTGAAGATCAACTCTATGAGACTAGGTTTTCTCTCATATTCTTTGAGATCAACTTAGACTTAGGAGGGTGTACTTAAAGGTATACCTTAATATTTATTTGCATAAAATAAAATGAGCAACTAAAATAACACCAACTAAACCCAATTACATAAGTTCGACCCCAAATTTTATCATTGGGTCAAATACATCTAGTTGCAATAACCTCTATATAGCCAATTAATATGTGTAATAATTACCCACATGAGATGATTTTATTCAATGTTAACTTAAGATGTGTCCTTTGATATAGTATGAGATCACAAATGCACAAATCTACTCCTACAATAATAAAGTGGAGGGGATCAAAATGATGGGTGATTGGGCCTTCACGAATATGAATTGATGCATATTCCATTGGCCAACACCTTCTAGAATAGAAAAGAGGAACAAGATGCAACAAGATAAACCATCAATAGAACTAGATCCTTATTATTATGAAAATTAAAGATTACATCCATGTAATAGACATACTTTCATAACCAAACCAATGATGATCTAAATTGAATAAAGGAATGGTTATTACAAAGCCTTTACAATACATTAGGTTGAAGCCCACATTACATTTATGCAAGAAGATTTAGCAAGATAAAATATATGATTTTGATTACATATTTTCCTAAATCATTGAAAATAATTATGGAGACATACCACAACTTGAAAATGTGTATTACAACCATTTCTCATCTTTATTAGGTTTATCCTTTCATTTTAAAATCAAGCATTTAATGATTAAATCCCTAGAACAAATTGTAGACTATTCTAGACCAAAAAATTGGCTTAGTGATCAACTTGTAATATGCCAAATGAACATATCTATAAAACTCTTTTCTAGTGACCAAATATGAGAAAAAAAATACTCTTAAACAAATGTAATCAATGGAATGTGTTCCTCAAGCCAAGATCCATGATTTATGTTGGAAACGACATCCTTAGGCATCCTTAAAAACCAAAAAACACATATGAAACCAACCATTGCATTAAAACACTATGGCCATCATCTTTATAGTCTTCTATGTGTTTAGATCGATGCCCTTATGATAAAAAGTGATTTATGGATGCTAACATATCAAATATGGTAGTTGCAAGACACTGAGATGCATTAATGGTGTTGATTCATCTAGGAGGTTAGGTGGTAGTCACAGTGGAAAATGTGGGAGTTTTGAACAATCAGGGGTTGGGGGTAATATATATATCCATGCTAAGGATCAGAGCATGTAGGGAATCAAGGGTGATAAGGAAGTCATGCTAGAGGAGATGTGCGATGGGGGAAGGTTGAAAACGGAACTCTGATAAGAACAACACATCAGGATGTTGGGATTGGGGAGTTAGGATGGGGCTTAACTAGGTATTGAGTCAATAAAATGGCCTAAAGTCCAACTCCAATAGGTTATATAAAGCAATCAGTGAAGTTTTAGACTTTTGGGGGTTGGCAGAAATGGGTACCCAATTAAGGGCGAGGGCAAACGTCTAACTCTAATAGGTTACAAAGAGAAATTGGTAAAATTTAGGAATTTTAGGGCTTGATGGAAATGGGTACCCGATTAAGGGCAAGTTCGACCTTGCAAGACTTAGTAATATTTTTAGAGTGCAAGGTATTGGAGCTCGAGAATTGAAGATGAAGGGGAATGGACACCAAGGAATGGGATGGATGAGAAAGTCTAAAAATTAAAAAAATTGATAGATGCAAAGGACTTATACTTTTAACAAACTTTTAGATTTTAGGGCTTGGGAATGTCAAAGGAATGGTGGGGGCATGAGAAAATATAAAACTCCAATAAAATAATACTTCAACAAAATTTTAATAAAGGCTTAAGTAGGTTGCCGACATTAGTCTAAAAGACATGAAAGTATCAACAACCCTGAAAATACAAAAGATTGACAAAAACAAAACATCAAAAAATCATCATAAATAACCTTGACTTAATATTTTTATAAATTTTTACATCTTTTGACATTTATGAAACATTTTTAAAATGTTTTAAATTGATTATACACAATAGATCAAATATAACTACTTGACACAAAATAAAAAACAACTCAAAAAAAATTGACCTTACAAACTTGAATCCCAACCTCTTACATAATTGAGGTGTACAAATCTCTCCTCCCCTCATGACCTATCCTAGTTGTGAATTCTTAAATTAAAGAAATTTAATATAAAATATATCATAAAACTAATCACTTAATACCTATTTCTTTACGGTTGGAAATATTCTCATCACTTTATTACCCTACCTTCCATGAATCTTTCTATATGCTTTCACATTTAGCAACATTCCATAAGCAAAGGTGGTTTAAGGGAAAACAAAGATCAAACCATTCTTTTCCTGGACAAAAAGAAGTGCATTGGTGAGTGAACTGCTAAGATCTGGTAAAGGTTTATAATTTATTGAAATAATAAAACATAGATTGCAGGAAATTGTTCTTGTAAAGCTTTTTTCTTTTATAAGACTATTGCAGGCAAGTCTTTGGAAAGCTTTGTTCTTCTAACATTATTGATTGTGGATGCTCAAAGTCTCTAATGATATGGTAATTCTTTGGATTCTTGAAGTCTATTGTTATATTGCAATGCCTTTTCCTAATCATAACTCTGACTTTAGGTTTGGTCATTGAAAAACCCCTGCTATCTCTATCTCTGATTTGTTTTATGATAGGGTTTAGTGGTCAGCCTGATCAATTATCAGTTTTTCCCTTGAGTTTTGGGGATTTGGTGGGGAAAAAAGAATCTGGATTTTGGGATGCAAGGATTAAAGTACAAGTAAATTAATTTTAAATATATTAATTATATATTTTTTATTTATGTTGGTCAAAATTAACTTTTAACTGTTAAATCGAGTAAAGCAATATATATCATTTATTTCATTTTTATTGGACTTTGTGAAAAATAAAATAATTTTTTTTATCAATTTATGTGTTGTTTAACATGGATTTGAGTGATCGGACATGTCTACAAGTCGTAGGTTGTATGTTGTTTGGATGGCCAAAACTTTTTGCCTCTATAAATGAGAAAATTGTGAATAAAGATGAGTGTTGGAAGCGAAATTAAACATCACTGCCCTTTCGTCTTCCTATTCCCATACCTTTTCACTTCTCTTAGTATTTGAATATAATTCTTTTCTCATTCTCTTTTTTAATATGATGAGACTGATGTAATCGATTTGTTAAGTAATAAAAATACAGTCCCTGCTTTCTTTAGTGGATGTAGTCATTAATGATGAATCACATTAAATACTTGTGTTAACTTATTTGTCTCTATTTATAGAATCTATATAGTTGTTCTATTTTTATTCTATTGATGTTTTGTTAACTCAACAATATGATGGTGTGTGACGAATTTTAAATTTTAATTTTTACCTTTATGATCCAGACATTCCACTAATGGATAAATGAAAAATAGCAAACTAGCAAAGAAGTGACAACAATAATGTACATATACAACACTCTTTCCTCCAGATCCTACAAGCTATGAATTATTAATTAAAATTTAACAAAAAAAATTGTCTACCTGTCAGCTAATTATATTATTATACTTGCTTGTTTGTTTCTAAATGTTGCCAATATCGCACTTGTTTGTCAAAATTAATTAGCCTATATAAACATCTTTCTTGCTAATCAAGTAATTATCTATATAAGATGTGTGTTAAACACACATTCATATTTCATGAGAAAATGCTTTGAGCATGGGTTGCCTATGCACATCTGTAGGTGTTGTTTTTGACATGTTTTTTTTTAAAATTTGAATGTCAGATTCAATTGGAAGCAGAAAGATGTCAATCAAACTAATAAAGGTAAGGGATTAGTCAAGCTCATCTAGGAGCAATTGGAATAGTATTTTTTGAAGATTTTAGTTAATTTAGCTTGAGTTTCTTATTAGACATTTTTTGTGGTTTCATATTTGGTGTTTCTTAGATGCTCTTATGGCAATTTTGTTTTATTTATTGCCCTCATTAGTGTGAGTGTGATATTTTTCAGGTGAAATATGAAGACGTGATGATACGGCATGAGGTGGCAGTTAATTCTCTTGGGAGACCATATATGTCTTTGAATGACCCAAAATCCAAGATTATGTCTTTGCATGACTTGAAATCCAAGATTTTATATCTTTATAAGTTGAAGGGGGTTGTCGATGACCTTAATTTAAGATATACAGATTGTTAGAAAAAATATGTGTTGTACACCTTGCATAATATATTTAATGTAATTATTCTTGGGGCCATTTTATGTTGTATGTAACATTGGGACATAAGTTAAGTTGTAAAAATGTAATTATTTAATATTAGGAAAAATAAATAAATAAAGTACCCAATATTAAATAAGGGGACATGGTTTTGTAATCTCATGGTTTTAGTCACATGATTTTGTGTAATACCACTTAGTGGTTTGTGGGAGATTGCTTTTATAAAAGCAACCACAATGGTAGTTATTGTGAGATGCAATTTTGCGTGTTAGCTTTGGTTAGCATTTGTGAGGGTTTGAAGTATGGCAAAGAATGTGTGGTTACATGCTTGTTCACATCAATTGCTTGGAGAGGGTTTGTTTCTTTAATGATGTTCATGGAAACTCATAAAATGTATTGTAATTTTTATTGTTGAATAATACATGAGAGATGGATGCTTTTGGAGGTTGGATTTTTTCCCTCTTGAAGATTTTCCCAAGGTATATCTTGTGTCATATTTTCATGGGTATGTTGTCTATTCTCATGCATGTGGATTTTGAATACTTAGTTGCATAGATTTCTTTTATAGATTATGTAGAAAATTGTCTTTAAATGGATACAAGTTTCCAACACAGACGAAGATGGTGATGTTATCGTTATATTGCATGAAGAAGGTTTATGGAATGCATTTAGACAGAAGCTTTGCCCTGTTTATGTGGAGGCATCATTGAGTAGGAGCGAAGGAAAATGCAATGAAATTAGTTTTCATAATTTGGGGCCATTTGGTGGAGGAGTGGGTGATAGACTAGAACGATGGAAATTTTGAAGGAATAAATATAATTACTGTAACCTCGAGTTCACTATCTTTGCTTTCCATTCAAGTTATTTATGCTACTGGAAGGATACAACTCATATCGCAGGTTGGCACAGAGGAGCAGGACAGGAAATTTATACGATAATTAATTAATTAATTAACTTGCCTTATATGATTGATTTTCATTTCCAGTGTTGTTTCTTGCAAATATTCTATGTTGTTTCTTACACAAACCTTTGCTTTGTTTGTTTCAAACATTGTATGGTGTGCAAATGTTTAAGCACCTAACTAAAAAATTCAAAAGATAAGTGGATATTGTGGACTTGTAGAAAATATGTAGATAGTGATTAAAGGTTTGTCGTTTGAAACCAACCTTACAAATATGGTCTATTTGGTGTAGCAAATTGGGTTCCTTTTCATGATTGATTTGAGATCAAGGGATGTAGTTGGTGTTTATGGCTGAGCTTGTAATAAATATTTGGGATCTATTGGTCTACACACTTCCTTTAATGCTACCAAAACTCAACTTGAAAAATGAAGATAAATCATAGCTATAAATGTAGTTTGTAAGGAAAGGTCCTAATCTAATTCGTTCCATCTCCGTTCGACCATGGTATATCAGATATTTAGTGTTATATGTTTGTACTAAGTAGGAATATAGTTTATTCAGTTACTAGTATTGTGCTACTTCTATGGATGCATAAGACAAACTATAATTGGCCAACTAATTTACTAGCTACAAACAAGTGAAGGTTGTGAAGTTTGAAATGATAATTTGCTTTTTGTATTGCCATGTAGTAGCATTTCTATTTCCAAAAGAGAAAAAAATGCTATAAATGTAGAAGTTAAGAAAATGTCATCATTTGATTTGCTTTCACTTTGTCACCATGTTGTACTTGATGTAATATGTGTGCATTCAGTGGAGGTAGATTTAATTACACCGAAGGAGCTCCCTCAATGGAGTTTGTCGAACCCATTTTGCCTATCGATGGTTACAATTGCACAAGAAAGGATGGACTGCCATTGGATACATCTTGGTCATCGGTTGCTTTTTGTACTCTTGGAAATGCATTTATGTTGATGGGAGTGAGTTGGTGTCGATGAATTTTCTCACGAATGGAGGCACCGTAAAAAATATCCTTGTTGATGCTCAGTTTCCCTATTGTCATTTGCCCTCGTTTCTCAGCCTCTACATGGTCGGCTCAAATTTTCTTCACCTCATTTGTTCTGCTATTGTTGCACAAGTTGGAATCCGTCAGTTTTCCTGGGTAAGTTTAAGCTCGACCCCCTTTGCATCTGCAACTTCAAACAAAATTCATCATCTTTTATTGCTTTGAAAATTGTCTGTGCACTGCTACATAGCTTCCACTTTGTATAGGCGATGAGGATGCTAGAAAATGTCGATTTTTTTTTTTACGCTTGCAATTTCTTGAAAGATTCTAAATCCTTTTCAACACATCTATTTTGTGCAAATATTTAGTCATTCGCTCCATTGTTATTTGACACCATTGATTTATTGCTCTCACACATATCTTTATTGTATGTGCTTCTCTTAAGTTGCAAGCAAACTAAGGTAAAATGCCAATGGAATTTGTGGATTTTTTGATGTTTTATGTTGATTTTTTTAAACATGATTAGATAAATTTTAGAGGTATTTGTGAATTTGAAGCGAAATTGTGCAGAGGAGTTGAAATCAAGAGGCTCAAAAGATAGACGAGATAGTAAAATCTAGGGTTCATTCCATAATTTGGAGAGATCGGGAGTCAAACATGCAACCTATAATATACCCTTCATTATTGCTTTAGTTTGGTAGAAGAGTTTAAAGATGTGGCGATTGCATTGTGTTGGATGACTAAATTAATGATTTGGGCATAAAATTTACTATTTGAAAGGACCACAGGTCATAATTGATTTTTTTGCTCATGTATAAGTTGTGGTAGACTTTGTAATAACTTTTGCATAGGAATTGATAGATTATTATTCCCCATAGCTCATGATGAGTTTGAGGATCTTGACACAGAGGTCAAAGAGGTATTAGGGAGCTCCATGGGTTGTAGAGAAGGATGTGTTGAATTTGGAGTTCCTCTACACTCTAATTCTCTGTCATTTGACAATCAATCATTTGGAGCTTGGCCTTGTCATTTCAACACTCAAAATTCAAGCCATCCATCACAGTAGCCATCTCCACTAGGTACCTTAACTTAACCACCCATAAGTTGTAATGAATTTGTGTTAAATAACCAATAGGTTAGGCGATGGATTGGTGTTTCTATATAATTTTTAATGGCAATTATTTTGGGGTTTGTACTGGATAATTCATATGATACATTGCATGGTCGAGTGGTGTGAATATTTTTTTCCCGTCTCCTGCACACGTTGGAGTGAGTGCTTTCAATATTCTTATCTCCTCTGTTTAATTTTGTTCCTTGTCGAGTGTTTCATAGCATGTAGTAAACCTCATTTGGATTTTTTTCACATTGATTACAATGGGTGATGAGTTTATTTTTGTGCATTTCATCACAATATACTTGGCATCCATGAAGGTGACACAAACTTCAAATCTTTCAAGAAAGAAAGCCCATGAGTTCATGTATCCACCTCCATTCTTTGGACCTGCAACAGCATATTTGTATTTCATCCACTCAAAGCTTGAAAAGGGTTCATAAGTGGTCTGTGTTGTATGCAATAGAGAGAAAGGGGATTTTAAAATGTATCCACGGAACACTAGGGTATGGAATTTTTTTGAGTTAACTAGTAGACAAGATGATTTAACAGCTTAATTTGGCACCTAAACAACATTAATATTTACTTTGCACATGTTTAACCAAAGCATAAATTGGGAAATTGAAAGAATAAGGTCATTTACCTCTCAACATGATGTTGGGACTCCAAACATGAAACCAAAAAGACCTTTAGACGTTTTGGTTGTAGCAAGACCTTGAGCAGCTGATCAATTAATCAATCACTATGTACTACTGACCATAATAGGCACACAAACCCACTCTATTTTTGGATGAAAAAGAGGGAAAAATTGTCTCAAAATCTCTTAAAATGAGGGATTATATAGACACTAGAAAATCTTTGAGCTCAAAAAAGCTAAGAAAGAATTTGCATTCTCAATATTGTGTGAAAAGAGTTTTCCAGATACCCATTGGAAAAAACCAATATTCTTTTTTTATTCCTCGTAAAACATTTTAACAGATATCAAATTAGAGCACACTCAAGGGCACTCATTCTTCAGCGAAAACTTACTCCATTCTTGTTCAGTTAAAGCCCAATCACTATTTTATGGACTCAACCCCATGTTTTTAGTAGAGTTTGGGGTGTGGTTAAAAAAAATAAAAATGGTATGCATCATTAAGGTCATGTGGCCTCAAAGGCCTCATTCTGGACTTGGTAGTGGGGTTCTCCACCTTAAGATCTTGTTTTGTGATAATTTAGATATTTTTCAATACATACATGTAGTAAATCTTCTAGATTAGACTACATAAACACTTATACATCCACTACAAAAACAAAAATTGAAGATAATGAAAACAAAAGTAGAAACATCCACCTTAAGATCTTGTTTAAAAATTATGTAGAAAGATTAACCAGCTGTAAAAAATTTAAATCCAAATTAACAATTTTAGATATTTTGCAATACATACATGCAATAAATCTTCTAGATTATAGAACATAAATACTTGTAGATCCATTGCAAAAACAAAAACTGAAGATAATGAACATTGTTTAGGATTTCAAGGTGAAAGATTATGGATGATCCATGCCTACTTAACACATCTTAAATATTCTCTACTGATCCCTACATTGATTATGAAGAGTTAGTAGTGGTACATTTTACAAAATTGTAAAATTAATAAAATTAAAATTCTACAGAAAACAATGCAGTCCCACATTTCATAGAAAAGTAAAATTAATAAAATTGTCACTTTATTCTTCAATTTCAGCCTAAGACTTCAAATCTTAAGCATTTAAGACCTCAATCAGGATAACAAAAACAACATCCATCCACATGACTATAATCCAAATTTTAGGAAGGAGCAAAAATTTGATGTAGGCTCAAATGATGGGGTTAATTTATTGGTTGAAGAGGAATTAGGTCCTCCTCTTGTTGTTAGGAAGAGGTTGTCCCTAATAGTCATGTCAGAGACCTCAGTTTGGATTACAGTTGAAAGTGAATCAATTTATGAAAGGTTTTCGAATGGGGTGAACTGATTGATTTCTCCTTATGAACTATAACCCTCTGCGGAATATGCTATTTTGGTTTTTGCAGTCAATAACACATTTGTTGCCTTGTCTGAAACTAGAAATTTGTACCATGTGAATAATAAGATGATATTTAGATGTAATTACTTGACATAAGAATAAATTATGCGTATGTTCTTATTTTACTTATGGTAATAGTAAAATATCTATATTATATTTTTATACATAAAATAGGAGACCATAATTACTTAACATAAGAATACATTATGCGTCTATTCTTATTTTAAGCCAATTGATAGCGTAGCAATAGTTTTGGCTATTAATATTTTGCTTCCACCACTGCTCCCATCCCTTTTAACTCTCAATAATTATGGTCATTCCTTTGATTCATTGATTTTTTTGTGTATTAATTGCCAATGACTGGAGTTAATTGAACTATTGCCATAGTTAAGAAACCTTACGCCTATATGTATTATCTCAGTTGGGCGATTCTCATAGGAACATGCTACAACGGTACCTCTAACAGTAAATTAGAGTTAATATTTTTTTATGAATGATAGGAGAGTATTGTTACCATTGACTATATTAGTGCAGCTAATAGTAGTATTAACAATTCAAATAGAAAAGAAATCACTGCGGTGAATTTTAGATACACTTGCGAGGTTCTATGTTTTTCTTCAGTTTATTTGGATTTATGTAGCTCAAATAGTGTAATTTTTTAATTTGATACCCTGGGTCTTTTTAACTGATTGTTGTGAGGGTTCTATTCGTGGATTTTATAGATTTAGTGGTTGTATTCAAGTATTGTATTTTGAATTATATTTAATGATAGTTAAAAGAAACCCCTTCCCAATGTCTAGCTCAGAAGTCACAAGATAATTTAGGAAAGAAGTCAAAATGTCTCGAAACAAAAGAAGACAAATTTCCAAGCCCTCAAACCTCTTCTTTGTCTCGAGGATCTAGATTTTTTTCTAATCTTGGATGGTTTCAACTGTGAACAAAGTTGTCGTGTCTTTGCCATACTCATCAGTAACATTCCAACTGCAGCCAAAACTTATAATGTTTTTGAATGGGGCTGAAACTATGACTTACACCTAATTTCCATTATTTCTTTAGCCACCTGATTTTCCTAAATTGTTGCTTCTATTTTGAGCTACCAAGCTCTCTGTAATTCTATTTTTTCTCCGCATTAAGAAAAAAGAGTCTTATGTTTTCCTAGTCATTGAGGGATCTTCAAAAATAAATCTTAGTGGTGATGTTAGCCAGCTTTACTAGCATGCCTGATCCATTTGAAATTAACACCTAGTCCATTTTATACCAAAATCACCACATATTCATTTATAGTCTACTTTAACAGAATAATTTGAACTAAAATGTGGTAAAATGCAGCATGATTACATATTTAAAGATTTGGATTCTAGATATCGATTCTGGAAACCACAATAAGAATGAATTCAAAAATTATGTTGATCTACTAAACTTCAAGCAACATCCACCAAATGTACATACAAATATAGCATTCAATCAATATTAAAACACTATTTTTTTAAAGTATGAAGTACAAAGCAATTAAATGTTGGAGCAATTGTGTTTTTTTAGGTATGGGAACTCTTTGCTGGATCATATTTTTTTAAGTAATTATATACAGTTGAATCTTCATTTGTATTTATTATCCTTTCTTTCAATAATTTACCACGAAAAGGTGTACTTAGACCTTGCCTTGTACTGTACATGGTAGTTTTTTGGGGGATTGAAAGCTTGAGCACAGTGCTTCATGAACAAGTCAGATTTACTAATGAACTAAGAGCTTCCTTGAAAGATTTCAATTTTTACCATCCATGTGAAGAAAATAGGCAGAAGTAAATGAAGTTTTCAGTTTATTTTTTAGGTTTGAAGAGTTATTATAATGCAGAATCCTTCTTTAATTTTCATATAATTAACTATTTTTTTACCCACATTCAAATATATTACAATTATCATAAATATTAAAATATCACACATTTGCCTACAATTTAAAATAAATTGTATCATCTTTTTTTATCCCACATTATTATCTTTTGCACTTGTATGGTATTATTCTCTCTTCTTATTTTCAATCTATGCATTCCAACAAAGTTTGTGTCACTACTAATTGTTGCTACTGCAAGTATTATGGTCGATCGTATTTTATGCAGGTCATTATATTATGAACAACAAATTTTATGCACAACAACACAAAGTTTAAACACAACCACCTTCACTCACACATAGTTTTTTTTAAAAGTCTATTGTCTTTTCTCAATGTGAAAATTTAATGTAGCACATGAAATTTATTGCATTGCTTTGATTCCTAGCAACCCGTGTCATTGAAAACGAAGCAGATATTTTGCAAGCAAAGTGTTCTCACAGTAACCAACTGCAACGATTAAGGTACCATGCAAAGAAGGATTCTATTAATAGAGGGAGACGAGCAAACCGTCACGACCTCCAAGCAAGATCTTCCACATCCACACCCTCTCCTTCCAGTAACCCATCCCCACTACAAGCACCTGAAACTCATATGCAATCTATATTACAAACCAACTCCCCCTCCCAAACCCAAAATTCTCCACTATTTCCTAAAAACTATTATGCTGCTAGGAATTCTTTCCCTTCAAAGTGGGACAACCTATCAAAAATTTCAACATGCCAAATATGCATGGAACAATACCCAAGAAAAAAAACTAGGCAATTAAATGGTAGTACTGCATGTTCAAGGTGCATTTCAAAAAAAAAATGGCAATCGCTTCTCAAGGTGGAACAACATGGACCCCGATGAGCAGCCTGCTTGTTTGCAAAACCTATCTCAGATCGAGGAGATGCTTATAGCAAGAGTCAACCTTGACCTCCAAGTTACTTATGCAAGAGGGGGGCAGTTAAAATATAGTGGCCACACTATTTTTTTCCCTCGAGATATTACTGTAATTGCAACTTATTTACCACGGCATATACACGACCTAGATATACTCATAGTTAACAAAAAAAATGTTGCTTCCCAGCAATATAGCTTCTATGTTTGTAGATCACATGTTCATGAGGCTTTACAGTATAAGATCTTTAATGACCCTTACTACAAAGATGTACAAATAGATGATGAATCTCTCTTATGCTCGCCTCTTGCCTCCACTAACATCTCTGACCTTCTACATGCAACAACCTCAAATTCAGATCCCTCAAATGTATGTTTCATGGAAACAGATAATCCAAACAAAGAACAATTGCAAGATAATTTGCAAGCAACAACATCATTTATGGAAAACATGCCCCCTTCTCATACATAAGTGGAAGAAATGTGAACCTTGTTACACCTAGGGGAAGGACGCCCCACCCCATCTATTGATTGGCCACAATTTTCTTTGATGCCCATCAATGAATACTACACCGAAGGGTTATTTGTTATGGCATTCCCCACATTGTTTCCAAAGGGCACAGCTGCATTCAACCAACAAAATATGAAAGAGGTAAAGCTACATGAATATGCTCTCCATCTTCTGAGATACCATGATAATAGGTTCGGCCAACACCAATGGTTTAGATACTTCATACTTAATATTTTCATGCACCACCGAAGCCAAGCCATGAATTTTGTTTTTGTTCATAAACACTTGGAACGTAGCTTGCCAACAACAATACTTGCCCTGTGCCAATGATTAAAGTACCTTCCTGATGATAGGCTTGCAGACTAGGTTATGTGATTTAGATCAATAATATGTGGCACATGACCCTTTTGGACTCATCGTAGGGGGGAGCTATTAGACATGGTTATTCAAGTTGGTTGCCTGACTCTATTCTTTACCCTTAGTGCAGCAGATACAAAATGGCCAGACATACACAAAGTCATGTTTTCTATGGCAAAATCAAATGCTACGGCTGCTACTCGATGGAGGATCCAAAATATAGTGCAAAACCCACACCTTTCTACACTTTACATGCATCATAGATTTACTGCTTTTCATGAAGAGGTTTTGGAAAAGCTCCTCTGCACAACTGACTACTAGTACAGGTAAACATGTTTCACATTGTTTTGTTTTAATCTATTCCATACATTGATTGCTTACTAATATCTCCACTCTCTAGGTATGAATGGCAACACCGAGGTTTTGCACATTTCCATGGCTTCATTTGGCTCAAAGAGGCACCTGATATTGCCACACTACAATGGAATAATCTTGCATCAATCCAAAATGCAATCAACTACATTGACAAATATGTCTCTGCATGGAACCCACACCCCCATCCAATATCAAATGAAAGGGTCCCACGATCTTCCTTTGACAACCCATGCTTAATGGACACAAGAATGATTATGTTGTCCAACCCTTCACATGACTACAATGAACTACTCAACTGTGTTCAACGCCATACACGTTGTACCTTGAACACATGCTTGTGAAAAAAAGGAGCCACCTTTGAATGTCGATACAAGGCCCCTTGGCCCATCCAAGCCACTTCAAGTCTTTCAAATGAGAGTGGCCAACCAAAGGACACCCCTGCTCGTAATGATGACAAAGTTAATCTTCACAACCCTACTATCCTCTCTATTTGGCGAGAAAATGTAGATTTTCAGCTCATTCTCTCAATGGATACAGTGCTCAAATATATAGAAAAATATGCAGCAAAAACAAAAATAAAATTTGAAACATATCATGCAATTCTTTCTTGTATTTTGACTATCTTTGATCCTGACAAGCCAACACCAATAGCTTTTAGGAAAATGCTTTTTGACAACCTTGTCGACCGTGATATTAGTGCCCAAGAAATTTTCCACCTGTTATTAAAACTACCCCTTTGCCTGTCTAGTAGGATGTTTGTTTCTTTAAATGTAAACCAAAAACACTATCAACGCATTCCACTCTCACCCACGTCCACATCAACAAAAACATACTATATTGATGCATACATGAGTCATCCTCTTTGTTTGGAGACAATTTCACTGATTGATGTCACACAACAATGGAGCTTCAGAGCAACTCACAAAATGAACCAATGGAAAGAGCATGCCACAAAATCTATTGTTCGAGTATCCTCATGCTTCACAAGCATTCCTGCAAAGGATGACCCAAGATTTCATGAGTTTTGTTGGAGTGAATTGCTTCTCTACAAACCATTTCATATGATTGTGGGTCATCCACCACTTAAATTGTTACTAACTGGGAGAGGTTGGCATGCACTTACCATCCATGGCATGCGTGATGCATTGCACCAGAAACAACAGCAGATCCAGACCCCAACACTCCTTCAAGAAATGATGAACAACAACAACAATGCAACCAATCCGAATGGAAAGTTTTGTCAAGTGTACACCCAAGCCATCCAATCCACCTTGATGAAATAAACATGTTGGGTAATCGTGGAATAGACCTTAACCATGATTGGGAGACTCCATCCATAAATCCACTATATCACACTTTGGCTACCAACTTCGTAGACACAAACCGCACAACATTTCAAATCCCTCTTCCGCCCAATGTAAATAACCTGCATGCCCTCTCATAAGAACAAAAAAAAAAACTCTGGAATTAGTGTTGTCGCACCAATCCTCCAATACTTCCCAACCACCACTAAAAATAATTGTTCAAGGAACTACAGGAACTAGAAAGTCACACTTAATAAAAAATATTAGGTCAGCACTCAATGGTTCAGCTCCAAGTGGTTAGACATCGCTCCTACTTTTGGAACCTACAGGTGTTGCAACATTCAACATTGGAGCATCAACAATTCATTCCGCACTTCGCATACCCATCAAAGAGATGGCTCCCTTGCAAGGCCAAACACTAGCAAGCTTCCAAGAGAAAATGTACTTCATTCACTACATTTTGATAGACGAGATGAGCTTCATCGGTCCAAAGCTACTAGAACACATTGACATTCGTTTGCATGAAGCTTTCCCTGTACATATCCACAACCCATTTCGTGGCCATTCAGTACTTCTCTTTGGAGACTTGGGCCAACTACAACTAGTCAAAGACATTCCTGTGTACTCTTCTACTTCATATGGTGGGAAACTATGGCGGAGCTTCCAAACAATTATTACACTCAACAAAATATTTCATCAGTGGCGAGAGGATCAGTCTCAAATTCTATTCCATGAACTATTGTACTATTTAAGGAAGGCAAAACCAACAATTGTAGATTGGAAATTACTAATTTCACGGTCGACCTCAGCACTAACATCCACAGAACAAGGTGCTTTCTTATCATCCATGCATCTTTTTGCAACCAATGAAATGGTCTCGCTCCATAATAAGCGCATGTTGTTGTCTTTAGCGCAACCTGTTGCCTTATCCACTACAGAGCAAACAGGGAGCTCATTGCACTTCAATCTAGATGATGAACAACTTGAATCTAAAATCTTGCTATGTGTCAACCAAAATGTTATGCTATGTTGTAATATGTGGACTGATACAGGCCTTTTCAATGGTGCTCTTGGACAAGTCAAACAAATTGTCTACAAGGAGGGTGAAAAACCACCCCAACTCCCCTTGTTTGTTGTTGTTTGCTTCAAGAATTACATAGGGCCTACTTGGGATCCAAACAATCCAACACATGTTCCTATTACTCCATTGATCTGTGGTGGTCAGTGCCAAACTCCAATTAAAATGGCATGGGCCTTAACCATCCACAAATCATAGGGCCTTACACTTGAAAGGGCCACCGTTGACATCAGCAACATTGATCGGCAAGGGTTGACATTCATAGCTATTTCTAGAGTCACTCACCTTGGAGGTCTTCGTATCCACCCTTCATTCACATTCCAAAGATACAAACGCATGCAACAAAGCCCTTACATTGCACGCAGGATTAAAGAGGAGGCTCAACTGGCAGCACTTTCAACTTCAGTCACTTGAAATTCTCAAAAACATTTCACCCAAAAAATATATGTTAGTTCTATAATTCTTTAATCCTCTACCTTTCAAAGTCTACATTACAATTGCACACATAATTGAACTCAAACAATGAGTATCCAATCTCTTCCTCACTTTCAACATTCACTTTGCAGGCCTGCCCCTTTCTATGCATAGCTCTGAAAACTGACTATTTAATCAATTCCCCCAATACAAAAGGTTTGCTACAAACTTGCTGCTTTCTTTTTAAAATTTTCACATCTATGGGAGGATTTCAATTTGACTTGCATATTTCATCATGGCTAACTTGTTCCATATTCCTAGAAAAACAGGGGTTTGAACACACAACTCAAATGTTAGACAATCGATCTATCACCATCATATCCACCATCTTATACTAAAGCTATTGTTTGTACTGGACCTCTCCACTGCAAATTTCATTCACATCAGTAAAACCTTCTCCCTTCTCTTTAATTCTTTTTGCTCTTCATTCTTCTCTAATTTACAGATAATTGCATCTTCCATTCAATTTTAACACACTCCTAAAGTAATTTACAAATAATTCTAGGCTCCTAAAATAATTTCGCTTCGTAGTTTGAGTTTATTTCTAGTTTTTCAAATAAAAAAATTTTGGGCCTGACTACCTTGTTATGGTAAATTTTAGGTTTGTTATTGCATTTGAAATACCAATGTTTGTTTTCTTCTTTCAAAAATAAATTCCTTGCCTTCACTTTTATACTTCATTACAATTATGAATATTGGCTTTACTTGTTACAAATATCATCATACAAAATGCCAAAATATTAATGTCATTTACTTTCTAGCTGTATGATATTTTGTGTAGTTAAAAATTTTATTATTTCAAAAATTTCATTTAGGATTTTTACTCACTAGATTCCAGACAATGTTCCTATCTGTTTAATAATCTGATTTCTTTCTCAAAATAATCATAATGCCTCTCTCTGCTCTTTGGCAAGGATCAAATTTTAGATGGAATGGGAGGACAACATGCATATCATCCCCATTTATGTGGTGAGAGGAAGCACACAAAACAGGGAGAGCTTGGTACATTTTGTTTATGTATCTTCATTTGTTCTTGTTGATTTACATAATACTCCATAACGATCTGAACAAAAAATATCTTTAATAGACTTTACGAAACTCCATAATAATATGAATAGCATGAAATTGGCCCTTTTACGAAACTCTTTCTTGTGCTTTGGCTTCTTTCTAGAATAATGACTATATGTTGTCACATTTTCATCTCACCTACATATTTTAATGAGCCTCCTTTAAAAACCACCCTCAAAAAATTTCCTACATATTTTGTTGTGTTCTATTTCAATATTACAGTTCTCTTCTTTTTTGGTAAATGAAGGCATTGGTTTTGTGGGTTTATCTGTGGTTGTTTCAATATATAATACTATTATAATAATTTTATGTTCATTTGGCAGTTTAACTTTTTTGTTAATTCTCTTTGATTTTTTGACAATATTATTTACTTTTTAATATATATCAGTTGTAGCTGAAGCTATAAATACAATGGTTGCCAAAGCTATTTTCACACACTGAACAGTATAGATCAAACATCTTTATATGTTAAATTAATACATTCTCAAATTTTGGCCAATATGCTGGTGCTTGTACTTTTTAGACCTACTGTCAAACCAAATATTATTTAATGGGATTGGCCTGACATAAACCAAATATTATTTATTGTTTAATGTATAATAGTTGCAGCTGAAGCTGTGTAAATGCAATGGTTGCCAGAGCTATTTTTACAGACTAAACAATAGAAATCTGAACATCTTCATATGTTAAAACTTAATACATTCTAAATTTTTGGCCAATATATTAGTTCTTCTAATTTTAAGACCAACTGTCAAAATTCAAGGGATTGGCCTGACACAAACCAAATATCATTTATTATTTAATGTATAGCATCTGCAGCTAAACCTGTAAATGCAATGGTTGCTAGACCTATTTTCACAGAGTGAACTGGTCTTAATGCTATTTTTGTGATAGTTTTCTAACAATATTATTTACAATTTTATGTATAGCAGTTGCAGCTTAAGCTATAAATGCAATGGTTGTCAAAGCTATTTTGATCTCCATCAAATCTTAGAGCTATTTTAGATCGGAACATCTTCATATGTTAAACTTGATACATTCTTCTTTAAAGAGCTTATGCATTACACATTAAATATTCTCTCACAATATTATTTACTATTCAATGTATGGTAGGTGTTGCTGAAGTTGTAAATGCAATGGTTACAGAGCTATTTTCAAAGACGGAACGGTAGAGATCCGATCATCTTCATATGTTAAACTTAATACAATTTTCTTTACAAAGCTTTTGCTCTATACAATAAATATTTTATAAAAAAATTACAACTTTCTATCCTTCAAATACAATAGTAGAAATTAATATATGCATCTCCATCAAATCTCCGGCATACCCATTGCACACAAAGGTGTGATTGCTAGTTTAGTATGAACAATCATCTTCATCCATTTTGTTGGAGTTAAGGAAGCCTTTGAAATTTCTTACTTTTAATTTTGAATTTGTGATGTAATATTTTTAAGGGTTTCTTTTTACTATCATAGATAATGGTTAATGTATTTTTGCTTCTCAACTTATAGACATTGTATACATATAGTTACAACTTAAATTTTACTATCTATCTTGCACGTTAATTAATTTTTATTATTTTTATATATCAAAATTTATTTTTCAAAATATGTTCATTCTTGTATGTTTGTAATGTAATTTTCTATTTAGGAACACTCAATGAGTAGGAATTTAGGGGCAACTTTTCTTGCATAAATATATGTTAACTAAATATAAATTATATCAATTTTTTTCTTTTATGTGAGAATTATGTGGATTGTCAATTTTGAAGGACTTCCCAATCAGCTATTGACATTTTTTATGACTGGCAAAAATGAAATGATTGTGATGTTTTCCTATCACTCTATTTTCTAGTTATGGTGTGTGAAGATGGAGACATAAAATTTATTTACTTATTTAGAATTAAAAATATTGTTTGAAATGAGGCATTGAATAGAAGGTTAATAGTGGATTTGTAAGAATATTTATTATTATTTTTTTTTTTTAAAGAATTAGATTGTGATTTTTTCCTTTTATAAGAGAAAATACACTATTGCATTATAAAAATCATCCCATTTGTATTTAGGTTTGGTAGTAACCAAGTCTTGAGCTTAGGACTACCAAATCATAATGCTATCACATTATAACATGAGTGTGTTATGATTTTTATACTATAATCTTTATACTATGATCATGTTATCAATTATTTTAACCCAAAAAAATATTTGGTCATTTTTTGGCTCCACATTTTTGTGCATGTACACTTTAATAATATTATTGATTTTATATTTCAATGAGGGAAAGCATTTAAGTAAACCATGGGTAGAACAACATTGATTTAGGCACTTTTTTTTGGTAGAAATAAGCTTCCTAGTCTTGTTTCTATGAATTCTACTAATATTTTGAAAGGGTATCTAGACACATAGGAGTGGAGCCAGCCTTCACGGCTAGTTCACTAGAGAAGAGGGGTAAATCCTTCTTCAAAATAGCAACTAGAATACCTACACCAAATCTTCAAGAAGAAAGGGCATGTTGTCTATTGAGAAAAAGAAAGATGGGTTTGTTGTAGGAAGTCACCTAGCTAAGAGCACCCAAAAAAATCCTTGTTTTGAAGTTGAGAGATGAAGTGTAGGGTATAGCTAAGCCATTTAAAGATAATATTGATTTGTATTTTTATTTTTCTCTATGGGAAATTTTATCTAACTTAAAAATATCATGTGATTTACGCATCTCTTTTTATTATGATATATCCATGTTCTAAAGTCAAACTCAAACACAAATTTTATCAATGTATCTACCATGAATTTTGTAGAAGCTTCATTATTTTTAGTAGGGGATTTTTGTTGTATGTAATCATTTAATGCTCATCTTTTAGTCATTGTAAAAGGGTTTGGGCCCTTTCAAAAATTCACCTTCATTTAATATCAAAAAATACTCATAATTTTAATATTTTTATTTTTAAATTTTATTATTTTTTTCATAATTTTATTAGTAGCTTTATAATTTAATAAATTTATTATTGTTCTAATTTTATAGGTTGTTATAATTTTTAATATTATAACTTTTGATTTAATTACTTCCATTAATTTACTAGCTTAGATATCTTAAATACACCAATCTATCTATAAAGGTTGCTTGCCTAAAGACTCTATTTGGTTGGCACCAATTTGTAAAAATAAACATCAAATTGTGAACTTATTAATGAAGGAAATTTGATAAAACAACAACTAGTACCATAATGGAGCAACCATGAATTAAAGAGTCTTACCAATTTAACAAATCATTTCGATTAGTTGAAATCTATGAAGTTGGAGTTTGCTTGATCAGGTAAATGTGACTCTAGGATTTATCACTAGCTTTAAATAATTTTGAACTTGCATATTACTACCCTATGAATTGATAGTTAAGACCTATGTCAAAAGATTCGTATTTGAGTTTGACGATGATAAATTTTGGATTAATGATTAAATTTGTCTACTATAAATACTTTATTTAATAAATTTTACTATTTGAAACATTTTAAATGTATATATTAATTATGAATATATTTAATAATTAAAATATTTTTTTAATTTTAAAATATTAAATATTAAAATAATAATATTTTTTAAAATTATTATTAAAATGAAATATAAAATTTTATAAAATACAAACTAAATAAATCAAAAAGTAAAAGATAAACAAAACCATAAGAGTACATAATGTGATTCAACAATTACTACATTGCGCCTATCAAATTTGAAATGGATAGGCCATAAATATTGAGCTAACAAGAATGTGAGAAAATACACTAATCACCTCACCCACAACTCAATTCAACATTTTTTTAAAATTATATTTTAATAAAAATCCTAGGATAAATTCTTCGAATTTGGAACTTCAATGATTTTAATTAGGTGAACCTTGTAACATAGGTTAATACAATTCAATTCTCATTTTCTCCATACATAAACTAGGTCAACAATTAAGATAATCATGAAAATAAATTTTTTTATGAATGTAAATACAATCACAATATCAAAATTAATAGCCCATTGGTAGAGAAAGCATATTTCCACCTTTAAAGAAAGAAAACTAAAGCAAGCATATAATAACAAGTTTTAAATTGGATTGTGGTGTCTACCACGAATTTTGTACCTGATTCATAATTATTGACCTAAAATTGTGAAAATTAAAAATGTTACAATTGGAATAAGGCTAGATATTAATAAATATATTCAAAAAATATAAACATATATAAAATCTTATTTTTTTAATTTATTGTGAATTTATTAATCACTCTCCTCTCTTTTCAAACAATTAATATTCATTGATTCACATAATTCAATGTTTCATTTGTGACCTAGCATCGCTTCGCTGGGGAGTTCTATAAGATCTTTGTTAGATTGGATCATCATGAGTTGGATCATGAGAAGGTTGCTAGGTATGTAAATGGTCTAAGGTTGAGTATATAAAATGAGTTGATTGTGATAAGGCTATGAACCATTGAGGAGGTCTATCGGGGTGATCCCACAAAGCTAGTTTACAATTTTTGAGGGGGACTATTTTTTGCTGAAATCACATATTTTTAGAAAATATAATGATTTAAGCCTTTAAAATTTCCATTTTAAGGATTCCAATTAAACAGGGTTTGATCAAACCACCTTAGATCAAACCCCCTTGGATAAAACCTTGCTAGTTTTAAACCATACCTATAAATGAGTCTCCTTTACACCTATCAAAATGCTGACAAAAAATCACTTTTGATTTACCTTTTGGGGGGTCAAATGAATTTATTTCAAATGATTATGGTACTCCTCAGAACGAGCTATCCAATTAATATAATTTTAATATGTTTTGGTTTTATTATGTATATGTTTTTTTAGTTTTATTAAACATAGGTTTTTAACCAAAAATCAAGCTCTTTGTTCTGCACATGTGGAAAATAGAAGATTATAAAAATAAAATTTTGAAAAATATCTTTGAGTTAGGTATTGACGTTGTAGGAGTTGAGAAAATACAACACCACAAACCCCAAAGATCACCTGCATGCAAATAACCTGTCACAAAAGAAGAGATGGAGACAAACAAGCAAGGGTTCTCTGAAAACTGAAATGTATATATTAGAGAGAATGAGAGAATGAATTGATATCAAATACAATGGGATCAATCCTTATAAAAAGGAGATCATGCAAACCCTAATCAAACCCTAATAGGAAAAACCCTAATAGAAGCCCTAATATGATAACATTTAATAATTAATATAATTATTAAATGTCACTTTATGCAAACTAACGTGAAAACTTAAGAAGGGAATAAAGGTAACTTAATCAACATAATTAAGTTAAGACCTTTACTCTAACACCCCCCCTTAAGATGAGAAACAGTGCAGCTACAAACAAATGCAGAAAAGAAAAGGTAACTACAATGCAAGAAGGCAAACATGGGTCCCAGCAACTAGGCCAGATCAGGTACCCAAATATAACCAAATCTCTGTAAAATGGAGAAATAGAGAAAACCTCATGGGAAAAAGCTCTACTCCAAAAAGAGAAGAAGAAAGCCAAGAAGAGACATCACTGAAGCAGAAGAAGCTGCAAACAACTGTCGAAAGATGACTGCTATGGTGCTAAAGAACCTCCGCTGAAGATAGGATGATCAGGAACAAGAAGAAAACAATCTACATAAGTGCCCATATGACACTACTCGAATCAGATGGCAAACAAAGGCAAACACCTGGAACGAAGATACAGATGGCACAAGAACCAATAGTCTGAAACACTAATCAACTGAGAATGGAAGATCCCTTCCAAAGTGAAACCAAGGAAGAATTAGCACGAACAATATAATAACCCCCCCATAATGTTGAACTGGGAGAGCCTAACAGATCCACTAAAATGATGTGAAACACCCTATAGTGCATGAAGGAGAAGAAACAACTGAAAGTGCACAAGATAGCACCTGCAACTGAAAAAGTGGTGTGCAAAACAAAGCACACATGCATGAGGCTGGAATCATATGGATCCATGGTCGTCATGGAGGGACACTCACCGAACAAAGGTGTGATGGCAAACAAAGGCAAACTACACTACCCCCCATGGTATGGATTCAATGTCAGCGTGGAGGGATACTCACTGGACAAAGATGTGATGGCAAAACAAAGGCAAACTACACAACCCCTCATGGCACTTTATAATATCAGTGCGAGTACAAAAATATGGCACAACCTTATGTGCAAAATCCCCAAAAGATGCATGTACAATAGTGTGACACTTTATCTCAGTGCGTTTACATAAAATATTGCTTACAAATGATGCTCAAAATGTCCAAAAAAGACAAAGCTGGAAATGCATGAAGAACAGCCAAGAACAAAGCATCCCATGCGAACAAAAAGTTTCCAAGAGCAAATATGTCCAGGTAATCCACCAGAGTGTGAAAACAAAAATAACTGAATAAAACATACCTCGAGTGAAATCTGGAAAAATGGCATAGATGAAACTGAAGAGCTCTAAACTACAGTTCCAACACCGTTGAGATTGCGAAAAACGGAGAAACTGATCAGAAGTTATGAGCTTGAGACTGAAAGTAGCCCCTTTGTTTTCAACTGGCTATAGAATGCACCAATGGAAAAAATAAGTGATAAGACCCACACCACTAGAAAGATGAGAAAACCAGCTTTTCGATGATATCTCGTTTGCCAAAAAACGATATCGTATGCCCAAGTTACGGCCTCCGGAATAAATCAACTCCAAAGAGGGAAAAAACCAGTGTTGGGTTAAATTTGACGGTCATACGACTATCGCAGCAAAATCACTTGGTTAAATTTGATGGCCAAACGGCCGTCACCGTAAAAGTGTGATTGGAAATATATTGAAAAAAATTGTTTTTTATATTAAAAAAACATATGATTTTTTTTTTAAAAAATCATAAAAAATTATTACAAAAAAATTTTATTGAAAAAAAAAAAAATTTCAAAATTTATGGGGTGCGGGAGGCACGTGGGCCCACCCCCACTGTACCCCTTGTAGCGCAGTGCGGGTACACTGCGCAGGTACTCTGCCGGCCTACGCAGGTCCCGGCCCCACAAAAAATAAAAAATTTCGCTTTTCTTCTTTTTTCTTTGATTTTTTTTTAAATATAAAAAATCAAAACAAAAAATGAATGAACAAATTTTTTGCAATAAAATTTTTGCGAATTTTTTCCGAAAATAAGCGAATTTTTTTTTCGAAAAATAAAATTTACCAGGCAGGCGGACGGCCGTACGGCCATATTGTAAAAAAAAATTGCTTCAAATTTCGACTTTGTCCAAAATGGACAAATGGACAGTCGATTTAGGGGTTTTGGACCACTGCGGACATAATGGCAATGTCCGTTTGAGCTGAAAATGCTTCAAAATTGCAGATATTCCCTAGATCAAGAAAACAAACCCCAAACCCTTGAAGCTCCAAAACTCTTCAAAACAAGAACAAGAAGCAACAAGTGTGGAGCTCTAATACCATGTACGAGTTGAAAAAATACAACACCACAAACCCCGAAGATCACCTGCATGCAAATAACTTGTCACAAAAGAAGAGATGGAGACAAACAAGCAAGGGTTCTCTAAAAACTGAAAATGTATATATCAGAGAGAATGAGAGAATGAATTGATATCAAATACAATGGGATCAATCCTTATAAAAAGGAGATCATGCAAACTCTAATAAAACCCTAATAGGAAAAACCCTAATAGAATCCCTAATAGGATAACATTTAATAATTAATATAATTATTAAATGTCACTTTATGCAAACTAACGTGAAATCTTAAGAAGGGAATAAAGGTAAGTTAATCAACATAATTAAGTTAAGACCTTTACTCTAACAGATGTCCTTGATCCATTAAAAGAAAAATTGAATTTTGATACATACAGAAAAAGTTATGTTGTATACAGTCCGCCTATGTCTGAATTGTAATTTGTTTGACTTTGAAACTTGATTGAGGAAAAAATATTCAATAAAACACTATAAAACCAAATTAAAGTGCTAGAGATCGTAGTTACAAATCTAAATTCAAAAAAAATAGAATTTTATCCTTTATACAAAAAAATTTATGGTGTATATGGTGAGTGTCACTCCTTAAAAATGTTGTTTTTTTTTAAAGCTAGTTTTTGAAGGAGATGGAAAAATAAGTGCAATTTGATTCCAAAAAAAATGAAAAAAATATATTTAGAATCTATAGACAAAACATCACAAATCACTAGTTTTCATCATCTTCAAATTCCTCATGGTTTAGCCGCTATAGGAGCCCGGAAGTGAAGATTAAGTTTTAAAAAATTAGTTTGGTGTCTAGTTTGCCCAAAAATTGTAAACTAGTATTGTGGGATCACCCATGATCAATATGTAGTAAAGGCCAAGGAGAAGTTGTCAAAGAAGGCAACGAGGTTTAATTAGAAATAAAAGAAGCCTTTATTTAGAAAGAACCAATGGAGGATGATGAAGGACAAATGTGCACAACTAAAAGAAGGTACAGCAAGGATGAAGAGACCAACATTGCTAACAGTTAGATAAATATTCATGGGTTAGGAGGAATGAGCTCTACTTCATAAAAGAAGAATGTAGGATTGGTCCACGAAGAGTTAAGGCATTCATGGTTCAGTGCTAAAAGTGTGCTATAAAGTAAAGGAATGCTCATAAATGCAACATGATATTAGTAGGAGAAGTGGGGCCAAAGTCATGTTACTTAGGAAAATGAAAGAAGCATTGCTTCATCCAAATACATGAAGGAACCAAGGCATGGAGAAGCCCTCATCATGAAGAGGATGCAACTAAAACCTGTTGGAGTAATTAGTGAAACATAGAAAAATAGGTTCAATGGGATGAAATAGAATAAAATTTTATTGTTATGAGGGTGTGTTGCACCTATCTTTCTTCTAATTTCATTAGGGGGTGCTACCACAATAGTGTGTCTCACTTTTGGGACATGCTGATTTTTTCCTGAAATCACCTTTTTTAGAAAAAATAATAATTTTAGCCTTGAGAGGTTTCATCTAAAGGTTTTTAATTGAAGAGGGATAGATAAGATCCCCTAGATCAAACCCCCTTGGATAGAACCCTTCTAGTATTAAATTATACCCACAATGGAGTCTCCTTCGCACCTGTCAAAATGCTAGCAAAAAAACACACAGTTACTTTACCTTTTGAGGGATTAAATAATGTCATTTAGAAATTATCTTTTGCAATATTGTAGCCCTTGAAATGAGCTTTCCAACAAGTATATTTTTTATATATTTTTATTTTATCTTGTATTTAATTTTTATTTTTTACTAAACATAGGTTTTTCTCCAAACATCAAGATCTTCATTCTACATAGGTGGAAAAATAGTAAACCATTGTAAAAAAATATTAAAAAATACCCTTTCCCTAGGTATTGATGTCCTTGTTTCACTTAAAAAAAGAAAAATTGGATTTTGATATATACACAAGTTAGGTTGTACGACACACACACACACACCTCCAAATTATAGTTATAGTGACTTCAAAACTTAATTAAAAATAATATATGTAGCAAAAAATTATGAAAACATATTGAATTTCCCTAAATATTCATGTTGATAATTTATATTCCAAAGATTAGAATTTTATCCTTTACTGGAAAAAAATGTGTTGTACGACACAAACGTTACTTTCTGAAAATGTTGTTTTTTGTTTAAAACTAGTTATATTAAAGGAGATGTTGAAAGATTCATGATTTATTTCAAAAAAATATATATATATATTTAGAATCTACACACAAATTTCTACAAATCACCAGCTTGCATCATCTTCAAATTCTTAATTGTTTAGTTGCTACAAGTCTCAAAAGATGAAGATTCGGTTAAAAATATTGATGTAAATGTCCATCTTGGGAAAAAAGTGAGACACAGTATTGTGATTTCACCCTATGAAAAGAGATTTCTCAAAGGTAGGATTGAATTTCAACCCTTTGGTGAGTCAACCCTATTAGGGGGTTTGTTGTTCCCCTTATGACAAAACATGACAAATATGATTGAAATGCACTTTGGGGAGATAAAAATAAAATGCCTAATGAACTCAATTGTGCAATATAAAAATTGAAATGCAGATTTAAAACATAATATAAACAGAAATTGCAATCTTTCGAAAAATCTAGGAAGGGTAAAATACTATGCACCTATCACCAAAAGTGGTTGTTGAGTGTCTTGTTGGGGCATATTCACCCTAAGACGAATGGGTCTCTGAGTAGGGTTCCAAAATTTGTTTCCATGGTCCTTTCATCCCTAATATGTGCTCTTAATTCCTTTGGATTCCACTATCAAAAAGTTGGAAATAAATTTTATAAATGAGTTTTGTGGCTTGACAACTTTGACAACTTTGCAAAATTGCACTTTTGATCCAATTTCAATCCTTCTTCAACTGCAAATCCGCCAACACAAAGAGAAGGGAAAATGGTTTTTTTTTTTTAATAAGGGTTTTCCTTGGTCAAACCCCATTTTGGTAATTAAACCTTGATAATGAAAGATAATGATAAATGACAAGGATTCATGAATGAACAAGTCTATGCCACAACTCACCAAACCCTTAATGGCTGCCCTTAGAGGGCTTAAGTCCAACACATCTCTCTAAGGATTGTATTTTGCATGAATTGGCTTGAATGCTAGCTTGATTTGATTCTTGAATGATTGCTTGAATGATTGAAATCTACATCACAGTGTTAGCTCCAAAACATAATATGAACACACATGAACTTTGACATGATGATATGATCTTGATTTTAAAAGCATCAAGTTTCCACAGTCCATGATAATCAAGTGTCAATTTTTGGATTGAACCTGTGTTAATTTTTTCATCAACGTTTGAGATCATACTCTATGATCCATCATCAAGATGATCTACAAGCAATAAAGAGAGTGTGTGTGAAAGAATAGGTTGCAAACTTGAACTTTTGCTCTCCCCTTTCCTCACCTTTTTATACCTTTAATCCTGCTACCTATTCTTTCACACACACTCTCTCTCTCTTTATTGCTTTTAGATCATCTTGATGATGGATCATGGAGTATGATCTAAAACATTGATGAAAAAATGAACATGGGTTCAATATAGAAATTGATACTTGATTATCTTGATTTGTTATTGTAGATTCTTGATAAATCTGCTCTTCAACGCTCTTGACAATAATTTTTCCTCTTGTGATCTCTTGATTATGCATGTTATTGCTTCTCTTGGTTTGAATTGATAAAATAATTGTATTTATAGGTGTTTATATAATCATCTGAAAATTAGATTCCATAAGCCGACATGTGAAATTTGAATTTGAATCATTAAAATGCTGCCAAAAGTATATTAAAAATTGGGATCTAGGACTTAAAGAGGACCCACTCACCCTTGGGAAAATGGTTCCTAGGACCTAAATCTAGTACACACAATTTCCAAGGTGTTTAAAATAATGTTAGCATTTTTTTAATATTGGTTTCCCTTTTGTAAAATGAGAATAATAAGGCTTAGGAATGGATAATGCAGAAAATTAGAAGCTTAATTAAGTCCAATTAATTAAGGGGACCCAAAAATAGTGTGAAAATGTAAAAGAGTACATTTTTCTATAGTACATTTAGCTTGCATCCAATTAATTAAGATATGTGCATCCTTAATGGAGATTGCATGTTGAGGACCATTACCTTTCTCCTAAGCCACTTTCATATATCTTACCAATGGTATGTGCAACAAGTGCAATAGCTTTGAATTTGTTCATATTATGTATTGCGGCCTAACATGTAACATCAACATTGTGTTTGCATTGTGTAATGTATTATATCATGGGATGAGTAAAGGCCAAATAAATAGAAGCGATGCTACCATTTTCTAGGGTATTGAGGGCCACCTTGATATAATTAGTTCCATCAACTTGTTCCTTAATTGTTATTCCAACTTCAAGAATGTAGTAAAATTTTGCATGACTAAGAGGGGTAGTAGAAAATAAACACATCGACACACTAATTTCTAAATTATCCTAAAAATGAAGTTGGGATCTTGTTTTATGTATAAGCATGTGTGGGTAGCACACATTTACATTGGTAGAAGATCTTGGCCAAAAGATGGGGTTAGTTGTGCTTAAGAGTTAATAGGGTGCAATTAGTTTAGATTTTTTTATGACTAGAGTTTGGACTAGCCTTTGTTGAGAAGTTATAGGAGAGTACATAAGAAGTGGATATCATGTAGAAAAGTTTTGCACAAGTTGAATAAGAAATTAGAGAGGCGATTGGGATGCTATAGGTTGGGTTGGTTCCTTTTGAGGCATTTTATGTTGCGTGTGTTGCTTTTGTGGTATTTTTTTTTGTACTTTGCTCTCCTCTTTTATTTGAATGTGAAGCCCAATATTTATTTAACTACACTTTTGGTGAGGAGAAGTTGGCTACCCTCATGCTTAGTGAATTTCTATGTGTTTTGTGAAGATTTTGTATGATCTTTTTGTTGATGCATGGGGGAGTTAACCATCAAACGTAATATTACATCGACTTGTGTGGTATTCATTAGAAAGGTCATTTTTGTCTCAACATACAATGTAGTGCTTAACCATATGTTAACTCTTTTCTTGTCCTAATATTTCTTATGATTAAAGTTTATACTGAGTTTATTATTATATGGTATATTTGCAAGATGAGTATACGTCTTGCTATATTACATGTCCGCATTGGTTATTATATCTTACATCATCTATGATATTTATTGTCATATTTGGTGTTTTGCCTTGAGTGTGTGGGATATATAGGTATTTGACCAATGGAAAGATGTGGAGGAGAATGGAATGAATTCACTTTCTCATCTTGTTGAGATAGGTGTCTCAACCTTGCTCCTAATCTTAAGATTACATTTTGTGATATAAAATTATAAAAAAACTCAATTTTAAGATATAGTGTTGGTTTTTGGCCAAAATAAAAAAAATATGTTTCTTAGAACCACTACAACGTGCCCTTTGCATAGATCTATTTGATTATTTCAAATTAAAAAAAGGCCCAATTAGCCTACTAGATCAAAAGTTATGGTGTCTTAAAATTTGCATAGGAAATATAAAAAGTTTTTGGATGTGTAAAAGAGTTGTAAAGGGGAGTTATACTTGACCAACTTATGATGTGTATTATGAAACATCATAAGGAATCTTTGGTTGGGAGATAATTTGGGTGCCACTTTTGGGTTATTTTATCTCATGGGTTTCTAATTACCATTTGATGGTTTTGGTTTTTGTATCTCATATATATTATGTGCTTGAGATAGAGGTGTTGTGTATATATACTATTAAGTTGTAAGAATTCCTCCAAATATGTGGTTGGTGATACTTCTATTAGGGATTTCTCTACAATTGTATTGTAATCATGTTTTATTGAATAGTACATTGAGTTTCTTTGGAGTGTGAAGTTTTCCTCCTGAAAAGGGTTTTCCCCATGTACACCTATGTTATGGTATGCATTGTTTATTTTCAGTTTGAATATGGTTCTACTTTCTATAATTTTTAAAAGATTAAAATTTTGCACATTCTCCTTAAAATATTAGTGTAGGAATTTTTTTTGTATACCTTGCTTCTTTTCACATCTCACTTTTCCTAGTACTTGTAGTCAATTCAATTTATTTGTTAACACATCATGTTTCATTGTGAATAAAAAAGATGTTCCTTTTGTTTATCTAGTTTTCCCCTAGCTTAAACCATTGGTGATTCTAGATCCTTGTGTTATGTGTGAACTTGCAAAGGGCTTGTTCCATTTTTGTCTATTTATTTAACTTGAGTTCACATGCATTTTATTTCACTATCAAAATGCTTATTTTAGAGTATTTTTGGAACGATCTTAAATGCTTAGTTAAAAATTTAGTCATTTAATTTCTTTCATGTTAAGGTCTTAAGCATTTTAACATTATAAATTTTTTAAAGTGTCATCGTTATAAGAAATTATTTAATTATATACATTAATTAATTTGATGAATTACTATGTGCATTTAAAGAAAATTCCAATATGTAGTAGTGAATTTGGAAAATTACTATGTAAGTCATTTATAAGAACTGTCAATATGCATTTTGATTTAGAGGGTTATGAAATATCTAACTTTGAAATAACTTCTTTTGAAAATATCTTATTGAGTTTGAAATGGAAAATAATATGAATTTCAAGGATTTTTTGAGTGAAGAGAAAAATTAAGGATTTTTATAATTATTCATTATTTTATCTTCTCCCTCTCTTCTTGTGGGAGGGCATAATTTATTTGGTTAATTAGATGGTGATTGCTTGTGGATAACTAAACTAGTGGAGAGGATGGATCTTGAAGCTTGCATTGTCTGTGTGTGGGAGCAAAGAATACTTCATCCAATTTGAGTACGAATTGCATTGAAAAGAAAAAGGTATTTCTCCTTTCATTTCATGTGATTGGTGTTTCTTTCTTTGGGTTATTCTCACACTAAGTGGTTACATATGGTCTCTCATTTTTTAGGATAAATTTGAATTTCAATTCATAGAATAAATCTATGCATTTACTGTATGTTGATGTGTTTTATTTTTGAGAAATTCAAAATAACATAGTTAAGTTGGAAAATTTTCCCTTAAATAGCATTCTTAACTTGGAACTCTTGTGCAACCATGGTGCAGATTATTGGTGTCTTGTGTGAGACTCTAGTTTGTGTGAGAGAGTGGTCATGATAGAAGTGTATACATTATCTTCTCTCTTCATAGTTCGATGCTTTCCTAGAACAACACATATATCTATTGCACTCAATAATTGTAATATGGTTAGGAGGTGGGTATTATTCTCTTTTGGTTTCCTTCTTGAAAATCTCTTGGGTGCTTAAAAAGTTCTCATTATAATACTTAGTTTAGTTTGAACTTATACCTTGGATTTAAGTAAGGATTATAATTATGTGATTTATTTATTTGAGCATATAATTGATCTCATATTATGCCCACCATTTTATTCATAAAATGTATCCTTATAATTGTGAGATATGACTATTACTATAAAATAGGGGCTATTTTACATAATGCTTCGGCCTTTATCTTTGCTTGTAATTATAAGTTGGAGAATCTTTCAAGGGGTTGTTGAAGATTGTCTTTAAGATGCGTTGACAAAATAGTCACTTCATTCGAAGTGCATTGGTATTGGGAGGCTTACGGCTCATGTGATCAACAACATTTCATGTCAGAAGTGAGCTGGGAAAGGACACTCTCAAGCGAGTGAAGGCAGCCTCATTTATTTGCTTACTCTTGTTGGATTTTTTGTAAGTGATTGCTTGTACTTAACACCATTTATAATGATGGTCTTGGTATGCTTAGCGACAGATGTTCACTTTCCAGATTCAAAGGCAGATGTCACTCAAATTCATAATGATATCAGCTGGTTGGTGTCGCCTTTCTTCGAGTGTACGAAGTGCTTTATATCATTCTCAATTTTATTTGCATTTCATCACAATTTTAAGCACAATAGCCGAAGGGATTCAAAAAGTTGGGAACGCAAATTTAGTCCTCATTGGAAGAAGAAGGGGAAATCAAGGTCTGCAGAACTTGTAGCTAGAGAACAATGGAGTATTTGTCTCACAATCATTGAGTCCCTATTCTGATTGTACACTGGGAATTACCTTTCTCTGAATCAATTGGGTATCTCCAGCTTGCATAGGTATTTAAATCTCACTACTATCAGTATAGAAAGAGTCTTGTAAGAATCATTAGAAAAGATGATCTACTTCAGTCTTTACCTGATCTTCAATTAATAGCTTCCAAAGTGGTAAATGTGAAAAATCTATTGCAGTTACTGAATATTAATCTCCTATCTATAAAGATTATTTGATTGCCAAAAATTAATTCATAGCAAATACTGAAAAACAATACAACTGCAACTTCACAAATAAAACTCACAGGAATAAAGAAGAAAACATGCAAACTAATAAACACAATATTTTTGGACAAATTGTTCCTGGAAAAACCCTGGAGGGAAAACCAGTACTGCAGATGAGGAATTATATTAATCTTCAGCAAATCCAGAGATACAAAAGAAACTGCTTGCCTCTCACTGACAAAACTCCAGCAATACTCTTCACCGGAAATTCTTCTCTCAATTTCTCCTACTGAAATTCCACTGCTACTGCCTCCAACGCTATCACTGCGCCCTTGCTATCACTGCAAGACTATTTGCTATTACTACAAATATTTCTCCAACTTGTGTCTATCAGTATGTTCTCCAAATGCCCAATGACCCCCTTTTAAACTATTCTCATTGGAAAACCAATGGCCAAGATTTAATCTCAATCAATGGCTAAGATTAATTAGACTCTAACAAACCCTAACTAACTGGTTTCTAGAAGTCTCTAGAGGAATCAATTATTTAATTAAATAATTAAATATTTGGACCTAACTAACTTCTATCTAGAAGTCTCAAGAATTAAATGCTAATTCTTGGAATTGGAGAAACAACTGTTCGAGCTACAATATTAAATTAACACTCCCTCTTAGCGAGGAAGGTGTTCTGCATAACACCCAACATATCTCTGAAGAAGATGAATTTCACCTTCCCCAATGCCTTTGTCATAATGTCTGCTACCTACTGATCTGTAGGTATATACTGTAGCTGAATAATCCCCCGTTGTACACAATCCCTGATGAAATGATACCTGATGTCTATATGCTTAGACCTATCATGAAACACCGGATTCTCAGACAACTTGATGCAACTCTGATTGTCACAGTGTATCACTGTAGTCTCAACCCTCTGACCTAACAAGGCTACCAGCAACTTTCGAAGCCATATCGCCTCACATGTCACCATGCTAGCTGCTATGTATTCTGCCTCTGCAGAACTCAGGGCCACGGACTTCTGCTTCCTGTTGTACCAAGAGACAACTCCTGATCCCAAGCTAAAGCAACACCCTGAAGTGCTTTTCCTGTCCATTGTACTGCCTGCCCAATCTGCGTCAGTATAGCCTATCAACTTGATACCATCACCTCGAGTATATTTGATCCCATACTCGATTGTACCACGCAAATACCACAACACATGCTTTGCCGCTATCCAATGCATTCTCTTCGGCTCAACCATGAACTGACTAAGAGAATTTACTGCAAAGGATATATCTGGTCTGGTGTTGACCAAATACATGAGAGACCCAATCAACTGTCTGTATAAGGTGGGGTCTACATCCTTCTCCCTGGATGAGTCTACCTTCTTCCAATTCGTGATCATAGGAGTAGACATGGCTCTGCAATCCTCCATCTCGAACCTCCTCAAGATTTCAATGCAGTATTTCCCTTGACCAAGGAAAATCTCACCATCTGTCTGCCATACCTCCATGCCTAGAAAGTAGTGCATAAGCCCCAAATCCTTCATCTCGAACTCTGCTGCAAGGTCCTCTTGCACTCCTCTATGAGCCCCAGTGAACCTGTTAAAAACAAGTCGTCCACATATAGAACAAGAATGAGAATCTCACCCCCAACTACCAAGTAGTAGAGATTAGCATCCGCCTCACTCTTCACAAAGCCCAATCCCTGCAAGTATTCATCAATGCACTCATACCACGCCCTGGGAGCCTGCTTGAGTCCTGTACAAAGCTCTCTTCAATCTACACACATGGGTTTCACTGCTGTGTGCTACAAAGCCCTCTGGTTGTTCTATGTATACTTCCTCTTTCAATTCACCATTAAGAAACGCTGTCTTGACATCCATTTGATGGATCTGCCATCCCATCTGTGCTGCAAGAGAGATCACAGCTCGTATAGAAGTATACCTGGCCACTGGAGTGAATGTCTCCTCATAGTCTATTCCCTCCTTCTGAGAGAAACCCTTGGCCACAAACCTTGCCTTGTATTTCTCGATGCTACCATCTGCACCGTGCTTGATCTTATAGATCCAGCGAGATCCAACCACTGCCCTATCTGTTGGTCTAGGCACAACCTCCCACACATCGTTCTGCACTATTGAGGTATATTCCTCAACCATTGCATCTCGCCACACTTGTTGTTGTGCGGCCTCCTGATAACTGGAAGGCTCACTATCTACCAACTGACTAACTAAAGCCATATAGTCATTATACTTGGCTGGTTGTCTCCGCTGCCTACTACTCGTCCTAGGAGCTCCCACAAACTCCTGAGTATCCTGTTGGTTACTGCTACCAACTGTAGAGGATGAAATATCAACCCCCATGTGTTCCTGATGCATCTCTTGGATCTGCTGCATCTGTTGCTCCATACTCTGCGAACTCTCAGCACCTGAGCCTGTGCTTGTACTAGTCACTGTACTCGAGCTTCGTTGTCCCTGATCTGATTGCTCAATCCTTGGAGCTTTTGTTGGCTGCTCACTCTGATCATCTGCTGGCAAATCTCTAGACCTTCTAAATGCCTTGTCCTCCATGAACTTGACATCACGCCTGACTATAATCCTCTTGGCCCCTGGAATAAATATCCGATATGCCTTTGAGGTCTCGTTGTACCCCACAAAGTACCCTCTCTCTGCAGTCTGATCTAACTTGGAACGTGTAGCACCTGGAATGTGACAATATGCCAAACTCCCAAATATCTTGAAGTGGCTAACATCTGGCTTCTTCCCTGAGAACGCCTCCTCTGGTGTCATCTTGCCCAATACCTTATGTGGAACCCTGTTTTGTATGTATACTGTTGTACTGCATGCCTCTGCCCATAAGTAACGTGGCATATCCTGGTCATACAACATAGCCCTTGCCGCCTCTGATATAGACCGATTCTTCCTTTCAGCAACCCCATTTTGCTGTGGGTTGTAAGGAACAGTCCACTCTCTCTTGATTCCTTCCCTGGTACAGAACTCCTGGAACTCTTTCCCTTTGTACTCACCTCCATTGTCTGACCAAAGAACCTTTATCTTCCTGCCTGTCGAATTCTCCACAAGAGCTTTGAACTCTTGGAAATGACTGAAAACCTCATCCTTGGTCTTCAAGAAGTATATCCAGGTCTTCCTGGAGAAATCATCAATAAAAGTAACAAAGTACTCGTATCCTCTGAGAGACTTTGTCGACATTGGTCACATATATCTGAATGTACTAGATCAAGAACACCCTTGGATCTGGTGTCACTCCTTGGAAAAGATGCTTTCACAAACTTCCCCAACACACATCCCTTACATACATCATCATGCTCTGTGCTCACCTCTGGAACACCTGTCACTGTCTCACGAAGCAATTTAAGTGCTCCATGATGTATATGGCCCATCCTCCTATGCCATAGCTCTCCTTGATCTCTAGAATTTCCGCTGCTCATCAGTGCCTTATGAGTATCAAACTGCAACCTGTAAAGTCGGCCGCTCCTAACTCCAATAGCTATGGGTGATTTCCAATCCTTGTGCTTGATTAACACATTTGCCCCTCTAAAGAGTACATTGTAGCCTTTATCCTAAAGGACAGATACGGAAATAAGATTCATACCCAAGCCTGGCACATGCAACACATCATGAATGGGAATCGGCTTGCCATTCTCCCTCTGAAATAGAACAGTTCCTTTTCCAACTGGATTTAGTTTGGACATGTTCCCCATAGAAATCTGGATTCTGATGTCCTCCTCCTTATAACTGGAGAAGTATTCTCTAACTCCTGTCATATGAAATGATGCCCCACTGTCTATATACCAAACACCCTGTGAGGTTGAGCTAACCATACAAGCTATGAGTGCAAACTCATCTTCCATTCTGCTAGAGAGCTCATCTGCACTTGCTGAAGCTGTCGTTCTGCTTCTTGCCCTTCTTCTTTTGTGGGAAATTGCTGACATAGTGGCCAAACTCGTGACAGCCGTAGCACTTGACTTTAGACAAGTCCTTCTTCTTCGCCTTTAGGATTTGATCCTTTGCTAGACCCCTTCTTTGCTTTACCTTTTCCTGCTAGGGCAACGTTTTCCTGTTCTGCCTCACTTTTTCGACTCTTACTGCTGGCACCATTGACAAGGCTTAGTCTAAGCTCCTCCTGAGTGAAGTCACTCCATAGTCGATCCCAACTCGGTAAGGTGTCTCGTCCATTAATAACTTGAACAAAGACATCCCACTGCTTAGTAAACCCATTTAGGGCTATCCATACTAGCTCGTCATCATCTGGTTTATCTCCAACAGCTGCCAACTCATCCTTGACAAGTCTAAGTCTGGTGAGGTAACTTGTAACATCCTTTCCCTTGTGTTCCTCAACTTTTCTCTGAGAATCAGCTTCCTGTTAGTGGTAGCATTCTGGTACAGATTCAAAATGGCGTCCCACATCTTCTTCGCTATATCCAACTCTACAATATGTGGAACAATATGATCCTTAACACCATCAAGAATCAACCACCTTGCCTTGGCATCTTCCTTCTTATATGCTAAGATTTGCGCTGGATCTGTAGGTACAGCTACAACACTGGTAACATATTCCTCGATACCATTCTCTTCCAGCAATAAAGAAATTCTAGCTTTCCAGACACCAAAATTTGAGGCTCCATCCAATCTGTCCTGATCTCTTAAACCTGTTGAGGCCATCTCAAACAAAAATAGTAATAACAAAAATAATAATACTGAAGAGGTAGGACTGGGTTTTATAAACCCTCTATTTTTTTTTCTTCCTATGCTTGCGCTAAGCTCTTTCTGCCCTTAGATCTGCTCTGATACCATGTGAAAAATCTATTGTAGTTACTGATTATTAATCTCCTATATATAAAGATTATTTGACTGACGAAAATTAATTCACAACAAATACTGAAAAATAATACAACTGCAACTTCACAAATAAAACTCACAGGAATAAAGAAGAAAACATGCAAACTAATAAACACAATATTTTTGGACAAATTGTCCCTGGAAAAACCTCGGAGGGAAAACCAGTACTGCAGATGAGGAATTATATTAATCTTCAGCAAATCAAGAGATACAAAAGAAACTGCTTGCCTCTCACTGACAAAGCTCCAGTAATATTCTTCACCAGAAATTCTTCTCTCAATTTCTCCTACTAAAATTCCACTGCTGCTGCCTCCAACGCTATCACTGTGCCCTTGCTATCACTGCAAATATTTCTCCAAATTCCCAATGACCCCCTTTTAAACTATTCTCATTGGAAAACCAATGGCCAAGATTTAATCTCAATCAATGGCTAAGATTAATTAGACTCTAACAAACCCTAACTAACTGGTTTCTAGAAGTCTCTAGAGGAATCAATTATTTAATTAAATAATTAAATATTTGGACCTAACTAACTTCTATCTAGAAGTCTCAAGAATTAAATGCTAATTCTTGGAATTGGAGAAACAACTGTTCGAGCTACAATATTAAATTAACAGTAAAGGAGGTCTTTCTACAAGATAATAAATTGCTTAAAGGTGTACAAGCGTATGACTTTTGGAAAGGCCAGGGGAGAGTAGGTGGTCTCTTTCCTCACCACTTTCTACTCAATGGGAACGTATATGTTTTTGTTCTTGTTGGCATTTAGAATTCGTTGGAGATGCGGAGCTTCTGATATTTGTAGTTGGCACTAGAAAGACATAGGGTGGTGGTTGGTGGGGATTTGGTAGATGATATCAGAAGATGTACCAACACAATTCTCACTCTGCTCGACCATGTTCATGTCGAACTAGTTAATGTACCTACTCCTTAATTTGTTCCGCATACACAAGCACTTTAAGTGGCTCCTTTGGTGAGTGTTCCAAACCGTGTAAGTTCTTCCACTCCCCTGCCTCAATGGGAGGTCCCTAATCTTAATATTCCTCTGCAAGCAAATGATTTGGGGGCCAAAAACCAAGAGTATGAAGAAAATCAAGCAGATAATGAAATTGAGGAAATGAAGGAATAAGTGGGTTTATTTTGTAAAGGGATGAATTAGAAATAGTATCTGTATATAAATGTAGTATCTTTTAGGTTTGGGGCATTTTATAGCACATAGTTTTTTTCAGCATATGATATATATGGGTCTATATCAAATCTTTTGAGTTAGTGGAAGCATAGAAAATCTAAGGGATCTTCTATAATTTTATCAAGAACCATAAAAAATAAAATTGTATCTTCTTATTATATAATAATATATATCGACTTTATGTCTTTCACCAAAAACAATGTAATAATTATTATAATTTATTTTAGTACATAAATTGCATTTGTAGGAAAGTAATTTCATTTAAGCATCATACACTTTACTATTCATAATTTTCAAAAATGTTTTCAAGTAACATTTTATTTCATGGATGTGTTGTAGATGTTAATTGAAATTACATGGTGTGGTTTGTGTTCATCCAACTCTTAATTACATATGGTAATGGTTATTTTGTCATGTCATTGTAGCATGAATGGTAGACTGGTTCTCATGTATTGAGTAGTTGAATTTGATCTTATTCACAAAGAATACATTTAGGTGAATTAGACATTGAGTTATATTATCAAAATGAAATGAGATTCATTATTGTATCATGTCCTTGCTTAATTATGAAGCATGAAAATTCACGCCCTAAATTATGTTTTATAGCATGGTAGAAAGTCTTGTTAGACGTGTAAAGGGGAGCTATTTGTAGTTGATCTTTGGAATAATGAATATTGGTGTTTTGAATGCAATATTACTGGATACTATTATTTTGGACTTAGAACCCTCCATGTTTGGGATGAGATTCATCTTATTTTAATGTGTATATGTATTTATTAGATTAATATTTGTTTATCATCTTAGAAGGGATTTAGCATGCTTGGGTAATCCTAATTATGGGATGTATATGATTAATTTTCTTTGGAATTTATGATATAACATATATGTTTTGTATATCATTTGAATGGTGTGAGTAGATATATTCAATGATATGATTTTATGTAGTAAACATTATGCTAGGAGTTGAATTGCTCCTTTATTATTGTTTCATTTGATGTATTATGTCCATGCTTATGAATTATATGTTATGTTTTTATTATTACTATGAATGTGGAGCGGAATCACTAGTTTATGTCATGCATTTTTCTCTTGATAAGCATTAAGACCCACCAAGTATGTTTGTGTCATACATGAGGTGAATGGGTGTGGTAGTTAATAATGAAAATTTGGGTTAAACAAATCTTTTGATTTATGTGAAATTTGATGCATGTTGTTAAACCTAAATAGCAAGTAATTTTTTGGTTCAAACCTTTTCTAGATGACACTTGGTTTATTGGGGTTAAGCCTTGTTTCAATTCTAGCACGCTATAGGCTTTGATTGACCTTAGAGCTTTGCCCTTTTCTTAGTTTGCATGACTTAATTTTCTTTTCTAGGTTCCTTGCAAGTTATCCTCTTCATTCTATCAGAATGCTCCTTTGTGTGAAAGCTTCTTGTCAACAATTTTATTGATTGAGGCTTGTATCTTCCAATTAACCTACTACTTAAGGGGTGTAATCTTAGTGTTTGGATGTAATTCCCACATGTTTTTGGATGTTTCTTAAGTCTTCTTGGAATGTGGAATACATAAAAAAAAAATCTCACTCCAATTTGTGTGTTTGCAAGTGATTAGGATTATGGACTAGTATTTGATTTTCATATTAGAGGAAAATCTACCCTCTCCTATGAGTGTCATCGTGACTTTGTCACACAACATTTAGTTAAGTATTCTCTTATGTTGATATGCTTCAGCATTGGTGGTGTATACCTTGAGTTCCATTGTGTTATTTCATGGAATCTTGAGTGTGTAGACATGTGATGTGACTTGTGTTAGAAGATGGTCAATGATCCCTTCGAGATTCATGACATAGCTTAACCGCATCCCATGGATCCGTTAACTCTAGCGGTTGTATCAGGCATTAACAGGTCAACCTTTTGGTGCAACAAAAATTATGGGGCCAACAATTAGTATTAGAGCCAAAGGTGTTAGGTTTGAATCCCCTTGGGTAATGTTGAGGGGGAGATTGTTGGCAGATCTGGTTAGTGCTCCCCTTAGAATTCATGGCATGGCTTAACCACCTCCCATGGATCCGTTAACTTTGGTGGTTGTATCGAGCATTAATAGGTCGACATTTTGGTGCAATGAAAACTATGGGTGAAATGACAACCGTGGGGCCAACAACTTGTAACTAATAATTCATTTGCATTACCAAAAACATTCATCTACTTTGACAGTAATGTCTTAGGTGAAAGCTTGGGGAATTACATACTAATTTTTGAGAACATAGGGAAGTTATATAATTAGACGGTTGTCACCTCCATCTATGTATACTTTTTGACAATGATGGTGGTATGTACATCAAATTATACATCAAGAACTCTTGAAGAAGGAAAGATGGGATGAAAAAGTTCTTGGTAAACTACAAAATGGGGTCTTGCACTCATTTTCTTGCAAGTTGCACGTGATTGGATATGATGCATTTACCTAAATATATAAGCATATAGCTTTGAAAACGTAGTTATTGGTGTGTGCATACCCCTTGCACTTTATATTTGAGAATATAAAGAATAATTAGGGCACACTAATAAAAATTTGACACAAGCTATGTCAATAGTTACATCATTATTGAAAATTAAGTAAAACTATTGTCGCAATAACATAAAATTTGTACAATTTTTTTATGAACACATATTAAACAAAATATGTGAATGGAAATGGAAACCAAATAAAATTAACAAACTATAGAAATATACCACAATGTTGAATTTATGTGAATAAACTCTTATGAGAAAAAGTCCACTAGCAGAGAGAGGACCAAGTATGTATTAATCTTCACACAAAATAATATAATATAATGCACTTATCTCCTCAATCTAGCAAATATGAACCTAAAAATTCTCATACAAACCACTACCCCAAAGATTTAATTTGCCTCCAAATCTAGTCTACATGGAAAAATACTTCATAAAATGTCTCCATGAGTTACAAGTATCTTTCTAGAAGCTTCAAGACTTTTTTGTGAACTTGGTCCAGCTTCACTAGAGGAAAAATATATCATGGTCAAAGATAAAATAACAACTCCTTAAGTCTAAAAAAAGGCTAAAAACATACTACACTTCACATATTATTTCTTACACCTCTTACAACACCATAAATAGTCATAGATTCCATTCCACTTCATGTCAATTGTCCAACGATGTTGTCATAGGCTAGATTAAACTCCTCCACTCAATTCCATGTTGCAAATAATATTTCAAGTGTCTAGAAAATAATATTTAATTTAAAAAATATATTTCGTGTGGGGTATCCAAGTTTCCCTTCCATTAATTTAGGAGATACATGACATAATAACTAACAATTACAATATTAAAATTAAGGTACATATCCCTAGTATTTCAAACTTAATATCACTTATTTTATCATTCTCTCACTTAATATTCATATTGGAATGACATAATAAAAAATAGAATAAACTAAATTAGGTGTAAGGAGAGACAAGACTCATGGATTATTTGCACCAAGAGAACTTTCTCATGCTTACTAGTTTAGTAAGTGAATTTGCAATATTTTAATGAGTTTCAACCTTCTACAAAAAGACCTTGCCATTCTCTAGCATCTCTCAAAAAGTGATTTTGTACATCAGTATATTTAGTACAAGCATAACACATGGGATTCTCAGTTAAACACATAGCGGCATAACAATCACATCTAATTTTAACCAACTTATAATCAACATTGATACTTAAACATAATATCTATAACTATACTACCTCCTTAGAGGCATCTATAGTATTCATATACTTTGCTTCAATATTCGAATAAACAACTATCTATTTTTCCTCCCATTCATCCAACTTACTACACCACCAAACAAAATAAACATTTAACTACTAGAAAACCTTTGACTATCTAAGTCACCTACCCAATTTGTATCAAAAATGCCATGTATGTCTAAATCCTTAACAACATCATTAGTACCATGATAACAAAAACAATACTTATAATTTGGACCTTGACTAGGAACATGGAACCAATGGTTCTAGTTCTGGATTCACTTCCACTCCCTAACCCATGAACCTCCATGCCTTATCAAAAAAATTGTCATGTTTGTTGGTGATTTCATAAGGTTTGAGAATTGATGAAGGTTTGAGAATTGATGAAGGTTCTCAAATTGGTTCAAGCATTGACAAATTCCATAAAAAATAGAAAGTAAAATCAAGAGAAATAGGATTCAAGTTTTAGATCATTTCACAAGTTCCAGAACCTTTGTCAACCCTCGACAAGGTTCTCAAAACCATCTAAAAGGTCAATATCTTGAAGATGAAAAAGAAGAGTTGAGTAAGCTTCAAGTTTTAGAGCCTTTCTCAAAACCATCCAAAAGGCTGACAACTTGAAGATGAAGAAGAATATGACAAGTAAGCTTCAATATTCAAAGAATCTCACAAGTTTTGGAACCTCCATTGACCCTCGATGAGGTTCTTATAACCATCCAAAAGACAAATAGCTTGAAGGAAAGAGAACAAAAAAAGGGCGAGTAAGTAGAAGCGATAATTTTTGATAATTTCAAGTGGTTTTTGAACCACTATTAGGCCCCCTCACAAAGTTCCTAAAACTTCATCGACCCTTGACAAGGTTCTCCAAACTTGTTCCTTTATTGAATCAAAGGTGCCAACACAAAAGAGAGCCAAAATAGAGAAAGATAAGCAAAGAGAAAAGTAAAAGGCAAAGATAAACTAGAAGAATAACAAAGAAATACAAATTTTGTCAAAAAAAATTTAGAGGTTCTAGAGCCTCTATCGGCTCTCAATGATGTTCCTAAAACCCTATTAGAGCCTGAAAAGGTTCTTAGAACCAACCCTTTCATCAACATCAATGTTCTTAAGTTATGAAAAATCAAGCACAAAATTCTTGCAACAGATAATGTCAGTAGTTTAATAGGGTTTGTTCTCCAATTCCAGCAAATTCCAAAAGCTACTCAACAAACAAATTAGTAACCCTAAAATATAACAATCAATTGAGTGAATATGACTAAAAATTGATAAGAAGCAAATTACCTTCTCTATTAAATGTGAACTTTTGAACAGTAGATGTGCCCAACAGAGCCTCAAATGCACCTATACTTTGCATAGTTGTTCCCAACAAAACCACAAATGTTCCTAATAGAGCAACAATTATACCCAACAAAGAAACAAATGCACAAATTTGCACCAAAGATGAAAAAACATAGAAAATGAAGCCAAAAAATACAATTCTAGGTGTCAAATTATCAATTTTATCATTAAAAAATAGCACAAATAGGGTAACTATCAATCAAATATTTAATACTCAAAAATTAGAATAGCCTAATAAACACAACAAAAATAATTGTGCACAAAATAGCTTCAATTGCACAATTTTGTGTATCAAATGTGTTGTTCTATATAGTAGATGTGCTTATCTAAGCAATAGTTGCACCCATATACTTGTCAATAACACCGTTTTGGAAACACTTGCATGAAAGAGCCTGAATTTTAAAAATCAATTAAAAATCATGGAAAAAAGGTTAAATCAAGGACAAAGTAGTCCCAGCAAGCATGCCAAAATGTATGACCTCAAAATATGATTGTAAAATTGAAGGATAAAAGCAATAACCAATAAACATTCACAATCAAAAAATCATAATCAATGAAGCAAATCTAGAATAAACAAAATCAAATGAAATGCAAACCTTGCACACACTCAAACACACAATCTATCCTAGCATAGCTCCATTGTTCTCCTCTATTTCACCTTGGAGAATGGTGTAGGTCCTTTGCTCTCAGATTTGTAATAATCACAATAACATAAAAGAACATGCAAAATATGAGTAGAGTTCCTCTACACAATCTGAGATGAAGAATGAATGATAGGATGGTTTGATTTATAGATATTTGGCGACACCGATCGATTGTCAAAATTAGATGAGAGACTGAAAAGATCAAGTTTGGAGGATTGATGAGAGGAATTGATTGATTGTTAACTAACTACATGATTTCAGATAACTAATTGCATGATTTAATTAAGAGGATTGATTGGAGTGTTAATTGAGACTAACGGTTAGTGGACTGAATTGATTGCTTAGTAGAATCTAATTGAGTAGATCAGTGAAGTGGATTTGTTTGATGAGTGGACTAAGAGTAAGTCTTAGTCAACATGTGAGGTGGACTTTACATGAGTATTTAATAATTAAATAAATTTAACTATTATTTACATGTGCAAGGTTGAATTTAATAAATAAAATAAATGATTTTATTTATTAAATTGAAAGAAGATAATATTTGAGAAATAAATTAAAAATTTAAAAATTATTTAATTCAAGAAGTGGGAACTAATTAAATAATAAATTATTTATTTTTGGAGATGAGAAATAGATAACTAATTCAATAATATTGAATTATTTAATTAATCTTTCAAATATAAGAATAATTAGTAAATTATTTAGATAATGTTAATTATTTAATTAATATAGATGAATAGAGGAATAATTAGTAGATTAATTAAATAACATTAATTATTTAATTAATATAGATGAATAGAGGAATAATTTGTAGATTAATTAAATAGCATTAACTATTTAATTAATATAGATGAATAGATAATATGAATTTAATTAATTAATATGAAATTATTTAATTAATAATAGAGGGGGAATCTGATAATAATTAAATAATTTAAATGTTTTTAAATAATAGAAGGTAATGTTAGAATAATTAAAATAATAAAATTATTTAATTAACATTGGAAGAATAATTAGTGCGATTTGATGTCGGAATATTAATCGTTTTCAAGTGTCTATAATATATTCATGCACGCAAATAAGGATTTGGAAATGATTTTGCACTATCAACTTCCTTATTACCCTTAATGATTGGGTATGAACATAACACCACCATACATTAAATTCTCTTTGGATATAAAATAACAACAATTTCTTCGAGGCCTTAATAGAATTATAATGAGTTTATGTATAATGGGGAAACAACTAAACTACTAACATGTAGCACTTAAGTGTAGTTCTTTCTAAATATTTGAGTGGGTAGGGATGTTGAAAAAGATCAATTCTTGCTCCTTGGGACTACAAAATCTAAAAATTATACATATGCTATCCTAACAAAATCAACTCTATGATTTAACAATTGAAATGTTAGTGCCTTACAATGACAAAAACCAAAATTAATTACTACCCAGATTCTACTTAATAATCCTTTATTAATACTACAACCCTACTTACTATTTAGAAATACTTATTACCCTCCTTAAGGCATGTAAATTAATAAAAATCTTACAACTAGTGAAGATTTCCAAATTTCCTTTAAAATACATGTCTAAAAGTCAAATAAAATAGTAAAAGAGACAACATGAATGCAAATGTGTATTCATATTCAATTTAATAGAGTAAAATTCTTAATATAATAAATACCAACCAAAATAAGATCTCTATCATTCTTAAAAAAATATATTTTTTTTTTACAAAAATTTAATTCACAACCCTTTTCTCTCTAAAATCACCCAACCCTTAGAAATGAAAAAAGTCTTTACATTATATTTAGAACCCCTTTTAAAAATCAAGGTAACTATTACAATTTTTTGAAAAAAAATAAAATATCACATTGCTAGAAGTCTTCTATTTTTATCCTCCTTAAATTGCCTTTGTGATTTTCTATATTTTAAAATTATAGTCAAAAATATTTGAAATAGAAATTTAACTTTTGGGAGTCATAATTTTTTATTTGAGTACCTATTTGATGACTTTCCATTTTTATTTTTTTAAATTGAAGATTTTGGAAAGACCTACAACCGAAAAATTTGTTGTGAATTTTTTCAAATTTTAAACCCAAATTCCATCATTTGAACCTTCTAGCTTGTATTTTAATATTTTTTAAATTATTTCTAAAATTTTGAAAGTTTAATAACTTTTAACTAAGTGTATATTTTTGTAAAAATTAGGTTTCAAGATATACTATGCACTCCCAAAGCTTTGGGAAAATTTTCATATCAATATGTGCTTAATGTAAACTTATTAAAATAGCAACCCTATTATTTATAGCTATTTTGATAATTTTAGATAATCTTAGGGGTTTTTTAAGCATTGCTCAATTGGCTCAAGATTACTATAAAAGGTTAACCTATCACAAACAACAATTTTTTTAATCTTAACTTGATTTGGGAAAATTGAGACACTAAAAGGGATACAAATTGGGATGACATTTTAGCAAAAAAAAATTCTTAACAATAAGCATGAACTAGAAATTTCAACATAAGCTCCAATAGACACATGATTTGTTGCAAGGACAATGTGTTAGGAATAAAATTTAAAGTTCTAAAAATCTAGACTGGATCTATAATAATTACCTTATGCACAACAAGGTTCCACTTCCAAACACCTAAAAAAAAATTATGAGATCCATTTTACAACAACAAGCTCCCTATAAAATCTAACTTCAAATCTCTCCATGAAAAGGGTAAAACTTGCAAGATCAAATTAGAAAAAAACTACAAAATGAAAAGGTTATACTATGGCTCATCCCATCAGGCATGCCAAAATGTGAGCATGCAAGTTAAAATAAAATAATTTTATAAGGATTAAAACTAAATTTAAAACTAAATATTTTAACTTACAAGAAAACCTCAAATAGAGTGTTCTTGCTAAGCTTTATGATTGAATGTGTATTGCTTGTTTCTCCAATATCTACTTTCTCAATTAGATTTAGGATTCTTTTAAGATGAAGAGCTAGATCCTAGATTTTTGTGGATGAAAATGAAGATGAGATGAAGTGAATAAGAATTGGATTGCTATTATTTTTTTTGATACACAAGCTATGATTTATATTAATAAAAGTCTGAAACTACAAGCGGGTGAGTGCACCAATATGTGACACAATTTAGGTGCCAAATTGAAAAAACAATCAAAAACACCTCGAAATAAGCCCTTTGGCGCATGCCAAATGACTAAAAAGCCATTTAACTCACGCCAAATGGCTAAAAAGACACTTGGTGCATGCCAAATGGCTAGAAAGACACTTGGTGCATGCCAAATGGCTAGAAAGACACTTGGTGCATGCCAAATGGCTAGAAAGACACTTGACGCACGCCAAATAGCTAAAAGGACACTTGGCGCACACCAAATGGTGAAAAGGACACTTGGCGCATGCCAAATGGCTAAAAGGACACTTGGCACACGCCAAATGGCTAAAAGGACATTTGGCATACGCCAAATGGATTTTTAGACATAAAAGGCAAAAATCAGGTTTGGAACCCTCATTTTGTCTTCAACTTGCAGCTTGAGGAAGAGGATTTCAGGTCTGCAACTCGCGCTCGCCAAATCTCTTCCATTGTTTGCATCCTTAGCTTGCCATTTTCCATGAGGATGCCACCAACACGTCGGAGAGGTAAAAGATTGCAAAGAGGTGTGTATTTTTATTCTATTATTTCGAATTTGATTTGGAATGCAAATTTAAATAGATTTTTATAATAAAACTTTGTTATAATTCTCAGGGAATGAATCTCCACCTCAAAACATTGAGAAATTTTCACAATCACCCCCTCATGAAGAGCCTCCTATACAAGAACAACCCAAAAGCCCTCCATCAATTCATAGGCATCCTCAAGGAACACAAAAAAATATTCAAAATCAAATTGAAAACAATAAAAGAGACATTCAACAATTAATTGCAAGATTAACCGAGCATGCTGAAACCCACCCTTATAGGAGAGGGATTGTTGAATCATTGAAGTCAATTTTAACTCATGTAGGAGAAATGAGCGAGCAAATTAATTTTTGGTCAACTAAGAGACATGAGATGAAACAATTTTATGCTAATGGTTTGTCATATGCAGATGTCAAAAAACTAAAAATTAGCAAATTTGAGTTGTGTGCCCTATTCAAAGACCCAAAAACCAATCAACCTTTGTCCCATGCATGCAGGAGGTTCCCCATCCATTGATGCCACCATGATTTAATTAAAAAAAAAATTGGGAGCGGTGGTGGATGGTATTTGACCAACCTCCATGAAATAACCATGAGGTGCCGCAATACTTTTTGAGGAAACTCTATTGCGTGTTTTTCCTCAATAAAATGCCAAACTATTTTGACATCTTAGACTTTCAGGGTAGAGGTGGGGGCTCCACACATGATAGACCTGCTACACGGTGTAATCCACAGCTGGTACCGAGAGCCTTGGGAAGACCCATGGTGGAGCATGTCGTTGTTCCTTCCATTGTTAAGGACAGTGTAGAGGTGGACACGATGAAGTCGATTGGCTCACTCATCTAGACCATTTTACAGTGTGTCAGTCCTCTAGTAGAGTCTAGTGTGGAGGAGACGTGTAGGCCCCGAGCTTCACCCCTCCATTGTGGCGCTTGTGGTGTTGTTTGCACATATGATTATCAGGGTGCTCGTGATGCAGCTACACAGCCTACGCCAATTGCAGAGGTGATGGCTTTCACAAATGATATTCTAAATGATACATTTCGCATTGACACTCACGTAAAATTTAGCAAGCTATTTTAATGTTGTTTATTAAAATATATTTTGAAATTTAAGAATAACTAAATTAGTAGAATTTTGATATGATGAAATTTCAGGGTCGCACTGTTCATGAGGGATGCTCTATTCCTACAAACCCTTATACATTCTCGACGATGAGTCCACAGGTATGCAACTAGTATTAAATATATTATTATTGCATTTGAACAGTTGAATGTTATATTTGATTTTTTGTCTCGTAACATGCTTCGGATTTCAAACAGTTTCCTGGTGCACCTTCTTCCTCCACACCTCGCGATTCATATCCTCAAACAACGTACACTTAGGTAGCCTCTATTCATTAATGGTGTTGTAAATCTATGTTAGCTAGTTTTTGTAATTTTGTGTATATACAAATCTAAAAAATTGATGAGAAAAACAAACATTGCATTCAAGTATTCCTTGATCGTGTCACATTATGTTCTCCTACATCAACATGATACCTGACATATTGTTTCATTTGCAACTGTTGACAAGAGATAGCCCTGGTGATTTTGGTGGCACGATGGACCATGGAGTTGCTGCAGCAATAGCCAGTACTGATCCATTGAGAGAGGTATGGAATAGATTAGTCAATTTGACATTATATTTTCTGTTTTATGGTCTATTATAGAAAATTTTCACGATAATTTTATGTAGTTTAATTTCTATCTTCATGGTTGTTACAGGTGGTTGTCACTCCAGATCGTGGACGTGGTGATGCTTTAAATATGCATGATGACTATATGTATTCGGTAAGTGATTATATTTTGTTATATGTCATTCCATAATTCAATTTCTATGTTTTAACATTTGGGTAAGTGCACCAAGATGGTTCCCAAAAAGGGGACTTAAGTGGACAGCTTTTTTCTGAAATCAGGAAATACTGACCTTGGACGTGAAATTGAGGATACTTAGACTCAAAATTTTGAGATGGAACAAAAAGAAGGATTCAATTGCTCTGAGTCTACTTTCTAAAATACTAATTTATTTTGAAAATGATTGAGATTAAAGGGTTCAAATGAGGGACGTACACAAATTGGTGTTGTTTTTGTCAAAATTTAACATAACATAGCAACTCTTGTACGACCCTCGTACGGTAAAAAAAAATTAGTATTTTTAAAATCGCAACGGTCAGAAGTTAGCTAACAGTATGTAGTTGATGCACGATATTTCTGATAATTTTTTAATGAGTATTTATTTTTTTACTAATTTGCGAAGTGGACATATCCTAAAAATAGAATTTTGGTCGTGCTACCCCTACAAATTTTGGAAACTAATTGATTTCTTTTTTATTTTATTTTTTAATTGTGTAGAATGGAGTCTAGTTTCTAAAAATGTAATTTATTTGAAAAATTGATGAACAGTTAATTTATAACAAAAAAAATACCAAACGTTGTTTTTTGGAAAAAAAAGACATATAGATAAAATAAATTATGGATGAAAGACTTAACATTTTCAGAAAGTGAAAAAAATTACATCGTTTGATACCTAAGAGATAACCCAACATTACCCATGTGCTCGATTTTTTCGATATTGAACCACATGCAATCCTAACGGTGAGCACGAACTCAATGATGAGAAATATGGTGGAATTTTTAAAAACAAGTCTCTGGTCATTGGGAATGCCCTCCAAGCCTTTGGTTGGTATTCCAAGGCAAATACCAAGCTTAAATTTTGGTAATTCCCAAAGCAAGTTATAACGCACTCGCATTATATCTCACTTTTGACATGGTTTTTGCTTCTACGAGGAACATGTCTACTGGCACATAACACGAGTGCATTGTAACATGCTCGCGATATGTCTTACTTTATGTTAAATGCTAATATATTAATGTATGCTGATATATTTTTATGTACATGTATGTATGTATGTATGTATGCTTGTATGGACGTAAGATTATATGTAAATATGTATTATGCTTGTATGTATGCATTTATGTATGTCTTTAGATGAAGGGAGAATTTAGAGAGAGTCTAGAGAGATGGAGAGGGGGTCGAAGTGAGATTTTAAGAGAGAGGGAGTGGGAGAGAAGGGGTTGGATTGAGGGGGAATTAAATAGGTAGGGTGGGAGGGATAGAGGGAGGGAGAGAGAGAGAGGGGGGGTCAGAGAGAGAGAATTGATGGAGAGGGAGAGAGAGAGAGAGGGGGGTGGGAGAGAGAGAATTGAGGGAGAGAGAGAGAGAGAGAGACAAAGAGAAAGAGAGGGTTATGTAGGTAGGGTGCAAAAGGGAGAGACTTGAGAGTGTGAGAGGGAGAGACTTGAGAGTGTGAGGGGGGTGAGAGGGAGAGACTTGAGAGATAGGTAGTGAGAGGGAGTGTGAGAGAGAGGGAGTGTGAGTGAGAGACCTAAGAGAGGGAGAGGGTGTGAGAGGGAGTGACCTAATAGAGGTAGAGAAAGAGGGGGGTGGAGTGAGAGGGACTTATCTAGGTAGGGTTGGAGGGATAGATAGAGAGAGGGGAGAGAGACAAAGAGAGAGTTACCTAGGTAGGTTGCCAGAGGGAGAGACCTTAGAGAGAGAGGGGGTGGGAGGAAGAGACATGAGAGAGAGGGAGAGAGAGGTAGTGGGAGAGAGTGGGATGCAGTGGGAGAGACATAAAGAGAGATGGATAGAGGGAGTGAGAGAGGGTGGTAGGGATTGATTGAACGAGAGGTACGCAGAAAGAGGGAGACGGTAGATAGAGACAATTAGAGAGGGTGGGAGGGAGGGAAGGAGGGAGAGGTGAGATGTATAGATAGAGAGAAAGTGATAGGGGTTGAGGGTATAGGGTTGAGGGATTAGGGTGGAATACCTATAGGGATGATGGTTTATAGGGTATTAGGGTTTAAGGTTTGAGGGTTGATGGAATAGGTTTGATGGTAGAGGGTATTTGGTTGAGGGTATAGGGTAGAAGGGTTTGGGGTTAAGGGTTTAGGGTTAAGGGTTTACTTGGTTGAGGGTAGAGGGTTTAGGGTATAGTTTTGAGGGTATATGGTTGAAGGATTAGGTTCAGGGTCCAATGTAAGGGGTAGAGGGTTTAGGGTTTAAGGATTGAGGGTTGAGGGATTAAGGGTTAAGGGTTGAGAATTGAGGGTTGAGTGTTTAATGTATAGGGTAAAGGGCAGAGGGTTTAAGGGTTGAGGGTTGAAGATTGAGGGTTTAAGGTATAGGGTCGAGGGATTAGGGTTGAGGGTCCAATATATAGGGTAGAGGTTATAGGGGTTGAGAGATTAAGGGTTGAGGGATTAGGGTTTAGGGTAGAGAGTATTGGGCTGATGGTAGAGGTTAGAGGGTAGAGGGTAAAGGGTTTAAGGGGTTAGGGTTGAGGTTCGAGGGTTTAGGGTTGAGTGTTTAAAGGTTTAAGAGTTGACAGTTTAAGGGTCAAGAGGGTTGAAGGATTAGGGTAGAGAGTTTACTAAGTGGGTTTGAGGGTAGAGGGTATAGGATTGGTGGTAGAGGGTTTATGGGTTAGGGTTTAAGGGTCAAGAGGGTTGAAGGATCAGGGTAGAGAGTTTACTAAGTGGGCTTGAGGGTAGAGGGTATAGGATTGGCGGTAGAGGGTTTATGGGTTAGGGTTTAAGGGTTTAGGGTTTAGGGATGAGGGATTAATAGGTTATAGAGTAGAGGTATTAGGAGTTGAGGGATTCAGAGGGTA